>OZ010672.1:58415285-58807785 GCA_963932185.1 Troglohyphantes excavatus | reverse complement strand
ATTGTCTTCGAAGTAACGTGAATTTCATAATATGTTTTGCCAATTGTATATCTTTTTTAAAAAATACAAATCTTAGTTGTAATATAACTTATTTTTTAAGTTTCTGTAGCTTATTTTTTTAAGAGTTTTGTAATGTGTGTCATTAGTAATCCAATGTATTCTGATTTTTTTTATTTTTAAATATCTTACCATTTCAACACAAAAGTCTTTGCACTTCATTACACCGTCCCCATCGCATCTAGAATCCTCTATGTCATATTCCGTAGATGTAATCCTATTTTCATTTGAAAGACCATTTTCAGATATTAAGTAGCTTATGCATTCACAGGTCTCGCCTCTGGTCGTTCTGTTGAAAAATAACGTAATTAAACTAGTATACTGAAAATTATTACTCCATGTATTGCTTGCAGGAATAGGAGTTTTAATTCTTAATATATTTACTTGAATGAGTTGCATTTTATTAACAAAATTGTTTGTAATAGAACATTTTATGTTATGAATTAAACAACATAAAAAAGGAGCATGAACATCAAACAAATCCAAACTTGTTAAAAATGTCAGATTTTTTTTTAATTTTTAGATATTAAAATGAGTTTTCAGTTTTATTAGGTCTCAATTACCTTTATAGGTACAATTATTTTTTTAATGAAATTGTCCCTAATCATTTTATATTAAAATTTTATACAGTGAAAACTTTTTTTCAATTTAAAATATATTAATGCATATCATAATTTATATAAATAATGGTTTCACCTGCATAGACAAAGTGAAGCTTTAATTTGTTAATAACTTTAAAAAAAATTTCAATTTTAGCATCATAAAAATATTTCAGGGATATAGAGTGAACAAAGAATAATTTAACTTTGCACTTAGTAGACTATTCATGTTATTTTTTTCAACTGATGAAAGTAATTACAATTCGTATATATAATTTAAGCCCTTAAAAGATATTGATATTTGATTTCAAATGAACGACCTACGATTTCTTCATTTGATACTGCGTTATGTTAATATTTATTACAAGAGAAAATTCCAACCAAAAATGTGAATCTTTTAAAATGGTGGATTTAATGTAAATGCTTTTTTCAATACAAATGTTTCTAATTATATTTAAATACCCGGTCACCATTAGGGCTTGTCGGATATTAATGCCTACACTGTAATGCACACTCATCCTGATTGAAAAATATAACAATAGAAATAAAGCACATGGGTGTCTTATTTTTAGTGTATATTTATTGGGAAGAAATAAAGCTTTTCCATGTATAACACTGGGTTAAGTATTGCACATTCATTCGAGTTCATAAGTATAGCCTTGGGGAAAATATTTTTATTTCCCGAAATTCTGTTTACTTATCACTCTGCAATTTGTCCATGGAGCAATCATTAAGCTTCCACACTGGTGTGTGTAAAATTAAAAGATTAATAAAGAAACCAAATTTAACACAGTTATTAGGTTAAAATATAAAAAAAATTTTTGTTTATACAAATCTGTGGGGAACTTCTGAAAGCATATATCCAAATTATGTAACAGGTTGAAAGTGGGAATCCTCATAATCCCTTAGTGCCCATACTTTAAGAACAATTTACCAAGTGTGAAATTTGTTTGTTGCTTCTGTGTGTCGAATATGTCCAAACACATTATTTAGAGGATCTCGGTGATAGGGAGACTAGGAAACAGTCTCAGTCAGGTTAGGCTTCTGTTTCGACTTCAAAATTCCAAATTGCAACTCTTGTGACAATCTTGTAGCACACAAGATATTTGTCGAGTGTGAAATTATGATCTTTCACATTATCTGAAGACTGTTATACGAGTTGGATTTACCACAGTAACCAATAAACATATAAATGCTTTTTTAATATATTTGTCAGTTTAAAAATCATGTTCATTATTTAAACGCTTCTTTTAAAATTTATTGCAATTGTCTACTTTTATTTCATTGTAAATATTATTTTATCTAAGTGCTTGTGGTATTTTGAATTTTCAAGCCAAAACCTGTAGAAATTTGATATTGTTCAAATTCCAAGGGTGTATAAGATATATAATAGGGGAAAGGGAAAGGCGTCTTGTGCCTCAGCAATGTAACGTTAGTGGGATATTTATTTTGCCACTATAATTTTGTGAGTCAATGACATATATGTTTTCCTGTTCAATAGGATATAAGATTACAATGAAAATATAACCTTCAATTAACGAGCATGCATGCGGTGTGAATGGAACCCTCGTACCCTGAATGCCATTTTTTAAATTTTCACTTCATTATATTTGGCTACTCTGCTGTGCTAGTGCAAAATGAAAAAAGTTTAGCAAGATCTCTCCATTTAAAAATAAAAAATAGAACATTGTAAATATATATAAAATATTAGCCATGAAAAATGTAAAATTTCACTTGCACGTCCTAAACTCATTGAAAGTCGAGAGGAAATAAAGAAAAAACATGCATTGTATTTCAAAGGCAGTCTGATCAGCTATCAAACATACAAATTTAACAGCTTCGGGTTTCGTTGGCATGAAGATATGATGCAAGCTCATTGACTGCCTCTGTCACCGAGCCAGTAAAGAAGTGCTCAATACCAGACTACCTTGACAACTGAAAACCCCATGTTAGATTAATGTTGCAGGATCAAGGAACCACTATTTTATAATCACAAAACATTTGTGGCTATGCTCTTGTACTTCTGCCTACACACACTTTTACTAATTACATGCCTATAATAGTTACCAATATAAAAAGATGTGAATTAGCCTTATTCTTATTTAGGATTATTAGTAGAATATTTTGGCTTGAACTTATGTGTATGTTGGGGGGGGGGGGGGGGGGGGGGAGGCTTGAGTCCCTGCCTTTTCTATGCCTATGTATAATTATATTAAACAAATATTAAAAATATTTCTGAAATAACTTAAAACAAACTTTTGTGATCCAAAATAAATAAAATAGCATTACACTAAACTTAAAGTAAAGATGAACATATTGACAATTTCTTTTTTTGCAAAAACTAATGGATTAAGGTGACACCATAAAGCAATTTCTATTTTTTTTTATATATTTCTTATTTTACAAATGTAAAACTTATTATACAATTAAAGTACCCTAATATTACCAATATTCTGTAAAAAAAATTTTACTAATAATTTTTAAAAAAAATAATAATAATTAATTTAAAAAGCTTACTTTCTTTTTACAGTTTAAGTTACATCTTTGAAAGTTCTAACTTAGTAACTGTATATTGTTTGAAAAAAAAAGCATGAATAAATAGTTAAAACTTTTTAAGAACAAAATTGTGACATTTGCAAAATTTTGGCTTTTCTACTTAACCTTTTTTTTTATAAATATGTTTATCTCTTTTAAAAGCACATATTGTTTTGTTTAGCAAAATATTGTAACTGTATTACCAAAAAAAAAATGAAATGTCAAGTCTACTTTTTCCCCCAAAAAAAACTGTAGTCTTTTACCTTTGTTAAGAATTCGAAAATATATATTTTGAGATGTATGCATTTAAAGATTAAATATGTCCAAAACCAAATGAAAAATGTTACCAAACGAAATTAAACTTTGCTTTTTTACATATGCTTAATAAACTTCTTATTCATTGTTAGTAATTTAATTATAAAATTTTGCAATATTTTATTTGTACAGCATTTTAATATATAGGAAATTTGCAAAATGTTGTAATTGAAGTACTAACAATGAAAACATAGTGTATTAAGTATATATATGAAAAAAAGTTTAAATTAAATATTTAACATTTAATTACTGTTCTCCCATCAGGAGAAAGACTCTCGCCCGCTATAGTTCTGTCGGCTGCTAATGAAACGGGCGATCTTACTCAATTTCGAAAAGATCAATCGAAAAATTGTTCAATTTACAAAAAAAATTAAAAAGTTTAAACTATAGTACACTCTTATCAAATATAATGTAAACACTTATCAAATATAAATATTTTAATTCGCGAGAATTGGCAATGGTTTACTGTCATCAGCAAGCGCGGATCCAGGTGGGGGGCAGGCACGTAGGTATAGATTTTTCATGGGGGGGGGGGGGTTCATAGTGACTGAGCAACGTATTTCTTTACTTATCTTCTCCCCCTTCCCGAGGGGGGGGGGGAATAAGGTACCTAAAGAAATCATTTTTTTTTTTTGGGGGGGGGGTCCTCTTAGAGGGGGAATCCTTAACCCCCCTCTCCCAAAAAAAATCTATTTTTATGATTTTTACAGTAATTTGGTTTTTAATTTTTTTTGTTTGACTTACAATGGGAGGGGTTTGAACCCCCTAAACCCCTCCCTTACCTACGTGCCTTAACCCCATGCTGACAGTGGTATTTTACCCCCTCCCCCCCCCAAAAAAAAAATCTCCATTTTTATGATTTTTACAGTAATTTGGTTTTTAATTTTTTTTTATTTGATTTACAATGGGAGGGGTTTGAACCCCCTAAACCCCTCCCTTACCTACGTGCCTGGTGGGGGATAAAGGGGAAATTACCCCCCTAACATCTAAGATTATATTTTCAAAAGTCACCTTAGGCAATGAAAAATTTCAAACTAAGGGGGTCAAATTTGGTGTTCATGATAACAATATACTGTATTACCCCCCTAACAATAATCTCTGGATCCGCCCTTGGTCATCAGATAAATTAATAGTTATATTGAATATAAACCTTTAAAGGAACGAACCTTAATAGATCGATATATAAATAGCTATGTTTCTTAAAGTGGGCTTGTTTCTAATTTCCTGTCAACTAGTATAAAATGTTATGTATATTTCGATTAATATTTATTTTAAATAGTAACATTCATGTGAATACATATGCCACATAGATACAAAACTTAAATTCTTATTCCTGAAGTCTTGTAGTAATATCTTATATCCTGGATATTTAAGGGAATGTTTATACATATAAACTATGGTATCTGCATTATACACATAACATGGTATCTGACCAATTTGCAACAAAAAGACGATTCACAATACAATTTTTGTATTCATAAAATAAGATATATGCAAATTCAAATAATAAAAATTTCTCAAAATTAAGTATTGGCAAGAATTTCAATTTGTATAGTCTAAAGTATATTGGCAAGAATTCTATCGGAGAACGTATCTGAGGTAAATAACTCTTTATTCCCATTTGCCATTCAGTTATGACGTCACATTCCTATAAAAAATACATAATAAAAATATTTTAATGATTCGTTATTTGCGTAAATTTCCCTAACTAGAAATTGAGTTAAATTTTCATGTAATATTATTATTATTTCATTAAGTAAAAACAGTTTGCTGCCTAAAATAGTTGTTATTAACCTTAAATCACAAAAAAAGTTTAAACAATAGAAAAGAATTTAATTACGCGAGTTCCGGAAGTGGGTTTTTTGTAACTCAACTTCAATCCGGTTACATGTTGTGTGTTTAAGCATCAATTAAAATTTGCGTCGAGCAATAATTTCAAAGAATTAAGAATATTTTAGTAAGTAATCTCAATATATTAAAAATGTTTTGTACTTGTTTTTACAATATACTTTGTTTTATTAAAATACAAATACAACGTTAAAATACGCAATAAAAATCCATCAAATCTGTAATACAGATTCGATGGATTTTTATTGCGTATTTTAACGTTGTATTTGTAGTTTATTATTCTTAACGCAATGTTCTATAAGACGAGTTTTTATCTTATACTTTGTTTTATTGCTATAATATTATTTAATGATGTGCCATATAGTCAATTTGTTTTCCGAAGTTTATCTACGGTGAGCGATTATAGTAAATAAAATATCTACTGAATTTAGGGTTAATGTGTTAACGGAAGATTTCACGTAGTATTCTTCACAGTCAAATGGGTTATACATGTTGTCCAATTGTTTTGTAGTGTGTGCAATAGTTATTTTCAGGGGTGGTTAAAAGAATTTTTATGACATAAACATGATTTTGGATGACAAGTGACCAGGGGCCGGTAAATTTGGCAAAGCTAAATTTGGAGGTATCTTTCGAGGGGTCGTCCGTATATTGCATACATACATATAGGGAAGGAAGAAATTTTCTGTTCTGCGTGGTTTGATGTTGCTTTTAGTGGATTGTGGATGTATATTGATCATACGTGACATGGGGGGGGGGGGAGAGGGGTTAAGAACAGCGTGTCAAGAAGGAAGGAAAGCGGGGGCGGGAATGGAGGGTGTATTTCGACTATTTTGTTCGCGGTAATATTGGTCAGAAATTATTTAGTCGAGCCCATGGTTAACATTCTTATTTTGTTATAAAATGTGCTTTTAATAGCAAATTAAATCACTATTTACATCTTTCATCAAAGTAATAATAAAAAAATTGGTGTAGCAATGTCAGATCACGGAAAGAAGAATTTTAGCGATTATAGTAAATAAAATATCTACTGAATTTAGGGTTAATGTGTTAACGGAAGATTTCACGTAGTATTCTTCACAATCAAATGGGTTATACATGTTGTCGAATTGTTTTGCAGTGTGTGCATAGTTATTCTCATGGGTGGTTAAAATAATTTTTATGACATAAACATGATTTTGGATGACGAGTGACCGGGAGCCGGTAAATTTGGCAAAGCTAAATTTGGAGAAATCTTTCGAGGGGTCGTCCATATATTGCGTACATACATATAGGGAAGGAAGAAATGTTCTATTCTGCGTGGTTTTATGTTGCTTTTAGTGGATTGTGGAGGTATATTGATCATACATGACATGAGGGGGAGAGGGGTTAAGAACAGCGTGTCAAGAAGGAAGGAAAGCGGGGGCGGGAATGGAGTGTGTATTTCAGCTATTTTGTTCGTGGTAATATTGGTCAGAAATTATTTAGTCGAGCCCATGGTTATAATTCTTATTTTGTTATAAAATGTGCTTTTAATAGCAAATTGAATAACTATTTACACCTTTCATCAAAGTAATAATAAAAAAATCGGTGTAGCAATGTCGGATCACGGAAAGAAGAATTTTATGTGAAACGTCATTTTAGCAAATTATTCACAGACAGAAGAAAGGATTGGTCGCCAACGTAAATCTCGTTAAAATATATTTTGTTCTTGGTTATTTGTCTTTTAGTATTTGTTTCTTAGTTATATGTCTGATTAAAAACAAGCTTTTTGTGCCTGATGGATTTATATTGTTAAAACCATTTCCTTAACAAAAATATAGTAATTTAAGCACAACTCAACTTGAATAATGAGAAAAAAACACTTTTTAATATTAATATTGTTTACTAATTGCAATCACTATATTAAAAAACAACGCAAATCAAATATACACAGCTTACTATGAAAAAAACATTGCAGAAAAAATGTGTGTTTGAAACATGTTAAATAACTTCTGATCAATATTACCACGAAAAATATAGCCGAAATACACCCCCCACCAAGGCCGTAGCCAGGATTTTTTTTCGGGGGGGGGGGGGGGGGGTTATGGTTGAAAGTTTAATTTCCGTTGTTACGACAACACGAAGACAAAATTTTCCTTTATAATTTTCGTATGGTATCTAAACTATTTGATGCCGCTTCTACCTCTATATTTCATATACATATAAATATGCCGAATTGTATAGTTTGGGCTATTTTTTTTTTTAATTTTACCTTAAAACCAATTCTTTGAAATACCTTTTAACCAATAAGGAGTGGATAAGTACCAAAAAAAAAAAAATTATTGGCGATACGCAAATTGATTCTATATGTAGAAAATATAAAATGTTTGAACATATTTAACATTTCTATAACGATTTGAGAAGAAAATATCCACAAAATCCCTTTTAAAAATTAGTTGGGGTACAGTATGGCTGCTTACAGTCAGTGGCGGCGATTGGGTGCTAAAAGTGCGGGGGCAAGAGATCAAGAGGAAACAAGAAGGGGGGGGGGAGAGTAAATATTTTGACCATCCTTTTTAACGTTGAAATAAAAATTATAATAATCATTGTCTTAAAATTTTATTCGTGAATACTTTTGGGCCGCCGTATAAAGGTCAAAGGAGGGAGTGGATTAATGGCCAACCCGGTTGACGCGGCCGCCTTCTTCAACACGATGGTAGGTTTTTTTATCCACAAAGGCAGAATTCCTGTGAGTTATTGGGGAGAGGGAAGGAAGCGCATACTGCAGTCAAAGGCAACAACCCCCTACAGACGGTGCAAAGCTCTAATAGGGGAATGAGTTAATAATCGGCCTAGTCGATGCATCCCACTAACCTCTACACGATTGTAGATTTCCATATCTTGATCTGCCATTAAACCCATGGAGTTATGAAGGTGAAATCGTATTCTGCAGTTAAGACCGACTTTCTACTCACAAAAGTCAGAGGACTTATGATTTTATAATAGGTCTGGTAGACGCGGCCCACCGTCCTCTAGATGATGGTATACAATTTATCTCCATAAAATGATTCCACGGAGATTTATGGGGGCGTAATCGTATACTGCAGTTGCCGACGACTCCTCCTTGCCCTTACCTGGTACAAAACCGTCAGAGGGGTGGAATGGGTTGGGTCTTTTGTTTATTTTTAAAAAGTGCAATATTAAAAAAGTAAGGGGCAACATCCGAAAAAAGTAAGGCTGCAAACGCACCCCCCCCCCCCCCCCCCCCACCGAATCGCTCTGATTTAAGTATTTCAGAATTTACAATTTATAGTTCAGTGCGCCGAAAGATATTACACATCAAAAGCTCATCTCACTTCCGTTCCGAACACTCCCAGCCGATATAGAAAAATAGAATATGATTGGTTGTGACGTCATAGTTAATAAGTTCCACACCATCGGTGGTATTAGGCAGTATAAATAAATAGTTTTTTGGATTCAAGAAAGAAAAAAGCGAAAAGTAGGGGAAAGAAGAGTGTTGAAAAAAAGTATCACATAATTTCGGGAGGGGTTTTGTCCCGTCGGTCCCCCCCCCCCTGCCTACGGCCCTGCCCCCCACCCTCCCCACCACCGCTTTCCTTCTCCTTTTTGACACGCTATCCTTTAATATTTTTGGGGATTTTTTTTCATGGATTTATTGTTATTATTTAATTTTTAAGAGGGAAATGTTTTAGGGAAAAAATAATTTTGCATATATAATATGTCCACAGTTACTGGAATTTCTAGCGATTTCAAGAAACACCGACATAAAAGCTGACGACATTGTAAACAAATTCTTTTGCTTGAAAATGCAGGTCTTTATTTTGTTAAAATTAAATGCCATTTTATAAAGATCTACAAATAAATTCCAAAAATTATCTGATTAATGGCTATGGAAGAATCCAGGACTGCTCTTAGGGGTGTGCGCCGTACATGACCCCTAGCTTCTTTTTTGGGGGGGGGGGGGGGGGGCACTCAGTAAAAATACCGACAAAAGTATTTTAGAGAAAAAAATCATATTTTTTATAACTCCATTACGATTCTTTTTAAATGTATGTTACTCATATATCTAGGACATACACGTTTACTGATCTTTATCCGGTTCAAACATTCAGACTACACTTCAGTGCTGAGATTTAAATTAAAAAATGATGTGAGGCTATAATTTTTCCTTTAGGAAGAAAGAATGTAAAAATAATAATAAATATGAAGATTGCTATAAACTCAGGAAAAACGCTGGCTGCGACAAAGTTTTAACTCTTGTTTGTAAGCATGTGGCATATATATATGTTTTTAAAAAAATGCAATGAAGCATAAACTGTCTCCTCATCTCAATAACACTTATAACATAAATTACGATTTTTATATAGAACTCCACAAGAAACTAATTACTTTTATACATTTGTTCAATAATAAACGTAGGTGGTTTTATTATATTTGGGTTTCGTCTAGCGTCGAATCAGTTTTAATAATTTCAATGATGTCACAATAAAAGAACGGATAATATATTTCAGTCGGCATCAAGGGCTATTGTTTTTTGTGAACTTGCAAATGAAATGTGGAGCAGAGCTGCGAGTATTTAAATTGTAAAAAGAAAACTTAATGAAAAGTATTTTCTGAGTTCTGAAAATTCCCAATTCCAACTTATCGACATTTTATATATATATATATATATATATATATTAGGTAATATTAACAGTTCTCTCACAAGCATTGATTTGTTGCACCCATATTCCGATGCAGATCCCGTTCTGAGGTCTAATTTAAATGTAATCTTACAAGTTGGGCAATTTCTAATCTTCTCTAGCTTTCATTTGTTAATAATATTAATTTTCTTCAGGCATAAATTTTCCCATCTCGGGGTTTTCATAAGTTAAAATTCCCTACTTTCAGGATTTACAGATTATTGAGGGGATGGGTCGGACTAACCCCCCCCCCCCCCGGTGCGACGGGCCTATCTATTATATACACTGTTAAAAATAGGTAATCAAAAATAAGTAAAATGTACTCATTTTTGATTACATTTGATGTTTATCATGGCTTCGAATACATAAGTTTCAATTTAAAAAAAGACATGTACTCAAAAATAAATAAAAATGAATAAAAAGAGCAGTTGCTTGCCTACATAGGCTGCCTTCATAAATCACTTTCAATAAATTTGACAATTACAACCAAGACTCACCGGGTATCGAACCCAGATCCTAAGGCACCGCAGTCCAGTTCCTTATCCGTTGTACTACCAGGGCGACGTGAAGCAGTTATAAACTGAAGACTTGGTTAAAAGGTGTGCCAAAAGAATTGGAAGCAAGATAATTGAGTTGTAGTAACTCAGTTTCCATTTAAGCAGTCGTCATCAAATAATGTAGAAAACCATCTTCTGAACAACTATTATAAGTTTGTCAGTTCGCTTTATTTAGATGGCTTGAACAGAAGCTGAGATTAGAAATATTAAATAAAACTGCTTATTTTTGCGAATGTACGGTTGCTTAAATTTAAGTACGTCGTCGTTAATTTACGATGCAATTGTACTCAACGAAAAACGAGTAGGTTCAGGTGTTCATTTTAAGTACCTTTTTTTTTACAATGTATTTATATATAAATGAATTATTTTGATAATGTAAAATTGGTGCGTACGTAAGTTTATGCCCCCCGCGATAAAACGCCAATGATTCTCGAAAGTCGGCCTCGAGTGTTAAGAGTTAATATATATAAAATGTTTCAAAAGGTAGAAGAGAGAAAAAATTGAAGATGGACCTACACTTTTGAAACTATACTGTACAAACAAACTGCAATTACTGGCGCTGCTCAGCGAAATTTGGCTCTTGCGCCATAAAACTCGCAACAAACCAGTACCTACACTACAAATAGTTTTATTTTATTATTAATAACCCTTCAAAATGTAAAAATACCATATTTTCGTTTTGAATTTTGGTCCAAAAATCTGGCCCCAGAAAGTGAAACCAAAGTGCAGTTTAAAGTATATGTAGGAAATTATCTTTTAAAATCAAACTAGTTTTGTTAATGCTTAACAGAATTTCGATACCTATATTTCTAATAGATTCTTATTTTCAATTATTTTCCTTTCTAGGTTATAATAGAAATTACTCCAAAAATCAGTCATGTCGGAACAGCCATCCATCGACATTCATGCAACGGATGGTCATGGTAATACACCCCTTCATCTAGCCCTATTTGAGAAGCAATGTAACATCGATCTCGTCAAAAATCTATTAGATTTAGGTGCTTGTATAGATGATCAAAACATACTCGGACAAACATCTCTACACGTTTGCACCCTTATCAACTGTTCACCAGATGTAATCAAGCTCCTGCTGGACAATGGGGCTACGGTAAATGCCGTAGATGTGTATTGCAATTCACCACTGCACTATGTCGCAGGCAACCAGAAATGCAACCCACATGCAGTCAAACTTCTTTTGGAAGCCGGAGCCGACGTCCACGGGCAGAATTGGAACCTGGAAGAGCCTTTGCATTTGGCTGCGAGGACGGGCGATGTGGACGTAGTCAATATACTTCTGGAGAACGAAGCTAACGTCGATGCACTCGATGTTCGTGAAGAGTCGCCACTGCATTTCGCTTTGAATTCTCCGATGTGCAATCCTGTGGTCGTCCGACGGCTGCTGGACAGAGGAGTCAACATTTTTCAAGCGAACGAGGACGGACAGCAAGCTGTGCACATCGCCGCTTACAAATGTAAAGCTGATATAATGAGCATGCTGTTGAAGTCCGGGGCTTCGGTGAATGATCTAGACGAAACCCTCCAGTCTCCGCTGAACCAGGCTTTAAATTCTTTCGAGTGTGACCCGGAAGTTGTCAGGTTACTGCTGAAAAGTGGGGCAAACCAACACAAGGTTAGCTTCAGTGGAGAGCAAATTATCCATTTAGCTGCTTACAAATGTCCACCAGACATTGTTGGACTGTTGTTAGATCACGGGGCTTCCGTAAATGCCCTCGATCCGACGGGGAGATCTCCATTACATTGGACTTTAGACGCCAACGTTAGCTATCCAGGTGTTGTGAAGGTATTAGTGGAGAACGGCGCCAACCTATCTCAAGCAGATGTTACCGGGCAACAACCGTTGCACTTGGCTTGCAGTTCTTCTGACCCAAGTACAATAAAGTTTTTACTAGACCACGGAGCTTCTGTAAACGTCCTGGATAGGATCTGCTTTTCTCCATTGTTATACGCTGTTTTCCGTGACGACGACTACTGCTTTAAAAGAGAAGTATTGAAAGCACTGCTAGAATCGGAAGCAAAAGTGTTTCTGGGTATACACTCTTTAACTATGGCTGCTGCTTTGCTGAATGACGAGAGTGTAAAAAATGACCAAGAAAAGTTTAGTTTAATAACCCAATGCGTTCATTTGTTGATAAAATATGCATTGTTTGAAAAACCAATGTTAGACTTCTCGAACATTTGTACCGATCCCGAAGTTTCTGCGTCCTTGCTGCTGTTTAGTAGAGCGTGCAAAGTTGAATTAAATTCGAAATGCAACAATCAGAATTTGACCCTCGAACAATTTTTAGAGAACAGAAACCGCAGCCATGTTGAAGTATTTGAAGTACTCTCTGAAAAGTCGTACTACTTGTATAATGAGGTCATTGTCGGTCTTCTTACAAAGCGACGATTAGAAGATCCTTTAGACGAACAAACCGCCAGAATAAGTAGGGTTACTTTAAATGAAATAGTTACTACGTAGCTTTATTCGATATATTAAACCATATTTTGAAGCGTGACGATCGTTTAAATTTATCGATATACTTTCAATAAAATTATTACTATAACGCAAGCTTATGTGAGTTTCCCATGCGCATGTCTGCTAACTTCATGTTTATTATTAGCTAAAATGTATATCATTTAATGTTTTATTATATATCGAAATGTATATTGTATGACATACCGAGTACAATAAAATAATGACCGTGTTGCGAAGGTAATTTTTTTTAAATCGAACCAGAACTCTGAACATAAAAAAAACTATAAAATAAAAAATATATATTTTAAAGGCATGAGTATTTGTTTTTGACCGGTTAATTTCAAAATAATTTGCTGTTTGTTAATAACTATATATTTTTTTATTATCTGCTTATGTATTTTTTACTAATCCATTGCGAGCAGTGCTAACTTCATGTTTATTATATGCTAAAGTGTATGTCATTTAATGTTTTATTAATGTATTTAAGTGCGTATTATATGAAGTACCGAGTGTAATAAAATATGGCTGTGTAGCGAAGATCAGTTTTCTTTCAAATCAACCAGAACTCTGAACATGATTGTTAATAATTATATACTTTTTTTATTATCTGCTTATGTACATTTTACTAATGTTCCCTGGCGAGCCGTGCTAACTTCATGTTTATTATATGCTAAAGTGTATGTCATTTAATGTTTTATTAATGTATTTAAGTGCGTATTATATGAAGTACCGAGTGTAATAAAATATGGCTGTGTAGAGAAGATCAGTTTTCTTTCAAATCAACCAGAACTCTGAACATGATTGTTAATAATTATATACTTTTTTTATTATCTGCTTATGTACATTTTACTAATGTTCCCTGGCGAGCCGTGCTAACTTCATGTTTATTATATGCTAAAGTGTATGTCATTTAATGTTTTATTAATGTATTTAAGTGCGTATTATATGAAGTACCGAGTGTAATAAAATATGGCTGTGTAGCGAAGATCAGTTTTCTTTAAAATCATACCAGAACTCTGAACATGATTGTTAATAATTATATACTTTTTTTTACTATCTGCTTATGTACTTTTTTACTAATATTCCATGGCGAGCAGTTCTAACTTCATGTTTATTATATGCTAAAGTGTATGTCATTTAATGTTTTATTATGTATCGAAGTGCGTATTATATGAAGTACCGAGTGTAATAAAATAATGGCTGTGTAGCAAAGGTCAGTTTTCTTTAAAATCATACCAGAACTCTGAACATGATTGTTAATAATTATATACTTTTTTTTACTATCTGCTTATGTACTTTTTTACTAATATTCCATGGCGAGCAGTTCTAACTTCATGTTTATTATATGCTAAAGTGTATAACATTTAATGTTTCATTATGTATCGAAGTGCGTATTGTATTAAATACCGAACGAAATAAAAATAATGGCTGTTTAGCGGAGGTCAGTTTTTCTTTAAAATCCATTCAGAACTCTGAACATAAAAAAAAAACCTAAAATAATAATAAATTAAAAGTATGAGTATTCGTTTTTGACAGAAGCAAGAACGAGACATCAACTTTAAATGGGAAGATATTCGAAAACAAGAAATAAATGAACAAATCTTCATTTTTATGTTGGGGTTCATTTAAAAAAAAAAATTTGCTGATTGTTAATAATTATATATATGTTTATTATCTGCTGATTTTCTTTTTACTAAAATTCTACGACGAGCAGTACGTTAAAGGATAAAGAATAGAACATTTTGAAATTAACTAAAATTTTGCGATTGAGTAAAATAATGTTTTATTATGCCAATGCACCTAAATATGATATAGCCAAACTATGACCATCTCCTAACAATTTATAACCACCGTGTATGATAAAATCAAATTGCTGGAATCTGAATTGGTTTACCGTTATCCATCCCATATATAAAATGAAACCAAATAAAAAAATATCGTTGCTTAAGCTGTGCGATAACTCGTAATTCAAAATATCAAGTTATTCAGTAAAAAGACACAACTTTACAAAGTTGCTGTATGTCTCCCATATCGCTTTACAGGGAGACACCAATTATCTGAATCAATTGGGACCAGATCCCATCCGGGATAATCAGATATCCAGATAAATGGATAATTCACTAAAAATGGTTCTTTCTTAGTGAGAAAAAACGAATATTGCTTTAGTATGTAATGTAATTTAATGACTATTAAAAACGATATCACTCACGATAAGAAACTTGTAAAATGTGGATTTTGCTGATTTCTTTTCTCAAATCGATGCGAAAATTAACGATCGGCTTTGTTTGATCCGGATAACTGGGTTTTCGGATAATTCTGTACTCTGAGTTACGCGGTGCTATTAAAAATATTCGCTGAATTTTTTTGTAAAAAATTGCCATCAAAACATAATTTTTCATATTTTCGAACTTGCTAAGTATCGCAGCATGTAACAAATTTGAGGTGGCGTTTTTTTTTATTGAAGACAAAGAAATCCCCGTGTACCACAAAATATCACACGGGGCTTACGAGATTAAGTACATTGCAGGGCCCGATTAAGACATTGAAGCAAGGGAAGCCCGCCTTTAAATGTGGGCCCCATTGCTCTCAAATAGAATCTAAAACATCAAATTGAACTGTTCTATGCATTAAAATTCTTGGCCCTGAATGACATTAAATTGAAACATTATAATATAACAAAATATATTTATAAGTAATGAGTATTCTGTATTTTTTATCTTCCAATATTTGAACAAATTTAACACAAGTAGCAAGTTTTTTTACTAAAGTTTGTAATGCAATTTTTTAAGGTAAATTCAGTAGCAAACTGTGTTAGAGCTGTTAAATATTTATATAAAATGTGTGATTTTGGGGCCCCTCAAAAATATAAAGTGTAAACCTGGGCTTCACGGGCCTATTCGGTAATTAGACCCTGAGTACATAGGATCTAATACATATGACAATCGTTAATAAGAATAAGTCACATAAAATACATGTAAAGAAAGTTAAAAGGTTAGTTATATATAGAAGATATAGTCATATAAAGAAAGTTATATATATATATATATATATATATATATATATATATATATATATATATATATATATATATATATATATATATATATATATATATATATATATATATATATATATATATATATATATATATATATATATATATATATATATATATATTACAATTACAAAATATTCATTAATAAAATTACAGAAAAAATTGAAAATACACTTTTGATTAACAAATTGGTGACATTTAGGAGGACAATTCACATTTTTTTAGTTTAAGTTCCCTTTTGAGAACATCTCTCTCTTTTTTCCACTTATGTCAATACAGGGTGTTAATTAATTAAAAAGAAACTTAAAAATGAGTACCTGAACATATTCGTTTTCCTCCGAGTACAATTGCATCTTAATGAGCGATGACGTACTCAAATTTAAATAATCGTGCTTTCTCAAAAATGAGCATTATGATTTAATATTGCTAATCTCAGCTTCTGTTCAAGCCATCTGAACAAAACGACCTTACAATCTTAAAATAGTTGTTCAGAAGATGGTTTTCCACATGATTTGATGTCGATTACTTAAATGGAAACAGTTATTACAACTCGATTATTTTTTTTAGCACACCTTTTAAACATTTCTTCTATTTATAACTTCTTCAAGTCGCCCTGGTAGTTTAACGGATAAGGCTCTGGACTGCGGATCTGGGTTCTTGGTTGTAAATGTCGATATTAATTGAAAGGGATTTATGAAGGTAGGTTAGCGTCTCTTTTTATTAATTTTTACTGATTTTTGAGTATACATGTGTTTTTAAAAATCCAAACTTATGTATTCGGAGCTATGATAACCATCGAAAAGTGTTTGAATAATTTTGACTTGTTTAACACTGAAGATATTAGACGACATTTCACGCATTTGGCCAAAACTCATAAATTGAAGGGAAAAAAATCAAATAAAGTTTCGAAATTTAACATTTTAGTTTCTATTTTTAACAGTGTTTAATTTAAATAATATCAGTTTAAATTTTAAGAAAATATAAATACTTTACCCAATCCATAAGAATAAAAATATAACGGGAAAAACGAAGCTCATCTTTCTTTTGGGAGTGGGACAAATCATGTCGATTGCTTCAGCAGCTAAAGTTTACACCGAAATGTCACTTAGTTATCGGCTCTTGCTTATCTGATAACATCTGCTTTAGGTGTAATTTTCACAGGAGAAAATCATCCATGTAAGAAAATTACAGAAATTTTGATGCTTTTTTTTATTGTGTTCTTTTTGTGAAAGCAAAAATATCTCTCTCACCTGTTTTCCATGAAATCGTCTGTGAGACTCGTAAATAATGACGGTTCTAGGAAAAGGCAACACTCGGAAAGTCCAGATAAGAGTTCATAAAGATTAAAATACAAAAATTAGAAATGGGCACAGGCACGCAGGTAAGGGGGTGGTTCAGGGGGTTCAAACCCCTCCCATTGAAAGTCAAGAAGACAAAAAATTAAAAATCGAATTACTGTAAAAATTTAAATTTATCGTCTAATATTTTTTGTTGAGTAACATGAGGAAAAACCTGGTATTTTCCGGAGAGTCTTACCTCGGAAAATGGTTTTCAAATCGTGTCAAAACATGTTTTGAGGACATTTTTATCAAAAACTAAGTCTAACATGACGTCATCGTGTTTAATTATTTAATATTTGGATTTCGACTACAAAGGGAAAATATCGTCAAACTGGGTCGTATAAACCAGAGATAGGAATATTAAAATAATAATTTGCATCATTACTCTATGGTATAAACAGGTTGCTCGAAACATATATTATTCTAAACAAGGTTTCTCAAAATTTGAATTTGTTCTCTAATTTATTTCCTATTTTGGACATTTACTAATTTTAAAAATAGGTAATGACAATGATATTGGTAACGATTCCATGAAAACAAAATGATGTTGCTGTTTCGATATTTATCTGTCAATGTATTCCTGTGTATTTAAATAAAAATGAAGAAGTTTTTTTTTTTTAAATGGGGGTAAGGAGTAAGTTTTTAATTATTTTCGGGGAACGGGGGGGGGGGGGGTAAACCCCTCCCATGACCAATCTATACCTACGTGGCTGTGGGCATTACTGTATTTTCACTGTTAAAAATAGGTATTCAAAAATAAGTAAAATGTACTCATTTTTTAATACATTCGATGCTTATCGTAGCTCCGAATACATAAGTTTCATTTTTAAAAAAGACATGTGCTCAAAAATGAATAAAAAGAGCAGTTGCTTGCCTACATAGGCTGCCTTCATAAATCAATTTCAGTAAATTTCGAAAATTACAACCAGGACTTACCAGTAATCAAACCCAATCCGCCTACCTGATGTCGTCCGCATTGAAGTTCATGGCCTTATCCATTGTACTACCAGAGCGACAAGAAAAAGTTATAAACAGAAGCAATGCTAAAAAGGCGTGGAAGAAGAACGGGAAGTAAGATAATTGAGTTGTAATAACTCAGTTTCCATTTAAGCAATCGACATCAAATGATGTGGAAAACCATCTTCTGAACAACTATTTTAAGTTTGCCAGGTCGTTTTGTTAAGATAGCTTGATTTGAAGCTCAGAATAGCAATATTAAATCACACTGCTCATTTTGAAAAATTACAATTACTTAATTTTGAGTACGTCATCGTTCATTTGCGATGCAATTGTACTCAAAGAAAAACGAGTTTGTTCAGGTACTCGTTTTAAGTACTTGTTTTTTACAGTGTAAACACGGCGACCGATGCGTTCACTCACCTTTTTACACTACTTTGAGAATTTCGCTTGATAGAGCTAAGCAGCAAGTGTGGATCTAGCTAAATGGCCTCTATGACGTCCCATTGTTCTCTAGATTTGGATAAACCAACCTTGAAACAAGTTTTGAGGGGCGTTACCCAAACGCCAATTACTCCGAGCCACTCTATATTATGTTTTGAAGGGTGGGGACATGGATAATGGGATTTAACTCTTTGGGGCTAGGTGGGTTAAAAACTGTCCCACCTTTTGCTTAGCTTTTTATGCATGGTGGGATATATTTTAACCCACCTTGAAAAGTTAAGTTACTCATAGTCATACAGTTTAATAATTTTTTTTAAAGATTTTCGTTATTTTGGCAATGCTATGCACCAACGGTTAATGCCATAAACTGATTTATCTTAAATAATCGAATAATAAAAAAAAAATTATGTGCTACTAGGATTTTTATTTTCTTCAAAATCGTGTGCCTCAAAGAGTTAATGGTTTAATAAAAGGGGGGGGGGGGAGCTTATTCCTTTTCTTGAACCATTTAAAAAATTAAATTAACTATTTTGGAATTAAATTAATTGTTGATGAATTGGAATAAAATTAAAAATAAATTATTTCATTGTTATGTCACGCTATTTTTTATCCTTTTGCACCTCCTCTCCCCATGTCACGCACCTCTAGCCGCCCCCCTGCACACACATAGTTATTATATTCTGGCTCCATTTAACTGGGTAACGCCACTTTAATCTGGTTCCGACGAATCAACACACGGATTTCGGCGAATTGACCAATGGGTTTATCTAAAACCTGTAAATAACGTGACGTCGCAGCGGCAGTTTAGTCGAAGCCGAGTTGTAAAACTTCCACTCTCAATATTTTACAAAACACCCCATTTGAAAGATTGCGAGTTTTAAAAAAAAAAATTACTCATACCAATGTTTGTAAAACAAGTGTTTGCATTTTTCCCCCCCTTCATTATTTTGCTACGTCACGGCCACGTACCATTATAGATCGCGTACAACGCATGATGGAACCGTTCCCCCTCAATGGTGCGTTGCTGAATGAAATGAACGGCCCATAAGAAAAACTTTTATGGGGGCTGGGAGGGTTTACACCTTTCTGGGCGGAGTCTATTTTCTTTGGACGGGGGGAGCGCTACTGAATATGTGATTGGATCGTTCATGTGTGCAATTTGAGGGGTGGAAGTTCCCGTATGTCTTTAGGGGGATGGACATCTCTGCATAATAGCATAAATGAAAATCCTTGCACAGGATGGTTAAGAATCATCTTTACAACTTTGACACGCACACGCAACAACGCAAGGCCGCCCTTAGCAGTCGCGGGGCGAGTGCAAATCTACAATGTAAAAAAAAATTACTTGAAAATGTGAATATGAACGTACTAGTTTTTCTTTGAGTACAATTGCACCGTAAATAAGCGATGACGTACTCAAATTTAAGTAATCATACTTTCGCAAAAATGAGCAGTGTGATTTAATATCGCTAATATCAGCTTCTGTTTAAGTCATCTTAACAAAGCGACCTGGCAAACTTAAAATATTTGTTCAGAAGATGGTTTTTCCACATGATTTGATGTCGATTGCTTAAATGGAAACTGAGTTATTATGACTCAATTAGCTTACTACCCGTTCTTTATCCACGCTTTTTCAATATTTCTTCTGTTTACAACTTCTTCACGTCGCTCTGGTGGTATAACGGATAAGACCCTTGACTTCGAAATTTTTTTTAAATGTTTGAATAATTTTGACTTGTTAACACTGAAGATATTAGACCGCATTTCACGCATGTGGCAAAAACACGTAAATTGAAGAAAAAATTCAAATAAAGTTTCGAAAAACTGAGAATATTTTTCTATGTAATACTCATAATTTTTATAAAGTTTTTTGGCTAAGCGCAGGGCCTTATGCTGTGGCACTTGTCGGATAACCCTAAGGGCGTCCTTACATTCTATACAACAACTCATTTGGCCGTGTCAGTCCATAACGTGGCCAAGTTGGTCAGCTAGTTGTAAAGATAATTCTTAAACACCCTGTATGTACTTGGTAAGGGGATTCAGATTAACCCATCGAAAAAAAAAACATTTTAATTTGCTTCATAGGATTTTCTGAGAGACTCAAATGTATCAAGCAGTACCATAACAGTCCAATCTTTTGACATTTTATTTTAATTTAGTGATTTGAAAGGTGAATCTGAGCATCTAAAATTCAATTAAGTAACATTTTGAGATCAGAACGTATTTTATTCGTTCCAAATAACAATAAATAATACAAGCTCATTTTTAAAGACACTTCCGTCATTTTTGACGAGAGGGCTCAAATATTAAGCAGTACGTCGGAACTAAGGTATTTTTTTTTATAAATAAACTTTTTAGCTGGAAGAGGGTTTAAAAATAAACTATTTTTAATTATTTAAAATAAATTACTGCATGAATTTTTAGTGTTATTTTTTTTACCATATCTTGAGAGTTTATGAAATACACATCGTTGTCATAACTCTAACGTATAAAGAAATTGAAGCTGATTACCAACTCATTGAGACCAGTGCCATTACACAAAACATATTTTGGGGATGGGGGAGGGGTTAAAACAAGAAATTTCCCAACTTAACGATTCGAAATTCTCAATTCAACTATTCGAAATTTCCATCTCAACAGTGTTGACAATTCCCAGAGTTCCAACTTATCGACATTTTTCATCTTTTTTTATATATATTTTAGGTTATATTAAACAGTTCTCTCACAAGCATTGATTTGTTGCTCCCATATTCAAATGCAGTGTCCGTTCTGAGGGTCTAATTTAAATGTAATCTTACAAGTTGAGCAATTTCTAATCTTCCCTAGCTTTCATTTGTTAACAATATTAATTTTCTTCAGGCACAAATTTTCCCAACTCGGGGTTATTAGATATTGAAATTCCCAACTTTCAGGGTTTCCAGATTCCCCCCCCCCCCGGTGCGACGGGCCTGATTGAGACTTCCTAGTGATGTATGCATTATATTAAGTAATTGCAATTGTAAATCGAAATTATTAAAATTTTTATTCACATTTTCTTGTAATAAAGCTTATTCAATTTTTTTTTTGTAAAAAAAAAAGTTTGCACAACTTTGTAAAAGTTTTTTAAGATATAAGATAAATGTAGTGTTATCATAAAAACCAGTTTTACTTGACTCTTTATATTCCACTGCCTGAAAATAACGATCTGTTATTTTATTACCTGTTCATCAAAGAGCACAAGAACTGCATGTTCTTGAGTTTTAAAAACATTGTTTTTTTTGTTTGCTAGTTCTCTTACTAACTGCAAAACAAATCATTGTCTTTATCACCCAAAAGCACTAAAGGCTTTGCGAAACAAAACACAGAAACTGTTCCTAAAAAATAACAGACACGAAAATTATGCATATAAAAAAATGATTACAATAAAAAAGATTAAACTTCCTTTTTAAGCTCACAATCCCCAAATTTTCCCTGTTTTAAGCTATAAAAGTTCATTAAATTATGTTTATTGGAATGCGATTTACCACCAAGTCTTAACAGAAACAGTTCGATAAAAAGTACATATACATCAAGGAGACGTTCTTTGAAGACAAAAGGTTAAACTTTATTTTACAATTCACATATCTCCTCGGGATGTGCCATTTTTGCTGAAAATACCTCAAAGGGTTCATTAAAACCACATTAACGCCTAAAGGTATCCTTTTCAGATGCAACCCACCTCTTCGCGGTTCAGTAAACACGATAGGCATCGAGCAAAATCCCAAGAACTTTCCTTGTTTCAAAGAATACCGACAGAATTGTAGTCCCAGATATAATTATTTTACAGTGCCGGCGTCGAGACAGAAGAATTCAATTATTTCATCCCCGAAGATTTGAGACGTGGGATAATGACTGGTTTTGACTGCTTTTTGGGGGATGTGACCTAAAAGACGCTCTACATCGATGTTGATTACTTTTTACCTAAACTTAGGACTTTGCACCCTGAACCCGCAATTTTTTTTAAAAAAAACTTACCAATAGCAATCGAGGAAATTGTGAACCTGCGTAACCTTTTCCAGTACAGGGTTACCATTGTAAACTTTCAAATTCTTTGAAAAAGGTTAATAAACTTCAAGTTTTTAATGATTATGGAAAACGATATGGGAGACATTGATGTACATCTACATCTGTATGTGAGGCAAATTTATTTATGCAATTTAAAATAAAATAATCTTTATGTATAATAAAATACAAGGATCTTGTACACTTTTAAAAATGATTCCGTTAAAAATACTTCGATTAAATTTTTCGTCATATATGACAAAATATTGTGTTAGTTTTTCAAAAACGACGAAATATTTTGTTATTTTTGACGAATATACTTCTCAGTTTTGACGAAATATTTAATCGAAGCATTTAGCAGGCGTCTATTCTTCAAAAATCAGCACGCACACTGTAAAAATATGCCCTTAAAAATGAGTACTCGTTTTTCTTTGAGTACAATTGCATCGTAAATGAGCGATGAATTTAAGTAATCGTACTTTCGCAAAAAATGAGCAGTATGGTTTAATATTGCTAATATCAGCTGATGCTGTTCAAGCCATCTTAAAAAAGCGACATTGCAAACTTAAAATATTTGTATATTGATGGTTTTCCACGTTATTTGAAGTCGATTGCATAAAAGGAAACTGAGTTTATACAACTCAATTACCTTACTTCCCTTTCTTTTGGCACATCTTTTTTACATTTCTCCTGTTTATAACTTCTTTACATCGCTGTGGTGGTACAACGGATATAGCCCTGGACTTTGGTGCCGGCGTTCGGTTCCCGGCAAGTAAATGTTTTAATTGTGGAAAGTGATTTATGATGGCCGCCTATATATATGCAAGCAGCTGCTCTTTTTATTAATTTTACTCATTTTTAATTACATCTCTTTTTCAAAAATGAAAGTTATGGTTTCACTGCAAATGTGGAGATCACTTTAGGATCACTTCCAGTTCTAACAAACTGTTCTCAATATGTTCTAATCGATCGATATGTGTTCAGATAGTGCTCTTAACGCGTTCACTTAGTGCTGTGAGTGCTCTAACTATCCGAAAGTGTTCTAATTTGTGATCTCATGCTAACAGAACACATGTAGAACATAATTGGAATACAATTATACAGATAATTTTAAGAGCGCTTTTTGAGACCGGTCCAGGTTTATGATCTTTGTTTACATTTTGTCCATCCATGCACTGTAAAAAAAAATCCGTAAATTTACGTGACATCTCCCGTTTAATTATACGGTTCTTAAGTGTTACATTAAAGTGTTCTTGGAACACCTTAGGCTCACATTAAAAGTGTTCTTGGAACACCTTAGGCTCACATTAAAAGTGTTCTTGGAACACCTTAGGCTCACATTAAAAGTGTTCTTGGAACACCTTAGGCTCACATTAAAAGTGTTCTTGGAACACCTTAGGCTCACATTAAAAGTGTTCTTGGAACACCTTAGGCTCACATTAAAAGTGTTCTTGGAACACCTTAGGCTCACATTAAAAGTGTTCTTGGAACACCTTAGGCTCACATTAAAAGTGTTCTTGGAACACCTTAGGCTCACATTAAAAGTGTTCTTGGAACACCTTAGGCTCACATTAAAAGTGTTCTTGGAACACCTTAGGCTCACATTAAAAGTGTTCTTGGAACACCTTAGGCTCACATTAAAAGTGTTCTTGGAACACCTTAGGCTCACATTAAAAGTGTTCTTGGAACACCTTAGGCTCACATTAAAAGTGTTCTTGGAACACCTTAGGCTCACATTAAAAGTGTTCTTGGAACACCTTAGGCTCACATTAAAAGTGTTCTTGGAACACCTTAGGCTCACATTAAAAGTGTTCTTGGAACACCTTAGGCTCACATTAAAAGTGTTCTTGGAACACCTTAGGCTCACATTAAAAGTGTTCTTGGAACACCTTAGGCTCACATTAAAAGTGTTCTTGGAACACCTTAGGCTCACATTAAAAGTGTTCTTGGAACACCTTAGGCTCACATTAAAAGTGTTCTTGGAACACCTTAGGCTCACATTAAAAGTGTTCTTGGAACACCTTAGGCTCACATTAAAAGTGTTCTTGGAACACCTTAGGCTCACATTAAAAGTGTTCTTGGAACACCTTAGGCTCACATTAAAAGTGTTCTTGGAACACCTTAGGCTCACATTAAAAGTGTTCTTGGAACACCTTAGGCACACATTAAAAGTGTTCTTGGAACACCTTAGGCTCACATTAAAAGTGTTCTTGGAACACCTTAGGCTCACATTAAAAGTGTTCTTGGAACACCTTAGGCTCACATTAAAAGTGTTCTTGGAACACCTTAGGCTCACATTAAAAGTGTTCTTGGAACACCTTAGGCTCACATTAAAAGTGTTCTTGGAACACCTTAGGCTCACATTAAAAGTGTTCTTGGAACACAATAAGATCATATTAAAATGTTCTTGGAACATTTACATTGGAACACTTTAAAAGTGTTCTAAAAAAGGAGACATGAAAAGTGTTCCATATTGTGTTCTAAGAGGTGTTTTCCAAATTTGCAGTGTTCGGAGATATTATAAGCATCGAAAGTAATCGAAAATGAGTACATTTTACTTATTTTTAAGTACCTATTTTTAACAGTGTATACGTCTTTTATAAAATCATTAAAATTGAATTGTAAGGTATGATGATACAATAAAAAAACATAGTGTTATATAAAGTTAAGTAATAACATAAACAATAATTATTTTAAATAACAGACACTCTGAGTTTATACTTAAAAAAGCAAACGCCTTGATTATTGCCGAATAAAATAAAAAACTGATAACATTGCAAATATTAATTTAAAAATATGTATAATCTATATAGTTATGACATCCTAAGTAACTATTTAATTATACTTAAATTATAATTAAATATTTTTTTTCATATATATATATATATCGAAAACTAATATAGCAATTTTTAATTTGGTTATGCACCTGTTATATGTTATTTTTAGTAGATTCCGAACCGACCTCTTTAATTTATCTGTTAATTTCCTTTAAATTGTGCCATTTGTTCAAAATACGGTATTTAAATAGAATTTTGTTATTTTTAACGAATATACTTCTCATTTTTGACGATATATTTAATCAGAGCATTTAGCAGGTGTCTGTTCTACAAAAATCAGCACGCATTTTGAACAGTGTGCATATGAATAGGTTTCTGTGTGTGGAAATTCTCAATTAGGATCAATTTTTAATTGTTTAAAAGCCAAATAATAATTACGTTTTCTACACAATCACTCTAAAAAACCTTCGCCAATTATTCTTCCCTAAGACAACTCAAATAAAATCTCACGTCACTGTATTTGTAACCTCATTCCATGAGCACAACCTTGACAATTATCCCTTGTCTTGCATCATGTTTGTTTAGGATTTGAATTTTTGAAATCATCCAATGCAATTCCGATTGTTATCATCAAACAATATAAATTGTTTGGATAGCAGGACGGCATTCTATACACTGTAAAAAGAAAGGTGCATAATAATGAGTATACATGACCGTACTCATTTTTTTAAATATAATTGCATCGTAAATGAGCGATGACTTACTCAAGTTTAAGTAATCGTACTTTCGCAAAAATGAACAGTGTGGTTTAATATTACTAATCTCATCTTCTGTTCAAGCCATCTTAACAAAGCGACTTGACAAACTTAAAATAGTTGTTCAGAAGATGGTTTTCCACATTATTTGATGTCGATTGCTTAAATGGAAACTGAGTTATTACAATTCAACTATCGTACTTCCCATACTTTTAGCACACCTTTTTAACATTTCTTCTGTTTATAACTTCTTCAAGTCGCCCTGGTAATTTAGCGGATACAACTCTGGACAACGGGTTTGGGTTCGATTCCCAGTAAGTCTTGAAGGTAGGTTATTGTCTGCTCTTTTTATTCATTTTTACTCATTTTTGAGTACATAAGGCCCTGGACTTCGGTGCGGACGACATCATGTAGTCGTATTGGGTTCGATTCCCGTTAAGTCTTGGTTGTAATTGTTGATATTTATTGAAAGCGGTTTATGAAAGCAGCTTAAGTAGGCATGCAACTCTACAATGAGTACATTTTACTTATTTTTGAGTACTTATTTTTAGCAGTTGAAAACAAGTTGGCATATGTGTATAGATTATATGATTTTCGCCGCAAACTTTCAATTGTTATAAAATCTACCACTGAATTTTGAAGCAAAAAAAAAAATTCAAATCCTAATTTAAACGAACTTTGATAATCGCAGTTTAAAATATATATCAGTATAACCTTGAGCAGACTATACCAGAAATTAACTTTTTTTTCTGGTTAAAATCTGATTTATAAAATAAATAAAATGACAATTAATTATTCAAGCAATAAAGTTCCGGTACCCTGTAAGACCCCACAAAAAGTATACCTGTACGTTGTACCGATTTGCAAAAAATTACCGGTACATCGTACCGGCGCCCATCTAATTTTTTTTGGTAACTTTATCAACGTATTATTACACTGTAAAAAAATGCGTAAATGAGCGATGACGTACTCAAGTTTAAGTAATCGTACTTTCGCAAAAATGAACAGTGCGATTTAATATTGCTAATTTCAACTTCTGTTCAACCTGGGAAATTTAAAATATTTGTTCAGAAGGTGGTTTTCCACATTATTTGATGTCGATTGCTTAAATGGAAACTGAGTTATTACAATTCAATTATCTTTCCATTGTTTTGGCACACGTTTTAAACATTACTTATGTTTATGACTTCTTCGTGTCGCTTGGATAGCCGGATGGATAAGACTGTGGACGGCGGTGCTGCAGACATGGGTTCGATTCCCGGTAAGTATGAATTGTAATTGTCGGTATTTATTGAAAGTTATTATGAAGGCTATCTGATTTTTTTATCCATTGTGCTTATTTTTGAGTACATGTCTTTTTTTCGAAAATTAAACTTATGTATTCGGAGTTATGGATAAGCATCGAATGTAATAAAAAATGAGTACATTTTACTTATTTTTGAATATCTATTTTTAGCAGTGTAAGAACAGAAATTTCAGCAAGTTAAAATAGCATAATAGCATTTCCACAAACTTTAAATGCAAAATGAGCTCTGTGCAACTGCTTCCCTATCCCTCCCCCCCCCCCCCCCCAGTATTTATTATCCCGTCTGCATTTCCACTGGCGGCGATTGGGTGCTAAAAGTGAGGAGGCAAGATCGAAGAGGTGAGGGGGGGGGGGGGGGGGGGTAAAAAAATACAATCGGGCCCAGGTTACCTTGAAACATTTACTAATAATGAAAAACAATAATAATGTTTCATTTCCTCTAATAGAAAAATATAACAACAATTTTATGACAAAAGCATATGTATATTAATCTCGATAGAAAAAACAACCGAACTAAAGTTCATTTACTTCAACATTGTAAATCGAATAGCTGAAAAATTTATAAATATATATATATATTTATAAATTTTTCAGCTATTCGACGTATATGTACAAAACGTTTTCAAAATAGGTTAAAAAAAATATCGTAGCTTTACTTTCAGTAGCTATTTAAACAGTAGGCTACAGAAACTGGACGCACTTCAAATGACGACCTAACCTTGTTTAACTACTTGCGATGGCCGGTGGACGTTTACCTTCTGTAGAGGGGCGATGGGGGTTACGAAATTTTTCATAGTTTTGTCAATACAGTAAAACAATTTATATTTTATTAAAAAGTGAGGAGGTAACTTAAAAAAATAAATGCTGGGACAATATCCGAAAAAAGTGTGGAGACAACCGCTTTCCCCCCCCCCTCCCTCAGCCCCCCGAATCGCCGCCACTGTGTATTTCATACAAGCCCAGTCAGTCCTAAAAGTATAATTAAACTCTGAAGTATCTACTCCCCCAGTATAATTGCATCGGAGGGATGAACAACGCAAGTAAAAATTACCTGTTCTCCAATCTATGTCAGGCTAAACTACACAGCTCCCGACTTTCATTTAACTTTCGGGACATGAGATTGCGTAGCAGGTGAGTAAACCCTTTTTCTTGATGCAGATCCCTTTTGAAGTGGCCGACAAGATACGATGTAGGGGGGGAGGGGGAATCTATGTTCTTCGAAAGAAAATCAGACACGTTTCGCAATCAATGCTGCACTGTTAAAAACAGGTATTTGGAAATGAGTAAAATGTACTCATTTTTAAATACTTTCGGTTCTTATCATAGCTCCGATTACATTGGTATCAAATTTGAAAAAGACATGTACTCATTTTTGAGTGCCAGCATGGAATCAATTTTAAGCACATTTAGTTTCATTTTTGAAATTGATATATGTGCTATATGTACTCATTTTTGAGTATATGCAGGAATCAGTTGTGAGTAAATGCAGTTTCAAATCTGAAACACCATATGTACTCATTTTTAAGTATATGCAGGAATCGTTTGTGAGTATATTTGTTTTCAAATTCGGATGCATGTACTCATTTTTGAGTACGTACATCCAAATTTGAAAAATGACGTTCTTCCCATTCAAATTTATAATTTAATGCCCAAAATGAATTCATTAATCTGTTTTAAATAATTGAAAATATATTTTTTTTGTATTCATTTCTTTCTTTCACCTAATTTTAAGAAATCTTATTTTAGAAATCATATATATGTATCATTCTAAATTTGAAACAATATTATTTTTACATTTTGCTTTCTCAAATATATAGTAATTCTTGAATACGATATTTTTCATGTTTCAGATAGCAAAAGATAGAAAGATTTGAGATAAAAAAAGGAATATATATAATTTCAAATTTGGAATATATATCACATTTCTGAAATAAGATATTTCATACTTGTGTGTTATTAAGAAATAAATACATATTATCTCAAAAGAAAAAACATATATATTTTTAGATATTTATAACAAAGAAATGAATGAACTTTATTTTAAGAAATCTTTAAGTTATTTTAAGAATTGGTAGGGAAGAATGCAATTTTTTAGTCAAATCTGTGTTCCTAGATAAATTGCTATCTCTTAGTAATACAATATTGCAAATAAATTTTGCAATAAATTTTTGTTGTAAATTATATATGTAAATTTATTTGTAAGAGAGGCTAATGCATACATACAATACGTTTGAAAAATAAGCCCCCTCCTCCTCAACTTTTGAACACCTAGGGATATTTAAACAAAACTAACTGCATTCGTTTATAAGAGTATACATTATTTTGTGACATAAAATGTTGTCCTAATATTTTATTCGATTACATAAATTAAGATTAAATATAACTCAGCAAAGTACACAAACATATCAAATAAAGCAAATATTTATTTTTTCATGTGACTTAACTTACAAAAAACTGAATGAACAATGCATCAGGGTTAAAAATTGCAGTAACAATCAGACTTTGAAATGTACAGTAAAACACTTTCTTGAAATTGTTCAAATGTTTTTTTATCAAATTCTGAAGAATCATTTTGAATATATGCAACAAGTGTAGTACTACAACATGCATCTAAATTATTCAATGAAAAAGTTTCGTTCTGACAATTTAGCAAACTTGGTGAAGTATCTCAAGTTCCATTGTTTGTGTGAAATCTACTTAAGTGTCTTTCGTAATTATATAATTTCCGAAATGCTTGTCTACAAAATTTATCGAAGCAGACATAATGTTCTGCATTAGGATGGCGATTTCTGATACGTTTGCATAGATTATGAAGGGAAACAAATGAAATTTTGCACCATGTGCAAAACATTATGCACTGAACTAATTACAAATGAAGTATAAATAATTTAGTTCATAATTATTAACATTTAACACTAAATACATATTTTTACAGTAAAACTGTACACACACGACATGATAAAAATGATTACTTTACAGACGATTTTTTAACTCTAAAACACATGATGGGATCTCTGCATCAAATTCACATTTATAAAATGTATTATTTATGAATTGCCACACATTTCGGCTGTAAGCTGAAAATTCTACTTTTAAATATATGTCAATTTCAAATACAGATCAACAGCTTTTAACAAAGAAGTTCTTCAAACACTACAAATGCCTGGGAAGGGTTAAATTTTTCTCCAACAGCTAGGATAAAGGGTTGCTTTCTATCTCCTCCCAAAAGTGTGTCCTGTTTCATAAATTTTTCAATTCCTTCTCCAATCTGAAAGTAATGAATAAATAAATACAAATAAAATCATTTCGAGATTATTTTTTTCTGTACATTGCTAATTAATCATATGTATTGTCCCAATGTCATTCAAAGTAAATGTAAACACCAGAATATTAATACATTTGTTAATTTTTAACACTGTGAAGTTTTCGTCCCCAATGGTCCATCAACTTCTTTTGATTTATGTTCATCTAAAACTAATCATTCTTAATCTGTAATTATCAACATATTAATTAATATAATATTACATACATTAAATAACTTCCATTATACAACGTATAAGGACATCTATAACAAAAAAATCTCAATATCTTGGAATAAAAATTAATAAGCATGTTTTCTGCATTACAGAAATATTTTGATTAATTTAAAAATGATACACAAGCGCTGTTTTAAAATACTCTAGAAAACAATCTTATTTGATAGGACTTACTATAAAAGTCCAAATTTATTAAATTTTTGTCAGTACTGAAACAATGATATTATTGTCTGGAATTCCTCTTGCATAAAAGTCATTAAAATTTAAATGCAAATATCGATTTAATTTTATTTATATCATCATCCACTGAATATGATATGATGTGTTTACTGCAATTGTTGAGTGTGGACATTGCAAATATTTAAAAATCTGATACTAGGTTATTTAACAGAAGATTACGTACTGGGATAAACTGAATAAAATGATCCAATGACTGTGCGCTAGTTGGAAGTATCTTTTTCTTCTTCGATCCACATTGTTTCGTAAATATTCCTTATGGAAGCAATAGTGGCAGCAGTAGAATAGCACAGCGTATTTCTAAATAGAAAAGTATAATTTGCATATAAAGGAGTAAAAGCTATAAATATCAAAAAGGAAATTTTTTTAGTAGGAAAATTCAAATTGCTATTGGCAATTGCAAATTGCTATATTAAAGTATGCGATTGAATCATTAGTGTATTATAAATTTCGTAAGATTAAATTTTTGAGTTCATATTCAAAGAAAATGAAAGTGTATACTTATGCAAAATCTTAATCAAATTTTAGACAAAATTCTATATGTTTTCAAAAAAAAAAAAAAAAAAACTCGTATACCATAAGTATGAACTTTTATTATCCCTCTTGTTTATCACAAGGACATATTTTGACCATCACCATAGATTAATAAACTAAAAATGTCATATTTAAAATATTTGGCATTGGTAATCAATTTTCTACAATAAATAAATATAAGAAAAAATTACAAATTGTTCCATTCTATGAAATTGCGATTTTTCAGTGCTAAAGCTTTATCATTCCGCGTTTAAGAAATTTTCTATTACGCTAATAATGAATTATTTCCTTTTCAGTCATTTCAAATATAAAAAAAAATCTATAAATTATTCTAAATTTTACTTTTAATGATCGCCATTTAATGTTTTAAGAATAAATATTCATTGGCACATTAAATAAAACATTTTCTCAATTATCGGTTGGATCTGTGGAATTTTATTCCCTTAAAAACATTAAAAAGTAATATAGAGTTGAAAATTCACAATGAAACTAAGCTTCGTACATTAAAAAAAATGTGTGCATAAAATGTTTTCCAAATAAATAAAAATGACGTTAATACACAAATTACTCGCATTATGAAAGAATTGTTCTAAAAGTTTGATTTAAGATAATCAAATATAGTTACAATTAACCTGCATACAAACAAAACAAAATACACAAAACAATTATAAATCATTTCTATAAGATAAAATTCTAGCTATTTTAATTTTTGTAACAATCCGTATTGTAGTAAAAAGCCCAATGTGCGAATATTTTCAGTAAATATTAAATCAAACAAAACTTATGACGCCATTTTTATAGTGTCAATAACGAAAAGAAAATTTTCCTTAAAATCGCAAACGATATTGTCATCCATGTTAAGTGAATGACATACATTAAAATAGTTATAATATATGAATGGAACATCGTACAAACTTAAAAATTATCACAAAAAATGTCTAATTTTTCAAGAAAAGTTCTCTGTAAATTTCATACAGCTACGTTTTGTTGTTATGGAGTATTCCGTGTAAATATCGGCATTCTAATTGATTCATATTTTTTTTATATTATATTTTCAAATGTAAGATGGCGGACGGGTTTGCGTCTGTCGTATGTTAGTTGGAAGGGGTAAAAGTACTAACTTTTTTTTTTTTGATTTGGCAATGCAATAATTTTTATTTTAAATGTGCAATATAAAAAAGTTAGAGGGCAAAATCCAAAAAAAGTGCGGGGACAGCACTAACTGAGCGATTGAACACTGCTATGGCGTTATACATTAAAGATTATAAATTTAATAGCACTTACTTTCGAAACACGTAGAGTACTCCTTCAAATTCCATTCCGCTAAGTTTTGTTGAACAAATTCATGCATATTTCTATTTATTTAAATCAAAACGAAATTGTCTGTAGTTAAATATCTCGCTTTAAACGTCGAACAAATTCCATTCACGAATCAAAACTAAACTAGATAAACCTCCGCTCGACGAACGAAACACTGAGCCGAAGAACATGTATCTATAACTCCACCATAAGATATAGTTCTTTAAATTGGAACTCATAACTTTTATTCTTCGGAATATTTGCACGAAATATTTTGGAATTATAAATGTCGTTTATTACGCATTTCTTATATCGTAATTTATAATACCTAAAATGAATATATCTAAATGTTCTTATTTTTAAGTACTAGCGGTAATTTAATTCTGAGTACGTTCAATATTCATTTACGAACCAATTATACTTAAAAAAAAACGATTACATCCAGATACTCATTTTTAAGCACTTCTTTTTTTACAGTGTGCATCAAAAAAGTTCAGGTTTCCAAAGAAAAAAAATACTATTACCGGGCAACAATAGCAAATGTTAGCAAGTGTATTCACATATGGTATATGGGTTGCGATCTCTTTCCCTAAATTAAAAATAAATACTTTTTTAATTAAAAAACGAATTTACGATTTTGTTTGTTGCGTTTAGATATCAATGACACTACCTGCCATATGGAATTCAAACTTAATCATTTTTTGATGTGATTACGACTTTAAAATCGGTCCGGACACAGCGGCCATTGGTAGAAACTTGCGCGACATAAAAAGTGTTGAATCCCATAACAAAAGGAAGAATCAGCCTATGGGGATAAATGATCTACTATCATATAGAAAAAGATTAGCCGTGTTGACCAAGTTTGCCATTAATTTACTATGACTTCTGAGTTTTGTACCGCGTGGAAGAAAATGAGCAACAATCCGAGCATACGTTTGACTGTTTAACCGCTGTAATATCATTTATAGTCAACGGATGATTGCGATTGTGGGCTTAACTTGAAGAGAACGCCAAGTTCTGAAATTCCATTTGACTAAGTAGCAGTTTAAAACATTTGTGTGGAATGAAATTGATGATTTGTTGAAGATTTCACTATGCCAAAATAAGACATTACTCACTAAGTCAAAATATCTCACTAAAGTTCAATTTCGCCATAGGAAACTTAAACAGGTTGAAAGAAGTTCAAGACGAACAAAATGATACCTTATGACTTATGACTGCAGTCCTAGGCCCCCGATCTATACCGAAGGTTAACAGGTTTTGGCCCAAGACTACTGCGTAGTCTGATTTGGGACAATTATTAACATACATAAAAAAAAATTTAGTTCTTCTGCTTGGTTAAACAATGAATTACTTGAACGGTAAACCCTCGCCACAGCGACTCCTCACGGGACCAGCACTAAATGGTCTCAAAAAGTTAAGTCTATTCAATGAATGAAATAAAAGAAAAATATTTACATACACTAGGCACATATAATTTAAGCTAGTTACTGTTGAGGCTTTAGTAATGGTCTTACAAGGAAGCAAGGAAGGAATCGCTAGATCGTGGAGTCGCCGCAAAGAGGGTCCACCGTATAATGGATATTATATATATATATATATATATATATATATATATATATATATATATATATATATATATATATATATATATATATATATATATATATATATATATACAGTTTATGGGTTACGGTGCAACCTCACAGAGCTCGTGGCCGTTGTCTTGTAGGTAGTCCAGAACTTTTTTTACCCTTCTCGTCATTTCTCTGTGCAGAAGTCGCCGCTGTTCTTTCAACTTCGGTCCTGGGTGACAGATGTGCCACTTAGATGTCAGTGGACAGTCGTAGATATAGTGATCCATATCACCCTCTGATCCACAAACACAGTTTCCCGATTCATCAATTTTCCTCTCGTAGAAGTATTTTGGACATGGTCCATGTCCGGTGATGAACCTGGTGAGGCGAGCATCTCCCACTGTGAAATTAAGATTGACTTTATTAAAGTAAGAGTAGGCTCGTCTTCCATGTGGAGCCTCATTCCATTCCTTTTTCCATTTCCTTAATGAAATCCCTCTCAAAATGTTTTTTAAATGGGACAATGGCCATGATGTTTGGCAGTGGAAATCCGTAACAAAATGATACCAGGAAGTCTTAACTTATGACAAGTGTGGAGAGATCTAGAGCTAACCAAAGAAGCAAGTTTACGAAGAATTCCAATACAGTGGGGACTGAGCCTACCCGATTTTTTAAATGCATTTTCATTGCTTTTTAGGTCCATAATTTTAAACATTACTATTGTTAATTCTATTTTCATAACCACACCCTATATAAGAAAAATCTAAAATAAACATATATATAGTGTATGGACACGTCTTATTAATGATAACAATTCGTTACAGTTATCATTCGGCATACCAAGAACCAGGGATTGATTTGAGCCGGAACGCACAGGAACGGCGTTCCGGTACCTCTCTTTAGGAAACAAAATTACGATTCCTGACTTTTTTGATGGCCGATGCATTGCATTCCCACACCCCACGGAAGGTTACAGTTCTGGTACCTCTATTTCTAGAAATCGAGTACTGCCTAGAACTACGCGTAACAGTTAGTACAGTTATGGTACCTTTAATACGTAAGTCATTCTCACGCACTTGAGCAATTTATTTTTAAGGGGGATTTTAGGACATATTTTCATCAACAAATGCCCAATTTATCTTCAGTATATAATTGCGAAAAATTTTATGACTCGAATCAATTAAAAAAATTGAAAACTAGTGCTTGATCATCATATATTTTCATTAAAACCATGTCTGTTGGTAAGTTCTGGCTGCTAAATGATCAGTACACTGCTAAAAATTATGACGACTTCGCACCAAACTTTGGTACCCATTTAGCTGCAACCAACATTTGGTGCTTAGTTTCACCATTTTACGGTGCTACCAAGAATGGTTTAGGGGTGAAACGTTGTACCAAAACTCATAACGTTGCATAAAGCTCGAAATTTGAGTAAGTCTTTTGGGGAAATCGAAGTAAGTCTTTGTTTATTTCAAAGTTATATATATTTTATATATATATATATATGTATTTTAATGAATGATAATTTTTGTTTGTGTTTATACAAGTAAGTGTTTATTTTTGTTTTTATGTTACTTGTTGTGAGACTATTTCGACACGACGGTTATAATACAATAAAGAAACGCTGAAGTAAGTGATTTTTTTTTGTTTTTGTAAATTGAAAGAATGCCAGTATATATATATTTATAAACGTATGCAATGTACAGTTACTGATCACCGTGTTATAACCACAGAGAGAGAGAGAGAGAGAGAGAGAGATATGATATTTTAATGTATTGTTTGAAAAGATGTTGAATGTCCATTTATTGTTTTTTTGTATTTTTTTAAGATCTTTTATAATGGATAGAAATATTTGGTTTGAAATTTGTAAGGAGATGGATCACATTACGGACCCAGTCGATATGGATCAATTAGAGAAACGTATAAGCAGATTACTAGATGCTCAAGCTGGTGTGGATACGCTTTATGAAATTGCAATGAAAAGACTTGTCGAGTTAACTTTTCGACAAGGATCAGATCCTATGGAAATTGCTTTATTTTATAGAATGCCTTATGATATGCGTCAAGTATTTTGGCGTCTGTGTCACAATCGTGAAAAAACATCTGATGATGATGATGTTGATTCGTTTAACGATTTAAATGATGTCGATTGATTGTGTTTTTGTAAAGAACAGATTGTTTTAAATGGAACACGGATTGTTTGTTCTTTTTCAATTTGATTTGATTAGTTAATAAACATATTTGATTCATTTTTTTTGTTATTGAATCATTGTTTTTATTATTAAGTGGTTTCAGGCATTTTTTCTTTGCAGTACAGATTGTCAGACATCCAATGTTGTCGAAGGTACGATTTCAAATTAAGAGGTAAAACCAACGTATTTAACTGTTCAAAGTTTTCAATGTTTGTGTTAATCACGAACCGAGCTAGTTCTTTGAGAGAAGAAGAAGAATCGTTCATATTTTTGTTTTAACACAAGTATAAAAAATCAATACATTCAATGAAAGGTACTCATATTTTACCCGCTAGACAGAGAGAGAGAGAACGTCCGCTTCCGACGAGAGACAGTGTGTGTGTAATGATAGAAATCAGTTATACATTTGAAACGATTCCAAATGAGTTATTTATATTCAAATCTCCCCGTTTATGTGCGCGCGCAACTGTTGTGTAATGCCCGTCGAGACATGTCTATTTCGGTCGAGACAAGAATGTGCAAGTATGTAGGTCAAGAAGAGCGCCGCACTCACCAATCACAGAGAGAGAGCTTGACCACGTGACTATAGCGTTGCCACAAGCTTGTGGTTGCCATGGTGATTGTAGTTGCTTGCATCTGAGTATAGATGGCGCCATGGTTTAATTGAGAAAATATATTAAGTTTGTTATAAGTTGTTATTTTTTTTTATTCAATGATGTTTTTTTTTATTGTAATTATTATATATTCGAGTAGCTTATTTTTTTCTAGTATAGGTAGACGTTGGCAGTTTATTTTTATCTTTATTAGTAGGAGCGTGAGAGAGAAAACCGCCCTTCCTTCTTAGCGAGAGAGAGAAGTGAGGCACTCCCGCCCTTCCACACTCTCTCTATATATATAAGAGCGCGTTGCACTCACCAATCACAACAAAGCGTTGCCACAACAGAGAAGAGAAGCTTGTGGTTGCCATGGTCATAGAGAGAATTAAAAGATTATGGTGGACAACCAATCTCCTTCTTCTAATGTATTGAGATCTCCCTCCCTAACTGAGGGGTCATAATACCTAATGTTAGAAAACCCCTCAGTTAGGGAGGGAGATCTCAATACATTAGAAGCGAACCTTGCCTTCCCCCTGTGCTGCCCCATGGTTCCACTGGACGGAATTCGAATCGGCCAGTTGGTGTGTCCGTCCAGTGGAACCATGGGGCAGCACAGGGGGAAGGCAGGGTTCGCTTCGCGTCCACCATAATCTTTTATAATATATATACAAGCAAGCAATCAATAGAGAGAGAGAGATTGACTCACCTTGTACACATGTTATCATACATTGAAGTTTATATTTTATTATTTATATTTTATTATTTATATTTTATTATTTATATTTTATTATTTATATTTTATTATTTATATTTTATTATTTATATTTTATTATTTATATTTTATTATTTATATTTTATTATTTATATTTTATTATTTATACTTTATTATTTATATTTTATTATTTATATTTTATTATTTATATTTTATTATTTATATTTTATTATTTATATTTTATTATTTATATTTTATTATTTATATTTTATTATTTATATTTTATTATTTATATTTTATTATTTATATTTTATTATTTATATTTTATTATTTATATTTTATTATTTATATTTTATTATTTATATTTTATTATTTATATTTTATTATTTATATTTTATTATTTATATTTTATTATTTATATTTTATTATTTATATTTTATTATTTATATTTTATTATTTATATTTTATTATTTATATTTTATTATTTATATTTTATTATTTATATTTTATTATTTATATTTTATTATTTATATTTTATTATTTATATTTTATTATTTATATTTTATTATTTATATTTTATTATTTATATTTTATTATTTATATTTTATTATTTATATTTTATTATTTATATTTTATTATTTATATTTTATTATTTATATTTTATTAGTTATACTTTATTTTATTATTTATTTATTATTTATTTATTATTTATATTTTATTTATATTTTATTTATATTTTATTTATATTTTATTTTATTATTTATATTTTATTTTATTATTTATATTTTATTTTATTATTTATATTTTATTTTATTATTTATATTTTATTTTATTATTTATATTTTATTTTATTATTTATATTTTATTTTATTATTTATATTTTATTTTATTATTTATATTTTATTTTATTATTTATATTTTATTTTATTATTTATATTTTATTTTATTATTTATATTTTATTTTATTATTTATATTTTATTTTATTATTTATATTTTATTTTATTATTTATATTTTATTTTATTATTTATATTTTATTTTATTATTTATATTTTATTTTATTATTTATATTTTATTTTATTATTTATATTTTATTTTATTATTTATATTTTATTTTATTATTTATATTTTATTTTATTATTTATATTTTATTTTATTATTTATATTTTATTTTATTATTTATATTTTATTTTATTATTTATATTTTATTTTATTATTTATATTTTATTTTATTATTTATATTTTATTTTATTATTTATATTTTATTTTATTATTTATATTTTATTTTATTATTTATATTTTATTTTATTATTTATATTTTATTTTATTATTTATATTTTATTTTATTATTTATATTTTATTTATATTTTAATTTATTATTTATATTTATCTATTTTCGAGTTATATTGTGTAGTCACTGATGATGAGATTCTTCATGATGAGAATACGAATTAGTTCAATTGATAGAATTGAGTGATTTATGTTTTTTTTTTTAGATTCAATATATTTATTTTAGTGTTATATATATTTTTCCTATTTCGGACGTGACTCACTTTCCGTTGACACGATGGTTGTTTTATATACCCCTCTTTTAGTGCAAGGTCGTAATAATTTTTAACAGTGTAGTGTACATGTAACTTCTGAGCGACCTCTCGAACCATCTTACGTGGATTTTCTTCAATGGTATTTTTCAAATCATCCAGATGGATAGCGTAATGACGATAACAATGAAGTTAATTTCGCAGGCTCATATCTCCATAGCTAAATTTTAAAACGCGACGCCAATTGGCTCGTCCGAAGTTATTCTCCGGCCAAATGCTTGATGAATCCTATGGGATTGGGCTTTCACAGAATTCTTCAATTTAAACCCATAAAGAAATATTGACCTTAACTATTTTGACCCCATTTCTAACTTTAAAACGATATTGTCCACTCTTCTACAACACTTAATATAGCATTGATGAATACTTCTATTTATCTCCAGTTAAAGACGCGTGTCAACTCAGTTAATATAAAAACTCATACTTTACAACGGCCATTTCGTTTGTAATAACCTAATTGAAACGTTCTCAACCGTTTTGAAACATCCCAAAACTTTCCTAGCTATACATTCAGGTATGGATTCTTCCATTTCTGCTGTAAAAACAACGCAATAATTAAAAAAAAAATGTATTGAAAATGAGCGTATACGATGTAGTTTTTAAGTTAATAAGTGGGTTTTGTGTATACACTCTTGTTAATTTTTGAAATAAACTCTACATTACCTCTAAGAACTTCCAGAAGCTTTTAAAAAAACAATTTGACTTGAATGTAAAGAATCAACAAGTCTCTTTGGATAATTCCCTATAAAATTCAACTTACAGAAAGTAAATTGCTCTCACATATATACCCACTATTAAAAATGCATTTTCATATTTGACGAAACTTTTGCCATTTTTTGACGAACCAGGCACCTGCTCCGATTCGTCAAACTGAGGATTTTTTTAACGAAATTTATTTCGTCAAAAATGAGGCAATATAATGCTTATAAGAACCATCATTTGAGTTTATGCCCTTGAAAAGGGTCATAAAAGAATTTGACTAAATTACTTTTGTTAAAAATTTGAGGATTCTTAGTTTCGCCAAAAGTTATATGATTCAGTGACGAAAGTATTGTCAAATATGACGAAAGTAGCCTTGACGATCGCATTAATTTAAAAAATGAGAGTGTTATATACCTGAGAGTGTCCCGGTCGTTATCGAATATATTAAATGGCCTGGAAACGATTGATATTCTAGTTTTCTAGATACATTCTCTGAGGATAGACTTTTTTTCAACGATTGTTCCAAAACGTGATTGATTGATTAAAACTAATGTATCTAATGTCAAAACTTTAGAAATTGAATCTGAAGTAGAAATAGTTGTTTGACTCAGAGCATATTTTAAGGAATTTTAACTGGTGGGGCAAATTAAATTTTGCAAAAAGCAGAACCCCAGAAGTTAATGAAAAGTTTGTACTTAAAATAGCAAATTTTAGACTCATTTAATTAATTTAGTTTAAAATTATATGTTCTATAAAAAGTTAATTAAAAAGTTTATTTAAAAGAAATTATCGAATTCATGAAATTTTCTAATGATTCATAAAAGTATGTTTTATTTGTTTTCATAATGCAAAATTTTATTAAATATTTGTTTTAAAAAAACCTAATGTTTTATATTTTAAAATATATATCCTACATTTCCGCCAATTTACTTCACACAAATGTAAAATTTTAAATCTACATCTAAATCCGTATACTTCAGTAAATTTTAGACTAGTACCCGAGCATATTACAAACAAAATGTGCATTAATAAGTAGCATTTACTTTATAAGATGAACAATAATATTCTATTTATTTGTATTCGAAAAATATTTTATTTTACAGCACAAAAATGTAGAAAAATACGTAGTTTTAAATTTTTTAAAAACATAATACTTTCTTAAAACTTGTTATCATTTCTGAAAAATGTTTTTATATAATCTCTGCTTTTGTAAATTGCTGCTCCGACAACTTTTTTCGCCGTTCCTTCAGCTGCAGAAATTTTAGCACTGAAGGGCGGTGATTGAAAAATGCTGTTCCTTTTCCACTTAAGACTATGATGAGTCTCTTATTAATTGTTCCGAGATTATCTGACTGTCTATGATCTGACATCAACATGTTGTAGCAGGAAATTGCCCTTTCCACTTGCATGGAATGTGGTGCGACCAAGAGTCAAACTCCCCTTCCCTTAAAGCCCACATTTTTTTTAAATATTAAATAATTCTTTTTCAAGACTAAAACAAATAAATTATTCTGGTGGGGAAATAGAAGTTTATTGTGAATCAGAGTTATTTGAGATTCATAATAGTATTATTAAAAAGAAAAGTATTGGAAGCATTGCCATTTTCACTGAAGCATGCATATCTAAAATAAAAATCTAAGATAAGTAGTTGAATAAAAAAAACTAGTATTAAATGGCATTTACAAAAGTTTTGACTATTTTTTTGCATCGGTTTGAAGTATTTTTTTTTAAATCAAAATTTCAGACACTTTTTCATTTCTACCAACCTTTATTAAAGTTACTCCTAAACCTACGCATAAACGTAAGCTTGTATTGGGCCCACGGGCTTGAGGCTTCCCCCTCTGAACCTACGAAATAAATATCCAATGAAAGATTTGGTCGCGAGACTAAAACTTACTGTCCCAGAATTTAAATGTATTACCGAATGGCTTTTTATGTAAGATAGTTGGCATTAACCTGGCATATTACTTTGGTAAAAAGTAATATATCCAATTTTTTTTTTACTTTTTGATTAATTTATATTGGTATCAATATATTGAGAGTATCGAAAAATAAAACATTTTCATAACAATTTTAATAAAAAATATTTGATCTCTTTCCGATCATACGTAAGTAACGAAGAAAAAAAAAATATTTTTCAATTAAATTATTTTAACCTTATTCTTGCTGTCGTTTCACTCTAGACATTTAGTACAATAAATTAAATGTGTTAATTTTGGTTATCTTAGAATTATACATCCATGATATATTTTGTTCATATAAAACTATCAATCAAAATTTAAAAAAGAAAAAAAAAACATATTCATTAGAATAATCTTGTATAATCTTTTGAAAGACTGGCTATAATTTCATATAGTGTATGCATTTTATTAAATATTAGAGCTACCCCTCCCCAATAATTTTGAAAAATTTAGGCTTCTATTTATATGTATTAAAATTTGTAAATAACGATCCCTTCAAAATGTTATTAACATTGAGAAATACATTTTCCCCTAAAAGTAAAAATTAGAAATCTATTTTAACTATACAAATAACATTTAGTTAAACTACACACCGTAAAAGAAATCTACATAAAAATAAATGTTATTTACTTACTTTTTGTAGCTGTTAAATGCAGGTAAAAATATCTTTTAAAATTGAAGTGAAAAATCGGCCTAAGGAATGATACTGGAACGTCTTGTTTCTGACAACATTTCAAGAGAACCATACCAAAATGCATTGAAACACTTTCCACCACTTATATGACACCCCCCAAACCCTCCAGGCCATATATTTCTGCCCTAATTCCCATTCAAATAGATGCCAAGAGTTTTCACGACTATAAAAAAGCAGTTGGTGCCCACTTAAGAGATCCTGCGTAGATAAGGAAGGGGCAATAAAACGATTTTGAACAGTAGTAAATCCGAAATATATTGTCAACGGCTCGACCACTCGGTTCTGAACAAAAGGATTTTTGTGGATGGGAAATTGCTAGACCGGGGAGGGGTGTGAAAGCTTTTTTCCATCGTTAGGAGATTCAGTGTCAAAATCGGGCCTTTTCACGGGAATGGGGATCTGTCTCTGTCTAACGTCATTCTTTCCTATGCCACAGATTCAAGTTTATGTTTTACTGGGGAAAATTGATTAAACAAAACAAAATTCCGGTGGGGCAAATTTGCATGACTGGTGGGGCATTTCTATACACTGGTAGGGAAAAATCCCCACCAACTCTATGTTAAAATAGGCTCTGGTTTGACTCTACATTAAACTGAGATTCCTTGTCATTTTAGCCATTAACTTAGTTGATATGGTAGTTTTTTTAATACCCAGTACATGCCCAACTCAGGTTATAAAAGGCATTGGCGGCCCGTGTTCGAAAATGTTAGTGCAGCCGAAATCATGTGACTCCTCTCTCTCTCCCCCCCTCCAAACATACCTAAAAGGACATTCTTTAATATTTATTACTAAAACTCAATCAAAGTTTCCTTTCAACTTTTACGAAAGATAACATGCAAAAAAAATAGAAAACACTTAATTATATTTTGAAAATTAAGTCCATCCTCCTTTCTTTTAAACTTGCGAATCGGACAATTTTAATATTAATTTAAGTAACGAAACAACAACACACGTGTAAACTTATCACGAAAACTACTTCCGTTTGGAGAGATCCTTGGAAATTCTCGGTTTCCACCCAGACCGCCCCGCCGATTCGCGCACGAGGCATTCATTTCATCGAAATCCCAAGTACAGCAGAGTTGAAAAAATCCTTTTGGGCTGCATTTGTGTCATCACATTCTCCATTTTAGCGTGTAGGGGAAGTCATACTACGTAAGGTTGTCATGGCAACGATGCAGCCGATTTCTTACTTCGCTTTTTGGCTGCAGTTTTTATTGAATGGAGTTTTTTCCCCTCCTGAATTGTGCATTACGGCAACAAGTTTGCTATTTATCGTAGTTTTTTTTAACTTACCGTAGAAATTTCATCTTCATTTCCAATTCTAATCTTCATTCAAGAAAATTAGCAAAATATATAATTTTAGTTTTAAAATACACTAATAAAATTAGGCGCAGCCCGGCTGTACTTGCTGTAACCCACAATCCGCCACTGTTAAAAAGTAGTTGTTTGTTTGATTGAATTAACGTCGAACTTGATCTACACAATTGGCTAAAATTTAGGATATATTCCGAAGAAAAAGATCCGATGACACTGCCATGTAATTTTGAAGGTGACAAAGACATCACCTGAGCTGGCACCACATTCTTCAAACTTTTAGGATATTTGACAACGTAAAGATATTTTAAGATAAAAACTCGACATATAGAACATTACGTTAATAAAAAAATACACTAATAAAATTAGGTACAGCCCGCTGTACTTGCTGTAGCCCACGAGCCGCCACTGATTAAAAGGTAGTTGTTTGTTTGATTGAATTAACGTCGAACTTGATCTACACAATTGGCAAAAATTTAGGATATATTCCGAAGAAAAAGATCCGATGACACTGCCATGTAATTTTGAAGGTGACAAAGACATCACCTGAGCTGGCACCACATTCTTCAAACTTTTAGGATGTTTGACAACGTAAAGATATTTTAAGATAAAAACTCGACATATAGAACATTACGTTAATAAAAAAATACACTAATAAAATTAGGTGCAGCCCGGCTGTACTTGTTGTAGTCCACGAGCCGCCACTGATTAAAAGGTATAGTTGTTTGTTTGATTGAATTAACGTCGAACTTGATCTACACAATTGGCAAAGATTTAGAATCTATTCCGAAAGAAAAGAGCCCGTGACACTGCCATGTAATTTTAAAGGTGACAAAGACATCACCTGAGCTGGCACCACATTCTCCAAACTTTTGGGATATTTGGTAACATAAAGATATTTTAAGATAAAAACTTGTCATAGAACATTACGCTAAGAATATGAAATACAAATATACAACGTAAAAATATTCAATTCAATTACATGAAATCTGAACATTTTTCGGAAGATACATCTACCTTTATCAGCAGAAATTAATAACAAACAGTTTATATGTACAGCAGAACGTAAATAAATCCAGAAATGAAAGTGTTTACAAAGAACATAATTGATTTCAATTGGTTGGAGTTAACTATTGTTTTGCCAGCAAGCCGGAAAAATTGAAATGACAAAGGTCTTATTAACTAACGAATCAATATTGCTAAAAATGTGAAACGCCTACAATCAAGTTCAACTGATGGAGATTTCCTTTTGCAAATTAAATGTGGGTTAAAAAAATTAAATATTTTATTACGTTCCCAAGAGTGCCTATGGCATTGGAGGATTTTGTATTTCTTGTTTGATAGAATGTGCTTAGTGCTCCTTGATCCGAAATTTTAATATTCTTATTTAATTTGCAAACCCACATTTCCAGTCGAACTTGACTTCCTGAAGCATTTCACAATTTTAGCAATATTGATTCATTAGGTTGGTTGGTTTGATTAATTAACGTCGCACTAGAGCTACACAGTGGGCTATTGGCGACGGTTCGGGCCTATCTCGAAGGAAAGACCCGAGAACGATTCCTCGTATTTTTGAACCAATTTTTGTGGATGTTCTGGACGACTTTTCTAGTATTTTGTAGCGAAGCTGGCCACCCTCCGATCACAAGATCACTACTTTTTTACTTTTTCCTTGTCAAGTCCGTCACACGGGATCGAACCAGAAATCCTCTGATTCACAGCTGACGCCTTTATCCACTGGGACACGGAGGCCCCATTTGATTCATTAGCTATTGGGACCCCCCTCCCACACTCCCCGCTTTCTGGCACACAATAGTTAACTCCAAACAATTGAAATATATTTTTGCTGAAAAAGGGAGATGTATCTCCCGAAACATGTTCAGATTTTATGTATTTTAATTGCGTATTTTTATGTTGTATTTTTATTTCAAATCAAGGCATTTTAATCACGACTGATTTAATTTGCACCATCCTTCTCTGTAATGTTAGTTAAAATGTCGATAATCAAAATGTTAAGTCTTCAATTTGAGTTATTGCACATGCGATACTTTTAAAACGTTTAAAAATTATAAAGCATAAAACAAACAAACCGCAAAAAAACCCAAAATCTCGAAATATTCGTTGTGGGCAATAATACTCTCAAATCCTAGGTGCAAATTAACATTTAAAAAACGATCAAATCCTCTTTTTTTACAAACTCAAAACACAAGTTTTCACGCGCATCTCAAAATAAATTTACACAGCAAAAAACTCGCCAAAGTAGCAACCCCAATAATTATAGAGTCCAGAAACCGATGTTTGCTCATGTATAACACAATGGAGTTTTTTTTTTTTAATTTCCATCGAATGCATTTCAACGGCGATCTTTTTTTTATTTCCTTGAATTTCTAGAAGAATCCTCAGAGGAGTCATTTCATTCTCGACTGTGGACCTGGGAGGAGCTGATTTGCCTTTGAGAAGCTATTTTCTTGAGAGACCAACTTGCCGTACTTCCATCTTTATATACGGTAAATCCTCTTTCTTAATCTTTACGAGTTCACTGATTAATGCGTTGAAGTAGTTTTCGTAAAATAATTAGTGTAGAATAATTAGTGTAATAAATTAAATTATTTATGGCGTTGATGTATTTTACCCAAAAGGGTGGATTTCGGTTTGGCTGATGGCCTCGTTTTCGATGTTCTATGCACCTAATTTAAATAAACGAACACGGGTGTTCTACTTTTAATGTCTGGTTGGAAGATTGCTTGTCCGAAATATGTTTTTTAGATTAGTAAGACGATTTTAATTAAATCTGACTTGTGATTATCATTTTTAATTCAAATTTTAGGATTTTGAATAACGACATTTTGATTAATATGGATGCGCATTTGCAAGACGATTTTAATTAAATCTTATCTTAAATATGTTTTTAATTCATATTTTAGGATTTTGAATCCTAACATTTTAATTAACATGGATCTTTTTTTTCTTTAAGTTTGAAAAAGTGGAGCGAAACTCGCAGAGGAGTCATTGCAGCGGCTGTGAATCATCGAAGGAGCTGATGTGCCTTTCTGAGCACTCTTCCTGAGAGGTTGACTTGCAGTACTTCAATCTTCAAGGTAAAAATCTTTCTCTTCCTTTATGAGTTCACTGATTTTATTCTGATTAATATGGATGCGCATTTATAAGACGATTTTAAGGAAATATGACTTGAATATTTTTTTAATTCGAATTTTAGGATTTTGATTAACGACATTTTGATTAATATGGATGCTCATTTGCAAGACGATTTTAATGAAATATGACTTGAATATTTTTTTAATTCAATTTTTAAGATTTTGAAGAACAAAATTTTTATTAATATTTGCAAGACGATTTTAATGAAACTTGACTTGAATATTTTTAAATTCAATTTTAAGATTTTGAATCATAAAATTTTGATAAATATGGATGCGCATTTGCAAGACAATTTTAAGGAAATATGACTTGAATATTTTTTTAATTCGAATTTTAGGATTTTGATTAACGACATTTTGATTAATATGGATGCTCATTTGCAAGACGATTTTAATGAAATATGACTTGAATATTTTTTTAATTCAATTTTTAAGATTTTGAAGAACAAAATTTTTATTAATATTTGCAAGACGATTTTAATGAAACTTGACTTGAATATTTTTAAATTCAATTTTAAGATTTTGAATCATAAAATTTTGATAAATATGGATGCGCATTTGCAAGACAATTTTAAGGAAATATGACTTGAATATTTTTTAAATTCGAATTTTAGGATTTTGTATAACGACATTTTGATTAATATGGATGCGCGTTTGTAAGACGATTTTAATGAAATATTACTTCAATATTTTTTTAATTCAAATTTTAGGATTTTGAATAACAAAATTTTTATTAATATTTGCAAGAAGATTTTAATGAAACCTGACTTGAATATTTTTAAATTCAAGTTTTAAGATTTTGAATCATAATATTTTTATAAATATGGATGCGCATTTGCAAGACGATTTTAATTAAATCTGATCTTGAATATGTTTTTAATTCAAATTTTAAGATTTCGAATCATAAAATTCTGATTAACATGGATCTTTTTTCTTTCTTTAAGTTTGAGAAAGTGGGGCGAAACTCCCAGAGGTATCATCATCATCCCAGAGGTTTCATCATCATCCCAGAGGTTTCATCCTCATCCCAGAGGTATCATCATCATCCCAGAGGTATCATCATCATTCCAGAAGGATCATCATCATCCCAGAGGTATCATCATCATCTCAGAGGTATCATCATCATCCCAGAGGTATCATCATCATTCCAAAGGAATCATTGCATTCGCGGCTGTGAATCATCGAAGGAGCTGATGTGCCTTTTTTGAGAACTCTTCCTGAGAGGTTGACTCGCATTACTTCAATCTTTAAGGTAAAAATCTTTCTCCTCTTTCTTTATGAGTTCACTGATTTATTACTTTGTATTGCATGTTTTTTGTTATCCGTTAGATAATTTTAAATTATAGAAAACTGCTTTTAAACTTTTTTCGGTAAAAACTAAAAATATGTAAATAAAATATTCACTTATTCTCAAGAGTTGATAATGCAACAACATAAACAAAAATACTACCGTTTAATTTTAACCCCTGTAGTTTTTATTTAACGGGTGTAGGAACGTACAGTGAATACATTTCCGAATATCAGTTTTCTGTTTAATTTTTCGAACAATCCTAAGATGTTTGCTTAAAATTATAAAACTGATATAAGCATTTGGAGAATTCTCTAAAAAATAAATGTGATACCGAAACCGAAGTATAGTTTCTCATGGAAATATTTTTTTTAAAGTAATTTAATTTTAATACTTTATAATGTTCTGGCTGGATGACAATTAAATTTTTATTAAATATATTTTTATTTAGTCAGTTTAAATTTTGAGATCATGCTGTCTATTCAAATAGTTATTTGACTCTTGCTTTCGATAGCAGAACCCGTTAAGTTAACGTAGCTGAAATGACTTATTTTGTGTTGAACATCGCTATTTGTTCACAATGCAACTCGTAGTATTAAATCATTATGAAATATTTGAATATACAGGGTGCGTTCCATAAGTAATGCGACCAAATTCGTAAAAAATCATATATTGGACATATTCGTACAATTAGTTAAAAATCTTCAAAATAGCATCCTCCTGCGTCGATACATTTATGGAGGAGGTTTTTCCAGGCCTGGAAGGCATCCTGGAAAGCCTTCTCCGGGAGGTCCTTTAGAGCCCATGTAACATGAGCCTGGATGTTTTCAATTGTGTCCCAATGTTTCCCTTTCAGGGCTCCTTTTAAACGGGGAAACAAAAACAAAGTCTGGGGGAGCCAGGTCAGGTTTGTAGCTTGCCTACGAACCAGTGGGATATGCGTCCTGGTCAGAAAATCGTTGACAACGAAGGAGCTGTGGCTTGGCGCGTTATCGTGATGAAGTTTCCATGCGTCCTTGATGTCACTTCGGCAGCGCACGACCCTCATTTTTAGCCCACTGGTTTCCCAGCGTCCCTACAGTCCTGACCTGGCTCCCCCAGACTGTTTTTTGTTTCCTCGCTTAAAAGGAGCCCTGAAAGGGAAACATTGGGACACGATTGAAAACATCCCGGCTCATGTTACATCGGCTCTAAAGGACCTCACGGAGAAGGCCTTCCTGGATGCCTTCCAGTCCTGGAAAAACATCCTCCATAAATGTATCGACGCAGGAGGGTGCTATTTTGAGAATTTTTAACTAATAGTACGAATATGTCGAATAAATGATTTTTTATTAATTTAGTCGCATTACTTATGGAACGCACCCTGTAGATGGCTAAACCCAGCAAAAAAAGTCATCATAAAACCTTCATAAAAAAATTTTAATTGAAGGTTTTATGCAGGAAAACTGAAGTTTTTTTGAAGATCTATAAAATAAAAGGTTTTTGTTTCAATATCCTTCATAAAAACTGTAAAAAACCTTCATAAAAACCTGCAAAAAACTTTAATTTTTAATAATGAAGGGAAAATGCAGATATTTTAAAGGTTTTATGCAGAAAAATTAAAAACTTTAAAAAAAACTGCAGTTTCTTGTTTCAATATCCTTTATAAAACCTTCAAAAAACCTTCAATTTGACGATTTTGATGAAAGTTTCATGCTGACTTTTTTTGCTGAGAAGGCACAATCATTGCATGTCCACTTTTGTAAACTTTCTAAAAACGCGAAATGGTGATTTCGAACTTGGGTCTTTTTCATACTCTGGCCGAACTATAAAACTGCGCAGCAAAATTATTATTTCGAAGGGACACACAAGGTTATTGCAGCAGAAAAGAGCTGTACACCATTGATATCAATATTACATACAATGATTGTGCTTTTACACTGTTAAAAATTTCAGTTCAACGATGCACCATATAGTGGTGCAAAACAGAGGACTGCAGCAAATTACACCATACTATGGTGGAATCTATTGTTGTACCAAAAATCCTTTATCGAAAAAAAGTGGAGGTTTCACAGGTAATTGGGTCAACCTCTTTAACAGCAACCGAAATTTTAGATGTCGCTACATCAACAAACCGAGGAATCCCCTCCAAGAAAGACAACAACAAACAAGGGTCTTCAGTGGCCTAGTGGTTAAAGATGTTCAGCTATGAATCGAGGATTCCTGGTTCAAGCCCGATCGGTGGACTTGGCAAAAGTGAGAATATGAGTTTGGGTGCAACGTTTCACCACTAAATGGTATCCGTGAGTAAAATGGTGAAACTAAGTACCAGATGTTGGTACCAAATTTTGGTTCAAGGTCGTAATAATTTTTAACAGTGTAGCTAACAATATAACTCATTTAGAAATTACATACGCGGTGGCTCAGTCGGTAGAATATCGATCTCATAATTGGAGGGTTGCGAGTCGATCCTCGTTGTCAGACAAACATCCTTCGTATAGGATGGTGGAAGTTAAATCTGTCGTGGTTGAAATGTCTTCTCGTGGTGTGGAAGTTTGGAAAATGGAATGCCATCTCAGGTATTATCCTTGTCATCTGACCATGATTAAAAATTATTAACCGATCATTAACCGAAACCAATAGCGTAGCTTCAGTGCGACAAATCAGCTAAAGTCTCAATATTAAGCTGTCAAATGGGTTTAACTTTTTTTTTAAACTTAAGTACTATCTATATTTTAAAAAAATTGTATCAAAGTTTTAATGTATATTTATTAGATTTATATACGAAAACAATAATTCACAAGAATTCAATAATTTGTATTTTTTCAAAATTTAAACTTTTTCAATTTTTTTAAGCGTTTTTTTATATATTTATATTTTTTTACCAAAACTTTTTTTCTTCAAACTATAATAAATAAGAATTGGCATTAAAATTTTGTACATTATATGTATTTGATTTTTATACAAATAGTTATTCATAATACCACAGGATTGTTTCTTAAAACTTAATTTTTTCTTTACTTTAGTAATTTAAAAAAAAAAATACTGTTCATAAAACTAATTTCATAGAGCTAATATATTTATTTTTATATATATATATATATATATATATATATATATATATATATATATATATATATCGTTTAAAAAAATTAAGATTTTTAATTCAAATGACAAAAAAAACAAAGGCAGGGCAATATTTTCGAAAGTTAGATTTCAAACCACTTCCCTTGTTTTCATGACTCACGCTCCATCCTATAGACGCGAACATTAAGTAAGAATTATTTCTTGGGATATTTTATTTAATGGAACACGTGCAATTAAACTGATCAGTGAAAAAAAATTGGACTAATGGGATCCTAAAACATATAGCAGCAGTGAAAACGCAAGTATTATTATTATTATTAAATTAATACTCATTTTTAATTTAATATACCAGAAGGTAATTAAAACATATGATTGTCATATGATTTAAAATTACAAGGAAGATGTTCCTGGGTCTTTCCTTTGGGATAGATCCTGAACTGCTGCCAATAACCCATTGATCTATTGTCTACAAATGGCACATTCCCCCTCACACGGTACAAAGATTAGAGGAGAATGTGAATAAATAGCCAACCTGGTGGCCGCGGCTTACATACCACTACACGATAGTAGGTCCCCGTTCCGCCCCGCCCCCCCAGGTTAATCCCCCTCGGTGATATGGGGCTTTGAAATATAGACACATTTCATGTCGCTCAAGTTTTTGCCAATGATCGCTGTACCCGGACCCACTTTAAAAACATATTCAAATCAAAATGTAACGTACATTTGATGTGACGTACTAACAACCAATTCTAGACATCCTAACGTACTAAAACCCAATTCGGGACACATTTTCATAACGAGAGTATTAATTTCAGGTTTAAAGTGTTGTACCAATGTACATTTTTGATTGTGAATATTTGCTGAAAATTCATTCTTCTTTTGGAATTATCTTCTTTAAAAAAATATTATTTTTGGGAATTTATCTATGTATTCGTTAACTGGGAGGAGAGGTTAATTAATTAAGAGTTTAATTTCGATTCCAAAAGGTTTTTACTTTGATTGGCACATTTTGAAATTCAACAACTACATTCAGGGACCGACTTACAAGCTTAGGGGCCCAGGGCAAAAGAACAATAGGGGGCCCCTAAACGTAATTCAAAATAAAACTGCTAAATTTATGCACAAGCACAATACAAAATGACGTAATCAGTCAGCTTTAATGCAAATATAATTTATTTTTTTAAACTACTAATTTTCTTCCTTTGAGAACTTGAATTAACGTTAATGATCAATACTGCAACAGTTTTTTTTATACGTTTCTAGTTCTATTCTTTCTTTTTAGCTTATTTTTAGTTGAGCCAGATTCGTATGTTCTACCCATTTTATAGCTAGCAAATCCCTAATGATTAGAATATTAGGAAATTTGGTATAGGAAAAAAGTATCTGTAAACGACAAATCTACGTGAGATTAGTAAACACAGCTTGTTTATGGTCTTGGACCTTGGTCATTAATTTAATTTTACTAGTGATCCAAAGCACATATCTTTGAAAAACGCAATGCAAAAGGTGATATACATCATGAACGTGCTGAAAAGTGAAATTGATTTAATTGGGTAAAAAAATATAAGTTTTGCAAAACAATTTTTTTTTAAAAAATTTAAAAATTGATGAAAATAAATTTCATTGATTTTTAAAAAATTCGGTAATAAATTTTTAATTTTTTCTCATATATTTAGCATTAAATCATTTTTGGGGGCCCTTTAAAATGAGGGCCCTGGGCAAGTGCCCCGAATGCCCTCCCGTAAATCAGTCTCTGACTACATTTTGAAATCCACAATTCAGTCCAAGTCATGCACGATTTGAGAATGTATTGGTAGGCCAAGTCATAATTGTGTTTAAAATTAGAAAAATTAATTCCATATCCGAAAAAAAATAATCATAATTTTTCAAATACTTTTTCGCCGATATCATTTTCAAATTGAACATAACTGAAAATATTTTCATGGGAGGGACAAACCTTTTAAAGCAACCTTGCATGTTCTTATTTCATATAGCCATATTTATAGAGAGCATCTCATTTGCATTTCAAAATTCTAATATCTTCAGAAATTTGAGAGGGCGGTTCCATTTAGTGATGCTATCAAAACGACGGCTGGAATCACTTTATTAGCGAGTATCTGCGAAATTGCAAATTCGGCCAGGTACACATTTTACAATTTGTGAATAAAGAAATTATTCAAAACACACAAAACATTTTAAAATTATTAACTAAATATATGAGAAATCATACCCAGATTTTCTCATATCATACGTTCACTGATAATCTTAAACGTATGGATATTTTATACCCCCCCCTCCTCCTCCCCCATCAAAACGTGTAAATGAAGCACTTTCACTTTTGCTGGCATAATTTTTTTGTACCATTATTTTGCATTAAGCCCACCTCTGTGTAGAATGGTGCATGGCTTGACAAACCACTACAAATCTTTCGTTCCTAAATTCGGTAAACCTTGGAATGTAGTACAATTTTTAGATGCGAAGAGGTTCCAAGAATCATGGAATCTGGTGCAACCTTGCATCATGTTCACATAATATTTATAATTTGTGGTACTGACAGGGATGGTTCAAAGGATTTTTGTGACGCAAGCGAACGTGATTCTGGCTCCCCAATTTGTATAAATTATTTTTAAGGACATTTTCCAACTTGTGTCATATTTTTTTTAATAATGGAATTTTCGATTCACTTAGGTATAAAATGTGAAGAAAATCACTAGTCTTCAGGGTCAAGAGTGCGTTTTCAGATGATAAAACGATATCCAAACTAACCTCTATAGATTAATATACAGGTAGAAATAAAGTAATAAACGAATATCAAAATAATTCATTAATTTAGTTTTAGTACTTTATTTAATTAAAAATATAAAACTTGGAAAAATATCCAACGTTAGCAACAAATTTTCAACTTACATAATTTTTATTTTCCCCATTTCACTCAAATTTAGCGCCCTTATTAGTCCGGCGCCCCAAACGGCCGCTTAAACCGCCCCTGGATACTGAAGAATAGCGCATGTTTTAAAGAACCGCTGCTGGTCCCGTTTTGTAAAATCTGGGTGAACTTGCAGTAGGGAATTTAGTGCAATTTTCATCACAAATTTAATTTTTCTTATAGTTTTATGAAGGTTTTGAATTCCAACTAGATATAGTCAATTCAATAGTGAAAATAATCGAGGAAAACATTCTGTGGGTGCAAAATCCGTTACGATTCCAATTTTCGTGAAGTTCGTTAAAAACCCAGACGTTCCTAATATATACAGCCCGGGCCATTTTTTTTATAGCTATTAATCAGTCTGGGTAGTTCCAGTACACTCATCTTTACCCCATTAATCCTTTTTTTTTTTCGTGCAGTACCGTTACACGATTTGATGCATACATTGGTATACGGAGTTTCATTCGTTCTCCATGAAAACGTCATAGCTGAAAAAAATTAGTCTGAATAGGTTTACCTTTCTTCGGGTATGCTGATTATGGCGTTTATCTCATTTTGGGGATTTTTTATAATTGTTTTTCTGGAAAATGAAAAATCCCGTGTAGCGTGGATTTACCACCTGCAACCCAAATTGGAATGCGTAAAAACATTAAAAAACATTCCGGTAAAGGTACTGTGTTTGTTTTAAGTCAAAATTGTTTCATAAAGTTTTGTTTTACGTTTGTGAATATTGTGATTAAAACAATATCCATCAAAATGGTCATCGGCTCTTCTAGGGCCGATGGGCATTTTGATGGATTTTTTTTATCTTAATTCTGCTCAAAACTATCCGAAAAATAATAAGAATTATAAACTAATATTGGCTCTTAATATTCTTATGAACTAAACACTAAAATTTATGGACTTTAAGGGACTTTCACCAGTCCCGTATACACGCCAGTATTTCTGGACGACTTTCTGGTATTTTTGTAGCGAAGCTGGCAACCCTCCGATCGCAAGATCACTACTTTTTTACTTTTCTTTATCAAGTCAATCGCACGGATTCAAACCAGCAATCCTCCGATTACTAGCTAAACGCCTTTATCCACAGGGCCACTGGAGGCTCCGACTTTGACTTGCAAATTACTTTCAATTTTAATAGCAAATTACATTTAAAATGGGTTTTAAAAGAAAATAGAAAAAACTCAGACAAAAGCAGTACAAGTCGGCTTATTTTAACCTTAAAATATACGAAATATTGCGGTAGCCATGAAAGTGGGGTAGAGCAGGGCTGCTTCCACATTGGCTTCAAGTCAACAAAATGTCTTGCCCAATCCAGAAGTTACATTTAGAGATCAGTGCCTAAATTCATCCGTGCAATTTCTTACATCCTTTCTTCTCCTCTGTCTTGGTTACTCTTTCTTGACAGGGAGTAAGGAAAAGAAACAAGCATGCAGGCTCAAACTCTTTTGCCGTTTGTGCGAGTTAAAAAACAATTTACCTGTATATTTTTCCCCCCGATTTTTCTACTCTTCCCATAAAGTGATACTGCCGAAAACATAGATAATCATTGGATTGTGTACATATATTATTTAGATATTTAATAATATATCCTTGTTTGAATATGGTTCAAAGGCAGAAAAGTTTGGATGGTTTTTAAAAAATTCGCTATGTTTCAAAACTTGAAATTTTAATATTATATTTTAAATATTTTTTTTTCTATCATACAAACGTGAAAATGATTTATTTATTATTTCAACAAATATTAAATTTAATTTTTGTTATTTTTCTGCTCAAAGTTGCTCTTAAATGAGGAACCTTTTGCACAAAAATTATGACATTTTAGACGAAATCTTAATATATATATTTTTTTATTTAAAAATTAAAATTCTATTTTAAGTTTATTTTAAAAATGTATGTATTTGGTTCATAACAAAAAATTTGGGCGGAATTTCAAACAAATCTTTCAATCGTTGTCCAAATTTATTCAGCAGATGGAATGGTAAATGTCCTCATAATATATCTATAGACTAGAAATGTATTTAGGTATGAAGATCAATCAAAACGAAAAATTGAACTAATATTTTTTATGATTTGGTTTAATTTTTCCAAACTGCACCTAGAAAGATTTTCCCTCGACATCAAATTTCAGGCGAAAAAAATATAATCGCCTATTTGAATGTCCTTGGCGAGTTTGTATTTCGCCAAAGGGTTATGGCCCACCCAAAAATTATCCTTTCCGATGAACTCTTTGATTCATTCACCGCTATTTCTTAGTTTGAGCTGGAAGCATTGACCATGGCCTTCTCCGTTGTTCTCATCATTTTCATATTTGTAATCATAGCTGTACTTTGGTACATGATGTACATCAAGTAAGTTGATTAAAATAATTCTTGAATTTTAAAAGCGATATATTTCTCCATTCTATATTTGGTGAAAATTAAATACGTTTTTATCAGAAATGTGGTTCGTTCTAAAATAAAAACCTTTATGATTATTTTTTTTTAAAAATACGAATTTTAATGAGTTTAATTTATAAATTCTGTCTTTAAATAGTTTTATCTGACAAAACACTCGAAAAATTCACATTTTTTGGCAGTAAACTATTAACCCTCATTATCATTAATCGCCAGTTATGCCTTTGGCGCATTGTGTAACCGCCAACAGCTACAACTGTAGAAAGCAAACTCAATTGCCCAAAAATTAACGGATTTGTCGGCTTGCTTGAGTTGGTCTCATAAGAAACCTCGAAAATGTCACTTATTGTCCTACAGACCTTGATTACAATCACCAGCATTTTTATTTTATTCATTTTCGCCTATGCCTGGTAAGTACATTTTTATTTGATCATAAAAATATCCCTTATTATGTTTTCGATTCAGGCCTACCTGTTCACCAAATCTATGCAATCGAATACTCTTTCAACGCTGAATTGTCTCTATATTTATGAAAATAATACTTTCTTTAACGTTTATAATCTATTTTTGTGCTATGAAATTAATTTAAACGTCTTTAAAGTTCGTCAGAATGCATGTTGGCATGTTAGCTTGGTATTAGGGTGCGGCATGTGTGAATCGTCATATTCTTTCCGTTTAAACATAGAAATATATCATAATATCCACTGTTATAAAAGCAAAATATGTTTCTAACGTATATATTGGTACTTTTAAACACTTAATCGGAGGTAAATTCATTAAACTTGGACCACGCCTATGCACTTTCGTTTAAAGCCGAACGCCATCGTATGATACCAAATCATTATAGGATCCATGTTTACAGAAAATTCCTTAAATATATCAACAGTTTTAGTCTGAGTTTGTTACAATTTTAATCTGAAAGTTGCAAATTAATTTACGTTTTGTTAATTTGTATTTTTGTTATTTTGTCAAGTATCGGGTCGAAAAATAACATAACGATCAGTTCTTTTGATACCTGTTATTTAAAATGAACAAGAACGCCATGTTCTTGAGTTGACAAAAATAACAACAACAATGGTAACTGTTCCGTAAAAAGTACGTAAACATTAAAAAAAAATCTTGGAGTGCCAATGGGTAATATTTTTTTAAATCTTCGTTATTTTTAAAGATATAGTTTTAAATTTTGTATCATAAAGCAATATTTTTTTAATATTGTAAAAGAAAAATATATTTTTATAAACTTTCAAATTGGGTGAATTGTTGAGAAAACTGGATATTACTGGATGTTATTTCACGCTCATGGGCAACAATGGATTAAAAAATCAGATACACCCAAGAAATATTTTATTTAAATAAATTATGATAAAAAAATTATTTCAGCTTTTGTAATAATAGGGTGCAATAGATTTATATTTTTAATCTATTAAGTTGTAGATATGAAATAATAAAATTTGTTTAAGGATCTTATTGACTCCTTGTATATCTTATGTTTTTTATGAAATGCAGAAATATTTTAGTCAGGTTTATTACATAGAAAGCCAATTATCAAGAATGTAAAATGAAATCAGTGCTTATTTTAGTTTTAAATATCCCTCTTGTGGTTTTTAGTAAGGTAGTATAAAGGTAGGTAAAGTACCATTTTATGCATAATTTCAAAAAAAAATTTAATAAAATTAATTTGGGCATAATTGCAACGATTTTTTTAATAAAATTAATTTGGGCATAATTGCAATCATTTTTAATTGTGCATAATTGCAATAAATTTTATCTCTGTATAAAAGCAATCAATTTTATTTACACATTTCTTCATTTGTTGTGTATTGTAAAATTTTATTAATTTTCGTTTATTTTTAAGTAATGTAATTTTATATTATACAATTTTATGCATTTAATTATATATGCATTTAATTATATACACATTGTAATATATACATAAATGTCAAAAGAACAATTAATATGAACACCATTCAACAATGCAGTGCACAGTTATACTAACTTTAATAAATAAAAATTAACAAAACAATTCAACATTAAATTGTATCCTATATTTTTCTCCACTCCCCCCTCATAATTTTCTGCTAAATCCTAGTCAATGTTATGGAAATTAAAATATTAAGATCTTTCATGTCAACTGCCAATTTATCAATAAAACTTATCTCAGCTCTTCAACACATTTTAGTAAAATTTTTGAGAATATATAATCTTGCCTAGGCACCTTGAAAACTTAAATATTCAATAAAATTGTCCTAGGTACCTTTAAACCATTAAATTATAGATACAATTAAAATAATAGCTCTGTGCCTAGCCATACTAAAATATAAATCCAACAGTAAACATTTATACAAACACTAATAAGTTTTGCTAATTAAAAATAATTTGAATTACATTTTTTATTATTTAAATCTTCCACAAAAATATATGTTTAATCCTCAAAAAAATTTATCAAATAGGCATCTAACATCTCCTCAACAAATGTTGCTAAAACTTTTAGGAAATAATACTTTTCCCAGGTGAATTAAAATATAATGAACACATTTACACTAAATTTAGACTAAAATGTGACTATAAAAAAAATTCTTGATTTTGAAATTTAAAAGAAAGGTAATATAATTTGCCTTTTCCTTCTTTATACTTGTCTTGAATGATCAAATTAAATTATTTGTCTGCAAAATTTTCCTAGTCAACTTTAAGGGGATTTAAATCCATAACAAAATGTCCATTCCTGCTTAACAAAATTGTCAATAAGTCATATTTGTCATTATCTACATAGTTTACTAAAATTTTATTTTAAATACTATGTGTCCCAAGTATTTTATAATATTTTAAATAACATGCACTTTACTCCTCAAAAATGGTTGTTTTTTTCTTTGCCTACAAAAAAATCCAAAGTAATATTGATATTAAATTTCAAGTAAAGATACAAATTTTAAACTCCTTTTATAACCTTATATGATTATAAAAAAAATTAACCATTAAATTATATATATACCATTAAATAAAAAAAACATTAAATTATGTATATACAATTAAATAAAAAACACTATTTCTATTCATACTAAAATCGAAAATGGTTTTAAAACTTTTAGAAAATTTTTACCTATTCCCAGGTATCTTCTCACAATTTTTAAATAACATGCAAACTCATGCCTAGATTTCGTAACCAATTTTTTACGTATTTCTTAATTAATATATTTGTAAACATCTATGTTAAAAACATGTTTTAGATATTAATCAATATCTCATATTATCTTGAATCATTTTGTCCAAGTTATGTTTTACATTATGATATAATGGTAAAAACTATCAAACTAAACACTGTATCCTGTTTTAAAATCAAAATTAAATAAAAACGTCGTACACATTTTTGTCAACGCAAATAAATTTGCTACTAAATATATTGAATTAAATATTAGAACCTCCCTTAATATTTTTTGCAAATATTTTTCCCAATAAATGATATAGAAATAAAAATCTTTATGAAATTTGTCACTAGGACAATTATCACCTATTTATCATATTTTCTACAAAAAAAAATAATTCTGAACAGTAAAAGTTTGACATTTTAAACATTAAAAATTTAAAATTTTTATCATAAAAATTTTAAATTTTGAAATTATTTTTTCTCTATTATAATGAAATTTACAGTTCTAGTCTAATTCAAAATTTTAAAATTTTGAAAAAAAAATGGAAAATTAAGATTTTGAAAATTAAAATTTTTAAATTTTGAACACGAAATTTTTTGAAAAGTTGCACATTAGAAATTTAAAAAAATTAAAATTTGAACATTAAACATTTATATTTAAAAAATTAAAATTTTTAAAGTGTGTAAAAAAAAATATTTGAAAATTAAAAAAATATTTTTTTAAATTAATTACAAATTTAAATGTTATAATATTTTTAAAAATTTAATAAAAAAAAATAACATTATTTTCTTAATTTGAATTAAATTAGAATTTAAAAGTATTGCTGTAGTTCCATTCAAAATTGAATTTTTGAAAATAAAAAAAAATCCTTTTAAACATTAAAAATGTAATTTTGAGCATCAAAAATTTAAAATTTTGAAATTATTTTTTCTCTATTATAATGAAAATTACAGTTTTAGGGTAACTCCAAATTTAAAATTTTGAAAATAAAAATTTAAAAATTAAAATTTTTAAATTTTGAACTTTAATTTTTTTTAAATGTTGCACATTAAAAGTTTTAAATTTTAAAATTTGAACATTCAAAATTTTTATTTAAAAAACTTAAAATTTAAAAATGTGTAAAAAAAATTATTTGAAAATTAAAAATAATATTTTGAAAAATTAATTAAAAATTTAAAAATATTAAAAAAATTAATTTAAAATGTTAAAATATTTTTAAAAATTTAATAATTTTTTTTTATTATTTTTAATTTGAATTTAAAAGTATTGTTAATTAAAAAAAAAAAAATTAAATAAAAATAATTCATTCAGAAATTAAAAATTACTAAATTTAAAAAATTAAAAATTTGACACTTTCAAAATTAAAATTTACTTAAATTTAAAAAAAAATCCAAAATTTGAATTTTTTTTTTTAAATTGATACATGATTTTTTTTTTAAATTAAATAAAGTAATTCTTTTTACAATTTAAAGTATTTATTTTTTAATTTCATTAAAATTCATTTTGTTATTTTTAAATTTAATTTTTTTAATATTTAAATATTCAAAAAATAACAATTAAAAATTTAATTTTTATTTTTTATTTTTTTGCTATTTCATTTTTTTTATATATATTTAAAAAAAGGTTTTAAAAATAATTTCAAATAATTAAATTTAAAAAAAAAATTCAAATAATTAAATTTAAAAAAAAATTAATAATTAAATTTTAAAAAGCAATTTCAAATAATTAAATTTTTAAAAAATTATTATTGTGTATTTATTTTTTTAATTTTAATAAACTTCACAATTGTAGTTCAATTCAAGATGGAATTTTTGAAAATAAAAAAAACATCCTTAAACATTAAAAATGTAATTTTGAACAATAAAAATTTCAAATTTTGAAATTATTTTTTCTTTATTATGATGAAATTTACAGTTCTAGTGTAACTCAAAATTTAACATTTTAAAAATAAAAATTTAAAAATTAAAAATTTAAAAATTAAATTTTTTAAAAATTAAATTTTTTTAAAAATTAAATTTAAGAATTTAAAAATTAAATTTTTTAAAAATTTTAAAAAATTTAAAAAATTTAAATTTAAAAATTAAAATTTTTAAATTTTGAACATGAATTTTTTTGAAAAGTTGCACATTAAAAATTTTAAATTTTTAAATTTGAACATTTAAAATTTATATTTAAAAAATTAAAAATGTGTAAAAAAAATTGTTGGCAAATTAAAAAAATATTTTTAAAAATTAATTAAAAATTTAAAAAAAAAATTTAATGTTAAAATAATTTTAAAAATTTAATATTTTTTTTTAGTTTGAATAACAAATTACTAAGTATTAATTAAAAGTATTAATTAAAAAAATAATTAAAAAATAAAAAAAATTATTTCAAAAATAAAAAAAATTATTTCAAAAATAAAAATTATTAAATTTAAACAATTAAAAATTTGACATTTTCAAAATTAAAATTTACTTAAATTAAAAAAAATAATCAAAATTTGAATTTTTTTTTAATTAAATACATGAATTTTTTTAATTTAATAAAGTAATTCTTTTTACAATGTAAAGTATTTATTTTTTAATTTCATTGAAATTCATTTTGTTATTTTTAAATATAATTTTTTTAATATTTAAATATTAAAAAAAATAACAATTAAAATATTCAAGTTAAATTTTTTTTTGCTATTTAATTTTTTTATATATATTTAAAAAGGGTTTAAAAAATAATTTCAAATAATTAAATATAAAAAAAAAATTCAAATAATTAAATTTTAAAAAATTATTTCAAATAATTAAATTTTTTAAATTGTTGCTTTATTTCTATAATTTTAATGAAATTCACCATTGTAGTTCAATTCAAAATTGAATTTTTGAAAATAAAAAAAAATCCTTTTAAACATATAAAATGTAATTTGAACATTAAAATATTTTAATTTTAAATAATTTAAAGTATTTATTTCTTTAATTTTAATAAAATTCACTGTTGTAGTCCTAAATCAAAATTTAGGAATTTTATAGCCTTGTTAGTTAGTAAAAATTATTAAAAGTATATATCTTTTCAATTTTAAATTAGAATTTTCGCACTCTTTTTCTATAGTCCTTTACAATAATTTTTTCAGTCAATAAGAATAAAATTTAAATAATAAATAATTGCAATTGTAAAAAAAATATCCTACAAAAAGACTATCTTTCTTCAAAAAATATAATCAGTAAGAATTCTACCATAGTCTCAACACATTTGTAAAACAAATTATGCAAATATTTGTCCGGTGTTAGGGAAAGTTACAGAACACTAAGAAGTTATATAAAAAACAACTTTCAGACTACAATTATTTTAAGCCAACTACCAAAATTTTAAAATTTATAAACTTAATTTTGTAGCATACAAATATTTAAAATAACTCTGCGATTATTCACTCAAATAATTCATATAAAGTTCACTCAAATAATTAAAGCCTTTTTCAGAACACGTAATTAAAATTATTTAATACAATTTAAAAAACAATATACAAACTCCTTTAATGAAATCAATTCAAAGGACCAATATTAATGAGTGTTTATTTTTAAATACTAGTAATATCACGTTTTTTAAAGTTTTAAATAAGATGTTTTAGATAAGACAGTGTATACACTCAAACCTGTTTTTGAGCGATTTTTTTGTGCGCTATATGAAAATTTCAATCAAATTAGAACATAATTGATTATCTGGCTACCGAGACATATACAAGCGTCTAGTGAAATAACAGTCGTCGCAAAAACTGATCACTGACTACATGGTAACTGAAAAAAGGCAACTCTAAACGAGTGCGAGGTAGTATCTTCAAGTGACGAAAGCGATTTTGAATCAAGTTTGTGTATTGTCAGACTACGAAAGATAATGGTTATACGTTTTGAAAAGTTTTGTGTGTGTAAAATAAGTACATATGTTGTAAATAAAATATTTAAAAATGTTCGCATGTGTATTTTCTAAATCAGATTCCAAAAGGTTTGGCGAGATTTCAAGTAGCTGTCAGGCCTCGTGTCTTGCTTTCGTTTAAAAAAGTAATTCCTCGTATTTCGTAAGATTTTGAGTTACTTTCTATGTGAGACTTTTTTTATGCGGTCCCTATTCACCGCATAAAAAAAAATATTTTTTAATTGTGCCTCGAAAACTATTTTTTATAGCTACTCGTGAAGTTTTGTGCGAATTTTTTTATGTTTTTTATGCGGTCCTTATCCACCGCACAAAAACAAGTATAAGTGTATTTACTTAAATAAAATATTTGTTATGCCTTATTTCGTATTTTGTTTCTTTTCTAGTCTTCGAAGGTGGTTGGCGCACGGCAACCACAATTGTTTTTGCTGCCTTCGTTGTTGCCGATTTCGTTGTTGGAGATTGTTCCGTTGTTGTACTGCAGAGAACGAAGAGGATGATGTCGGTTCGGTGAGGATTAATGTAGAAAGCATAGAAACTTCAGCGGAACACGTCAATCTTAACTTAATAGATTCATACCGACGCATAGGCGAGAACGCGGAAGCGGCTTCAGAATCTGATGACGAATTCGTTTACGCAAGAGTAACACCTGAGCAGGAATCTCAGAATCAGCCGGATATTCTGAATACTGGAACTCCTGGCCCATTCATCGGTAGAGTTCCCGAAGTAGTTACTCCTATTGGTGAGTCAAATAATACTTCGAATCATTCCAGCTGCAGCGATTGTGCTGAGTTGAGAGGATCACCCCGCAGGCAATGCCATTGCGGAATCTGGAATATGTCTGGCAACAAAAAGCAGGGCCAAAATCTGAGTGATCTGCCAGTCAATATTAGTGATAGCTGTGAATTGAGCGATGTGGTAATAGAGAAAGATGTTATTTATTATCCTTCTAAAAATTATTTTAGCAACAATGATGGTCCGGATTGTAGAAATTCTGTTTTCAGCAGTAGTGATGACTGTAAGCTTAGTGTTCTGGTTTGCGATAGATTGATCGATAGCGTTGCGGTTATCGATGGCGTAGATTTGAGCAATTCAGTTGTTAACAACGCTGATGCTTGTGACCTGAGAAGTGTGGATATTGAGAAAAATGAAGGCACCCGAAGTAAGTTTATTCGAATTCCTATGGTTGATGTTCCTGATATCGTGAATGTTACTAGAGGGGGGGAATGCAGTACCTTGATTGAGGAAGACAATACTTTCGAATCTGAAGTACATCGAGAAAGCAGCACAGTTGCAGTTTCACTCTCTGCAGTAAGTGCTGAAACAAAGTATCAAAATGATGATTTTGGATCTCGTTATGGAGCGAGACCGAAAGATACCAACCCTTTAGCTATACAAGCTGCTATTAGAAAAAATCGTGGCATTTTCCAATCTAAAGTATCTCAAGAGACAACCACCAATACTGAAAGACAGGAATCTGATGTGAAGGCAATTTGTCGTAAGAGTTCAAAGATCTGTTCAAAAAAGCCAGAAGTTACGAAGAAGGATTCAGAAGAAAAGAGACACACTGCAACCAAAGGTAGCAAAAGCTGCGCAGTTGTAGCTCTACCCCATGAAAGAAGAAATCAAACTAGCAGTTATAGAAGTGAAAATCGCGGCACAGCCCAATCTGAAACAACTCGCAAAACTTCAAAGAAACCCGGACGAGAATCTGATTTTGAGAAAACTCAGCATAACCGCTCACAATTTGTTCCAAAATCGCCACTAGCTAGGAAGAAGGGTTCAGAAGAGGGGAAACACTTGGGAACTAAAGGTATCAAAGGGTTTTTAATTGAAGGCAAATCTAAATTAACCAATCGTGGCACAGCCCAATCTGAAACAACTCGCAAAACTTCAAAGAAACCCGGACGAGAATCTGATTTAGAGAAAACTCAGCATAACCGCTCACAATTTGTTCCAAAATCGCCACTAGCTAGGAAGAAGGGTTCAGAAAAGGGGAAACACTTTGGAACTAAAGGTATCAAAGGGTTTTTAATTGAAGGAAAATCTAAATTAACCAATCGTGGCACAGCCCAATCTGAAACAACTCGCAACACTTCAAAGAAACCCGGACGAGAATCTGATTTAGAGAAAACTCAGCATAACCGCTCACAATTTGTTCCAAAATCGCCACTAGCTAGGAAGAAGGGTTCAGAAAAGGGGAAACACTTTGGAACTAAAGGTATCAAAGGGTTTTTAATTGAAGGCAAATCTAAATTAACCAATCGTGGCACAGCCCAATCTGAAACAACTCGCAAAACTTCGAAGAAACCCGGACGAGAATCTGATTTAGAGAAAACTCAGCATAACCGCTCACAATTTGTTTCAAAATCGCCACTAGCTAGGACGAAGGGTTCAGAAGAGGGGATATTCTTTGGAACAAAAGGTATCAAAGGCTTTTTAATTGGAGGCAAATTTAAATTAATCAATCTTTTAACTCAACGGGAAGTTAGAATAAAGAAATTATCCTCAAAATCTATCAGGGATACACCAAGTGAGAATTCTGGCACTTCCCAACCGAGGAGAGCTGCTCTAGAGGGAATTTGGCGGCATTCTATATTAAAGGAAGTCGTTAAAACTCCTCCTAAACCAAGCGAAAACCAAAATAAAAACGTAGGGAATAAACGTGTGAAATTTTTTCCAATTCTGAAAAAATGGATTTCTAAAAAATGCAGTAAAAATGCATCGACTGAGCAAAACGGAGATAAAATTTACACCCATTCCAATGGTCGATACGTTTCTAAAAATCCTCGGATTTTTTCTCGACTGAACAAACCAGCCGCTGGAAATACCAGGCCGGGAAATAAGGATAGTAATACTAGAAGATCCGATATTAAGCCCTTCATGTGTCGTAAACGATATACAATGTTTGTTCAAGAAACCCTTGCAACCATCATTGAAAGTAGTACTGAAGAAGACACGAGCTCGGAAGAAGACACGAGCTCGGAAGATGATGATAAGCCGGTATCGGTTAACCAAAATGAAATATCTTATGATTGCACCGAAATGCAGTCAATCCCCAATGCTGAAAATGAACGGTTGAGTAATATGCAAGAAATACCGACTGTAGAGAGCGAATCGAAAGAAGCGGAGAACCCGTCATTACGTTTCTCCGAAGATCATAACAGAGGTACTAATGCTTTTGCACGCTCTGGAGAAATCACACGAAGATCGGAGAATGAAGGTAATGAAGGGCCGATTGCGCAAAATGGAATGTATGGTGCATGCGCCAAAATAACGACTTCCAGTTCTTTTGACAGTCCAAACATTTCTGATATCGAAGATGATACGAGAGAAAATGAAATAGATAAAAGTTTAATTACGATTGAAAGTGGTGATGAGATATACATTAGTGAAGGTGAGTTCGATTCCGAACATGAGAGTGGATCCGAACTTTTAAATGATGGCGATGAAATTGATTTAGCGAAAAATTCTGAAGTAATTGTGCCCCATCCCAATAATTCTAGCAGCTTAAATCTGATATCGAAAGAAGCAGAGAACCCGTCATTACGTTTCTCCGAAGATCATAACGGAGGCACTAATGCTTTTGCACGCTCTGGAGAAATCACACGAAGATCGGAAAATGAAGGTAATGAAGGGCCGATTGGATCCAGAGCTCCATCTTCTGGAGAAGAAAATACTCCAATTAAAAGAAGTGTATTTGAACGTTATAGTTGTATTACTGACTTATTTTGGGAAGATTATTGGAATGATGCTTATGGCTATCCTTCACCTCCTGATTCGGTACACAATTATTCCGTAAATGATAGTAACGGTAAAAATGAAAACACCAGCAAGACTGATGTAAAGAAGGAATTATTGCGATATCTCATTGAAAAGATATCTTATAATATCAATGCTTTCGAAAAAAATCCTATGCCTGTAGTCAAACGAAATGTTCCTCAATTATTTTCGGGTGATGTCCTTCTTGCACCTTATCGTGAAAACATTTCTCTCGAAAATGATAGTAAAACTCAAGTAATCGTCAGCAAGACTCCGGAAAATGAGAAAATCTGTGAAATGGAATCTCGGGATTCCACTTTTGTGGCACAAAATCCAACTGCTGTGGTCGCAGAAAATCATGTATCTGTTGCTGAAGGAACTACGACGACTGTTGTCGAAGAAAATCATGTATCTGTTGCTGAAGGAACTACGACGACTGTTGTCGAAGAAAATCATATATCTGTTGCTGAAGGAACTACGACGACTGTTGTCGAAGAAAATCATGTATCTGTTGCTGAAGGAACTACGACGACTGTTGTCGAAGAAAACATTCAATCATTTTGTAATGATGACCTTCTTACACCTGCTCGGGAAGACATTTCCTTGGGAATGGAGAGTAACAATACACAAGAAATCGTCAGCGAAGCTCCTGAAAGTGCATCGTCGCCAATAGATCGTCAAGAAATCGTCAGCGAAACTCCTGAAAATGAGAAAATGTGTATAGGTAGTAGCTCACCAATGACAAGTAGGAATTCTGCAGGTGCGAGTGAAATTGATCAAAATTATAGAATCATTTGGAAATGGATGTTAGTACCTCAGATATATAAAGTAGAAAATGGAAGTTTGCGATTTATTGGCAACGGGATCGCTGCACATGAGGATTCAGTTGATGAAAATCTACATTCTGAAAATGAAATTGAAAATGAAGAAGCGCACGGAAAAAGGAAACAACCAGACGATCATGAATAAAAAAAATGACGACGAAAAAAAATAAAATAAATATATCTTCATAAACAATTGCAAGGAAATATTATATTCTAATTTTCACCTTGTAATAGACTTTAATTTTTTTTAAGTATAAACAAGAAAAGTTCAGACTGATACTTTGTGAATTTTTTCAAAGAGAAGAAATCTAAATGAAGATGAGTTAAAGGGTATGGACAACTTAACGGAAAATTAGTGTAAACTATTGATGCCAATATGGATTAGAATTAATGAGAAAATGAGTTGGAAAGGAGTGGGAGATAAACTAGAAATATGTGGGAAATTAAACGGGAAAAGAGCGGATAGAAGCGGGAACATCAACTATAGAATGAAGCCGAAAATTAAACTGGACTAATGAAAGGAAATTAGCCGTCACAAAAACAACGAACTTGAAAATGATCATAAATTTTACTTTTCTAGGTTTTTTTTTTAAATCATAACTTTTATTGGACAAAAGTAAAATTTACTTAAAACATTAAAATTAAAAAAAATTAACAGCTAGTAAATATTACAAATTCTATTTATTTTGAATTTCTTCAAATGCAGGTCTAAACTAAAACTGAATATTTCCTTAATTATCAAAAATTTGTTTATGAGGATATGTCCTAAAAAAGTTATTTGCTCTACGGCCATCATTGTTTGCTGAAGTTTTATGTGCTAAACAAAGTTTTGTCATTTTTTCATATACTTTCATTCTCTTATACGATTTTTATACTCTTCATCCATTGCTTTAAAGCATTAGTATAGGTTTTTGGTATTTTTATTTTTTTGGATTTAAGACACCTTAAAGTTTTTTATTGTAATGCTTTTAAAGCAAACGTACTTTTTTTTCATTTATTATTCTTATTATTTTTCATAAATAATTCACTATCCTCACTGATCATTTCATTATCTTCATACTGGTTAGCTGTTTATTATATTCATACTGTTTTTCTTATCATACTAATTAACTATTCATTATCATCATGATATTCATTATCATCCTGCTGATCATTTTCATACTGATTAACTATGCATTACCAGTTAAGGGTTTTGCATTTATTTAGATTTAAGATTTTGATTTAAAAAAAAAAAAAACTTTATATTTTATTTTTACTATAATGCTTTAAAATAAATAATTCAATATCCTCACTGGTTTCATTCATATCATACTGATTAGCTATTCATTATCTTCATACTGATTAGTTATTCTTTATCTTCATACTGTTTTTCTTATCATACTAATTAGCTATTCATTATCATCTTGATATCCATTATCATCTTGATATCCATTATCATCATACTGTTCATTTTCATACTGATTAACTATGCATTACCAGTTAAGGGTTTTGCATTTATTTAGATTTAGGATTTTGGTTTAAAAAAAACACTTTATGTTCTTCTTTTCTTTTTGTTGATCATTTATGGTTCATTTTAGTTAGTTATCATTATTCACAAAAAAATCCATTTCTTCTGCGAGTAGCTATCCATTATCAGTGTTCATTTACCATTATTTATCAGTGTTTAATAAGCGGTATTTAAAATAATTATAAATTAACTAACACATACGTAAAATTTAAGTTTCATAAAGTGTAATTGTAATATTAAATGCAATATTCATAAATGCAATATTTCTCATGAAAATATCACAAAGAATATGTTTAACAAATATAATGTAAAAAAACTAATATTTAACTAAATATTGCAGATAAGTAAAAATCGTAAGAGCTCTTGTCCCAAAATTATTTGCACTTTCTCAATTAATTCTGCGTTATTTTAATATAAGAGGCTGATTTTTATATAAACTGAACATTTTTATAGTTTTAAAAATAGCTTTACCTTTTGAAAATTGTATGCAAGCAAAGACATATTGTTGTACAAATATATTTAAAAATTAATAATTCGATTACTCACATTTAAATTCTAAATGTGAAAGATTTTAAAATATTTGTATACAATTTAAAGTTATAATAATTATAATTAACAATACGTCGCATAAAGTAAACAAATATTTTTGTAATATTAAAACCCGCATCACTTAAAATTTAATAAGTTTTTTTTAATTAAGAAGTGAAGAAAAAAATTTGTAGTTGTCGAAAAAATTATTTTTGTGTACATTTAAAAAATATTATTTTTTAATGTAAATTTAAATAAACAATCAAATTTCAAAATAAAATAACCAATTTTAATGAATAAAATAATCAAGACAATATTTTCCAGGTCCAAAAATTTGCACCAAGCCACTTTTTAAATTTTGTAGAGATGTTACCAAGGGCGTATTTGGACTTTTATTTGGGACAAGGGCTCACTTACTATTACAAAAGAGCTTACAAATTTAATAAACTATTAACCTTTAAATTTAAAGCATTTAATTTAGGTAGTGACTATTTGAAATTTATTTACAAACTTAAATAAATAATGAATATGTTATATGTTTAAAACTAATTTAAACTTATTTATATGTTTTAACTAATTTAAAATTATTCATATGTTTAATTTAAATTTATTTATATGAGTTTAAACTTATTGTATTAAATTTGATATTGTAGCGTCAAGAACCCATGAACCTCTCTCTGTTAGGTACGTCGTTGAAAGTGACGTAGATAAAAGCAATTAGAATAAATATGTAATCATGAAATGAGCAATTATTAATGATGTGAAGTCATAAAAACATTATTCGTGTACAATGGTTTCATATTTAAAATTGAAGTCCAATCGGAATATTTTGTTATACAGGAAACGGATGTTAATGCTTTAAACTGTTCCTTCAACTTGTTAAATATTTTGCTAGCTTTTTCTATGTATATTACATTTTTCAGTTTGTTTGTTTGGTATAATGTATATTTTTAATACGCATATTTTTAAAGTGAATATTTCTTAATTAAATCATTTTTAAATGAATATTTTTTTAAATAATTAAATATTTTTAAAATTAATATTTTTAAAATTAATATTTTTTAAATTAATATTTTTAAAAATAATATTTTTAAAATTAATATTTTTAAAATTAACATTTTTAAAACTAATATTTTTAAAATTAATATTTTTTAAATTAATATTTTTTAAATTAATATTTTTAAAATTAATATTTTTAAAATTTATATTTTTTAAATTTATATTTTTTTAATTAATATTTTTTAAATTAATATTTTAAAATTAATATTGTTTTAATTAATATATTTAAAATTAATATTTTTAAAATTAATATTTTTTAAATTAATATTTTAAAATTAATATTTTTTAAATTAATATTTTTTAAATTAATATTTTTTAAATTAATATTTTTAAAATTAATATATTTAAAATTAATATTTTTAAAATTAATATTTTTTAAATTAATATTTTAAAATTAATATTTTTTAAATTAATATTTTTTTAAATAATATTTTTTAAATTAATATTTTTAAAATTAATATTTTTAAAATTAATATTTTTAAAATTAATATTTTTAAAATTAATATTTTTAAAATTAATATTTTTAAAATTAATATTTTTAAAATTAATATTTTTAAAATTAATATTTTTAAAATTAATATTTTTAAAATTAATATTTTTAAAATTAATATTTTTAAAATTAATATTTTTAAAATTAATATTTTTAAAATTAATATTTTTAAAATTAATATTTTTAAAATTAATATTTTTAAAATTAATATTTTTAAAATTAATATTTTTAAAATTAATATTTTTAAAATTAATATTTTTAAAATTAATATTTTTAAAATTAATATTTTTAAAATTAATATTTTTAAAATTAATATTTTTTAAATTAATATTTTTTAAATTAATATTTTTAAAATAAATATAAAAGAATATTTTTATAAGAATATTTTTAAAGTGAATATTTAAAAAAATATTTTAAATTTAGCATACGAATATTAATCAATATTTAAAATTTTCGACAATGTAATAAACTGTATTTTTAAGTAAGATTTTTTTAAATGATTTGTGAATGTTTCAATTTTATAATTCAGCTTAATTTTTAACAAAATATTTAAATTTGAAAAAATATGTAATATTATGCAAATCTTAAATTAATACTTTGTGTTAAAATGCTTTTTTTAACAGATGAAAAAGTTTGTATAAACAACACACTTTAAATTTATACCAAATCTACATGTTTCATGCCATTTCTCAAAATTTGTATTTTGTACTTTTACAATTTTACATTTAAGTTTTCCATATTTCTGTAATCGTATATGTTTTCAAATGTAAAATATTAAAAAAATTGTTGTAGAAAATTCAGTATGTATAAAATATAATAATTCAGTGCATGCTTACTTTGAATGTGTTTATTGTAGGTTTCTGCATCAAGTTCAGAAGCAATTTTATTTTGTTAAATTTATTCATTTAAATTTATAGTATTTAGTTAAAAATTATTTGTGTTAGATGCTAGTTTTTTCCAGATTTAAATGAATGTACTATCACTTTAATGTATTTTGCTATCACTTTGAATATATACGAAAATCGAAAAATTTAAGCTATCACTATAATATTTGTCTTAAAAAAATCATGTTGCTTTTGCTTTGTTAATGTGTGAAAACTATTGTTTATTCATTGAAAATCAACTCTGTATAATTGGTAGTTATTAAAAAGATAATGGGAAAAAACTATATTTTGTTTTATTTGTATTTTAATTAAAATATGCATAAAATATTTTAATATTTTATTACTATTATTTACAACATATATTATCTTAGTGTTGTATATTTAAATATTTTTGGAATATCCATTTATTTAATTGGAAATATAATACCAAAAAGAAAAATCAATGAACTTGTAAACTGATCAAATAATAAATTTTGGTACTTTTCAAAATTATTCTTGTCAATCCCAAAATTTATGTTTAGAATAGCTTATGACTTAATTTAATACTAGGAGTATGCTTTTTTAAAAGTCTCAAATTCAAATGTGAAAAGTTAATTAGAGAACATATACATACAACTTTTAAGTAGAGAGATGACAGGTCTGTAGCCAGAAATGAATAAAGAAGTGTGTCTGATTTAGAAACTGCATATTACTCAAAAAATCTGAATCTGCCAAAAGTGATTTTGAGTATATTTAAAAAAAAATGTATAGTAATGTAGTTCCCAATATAAAGATTCAAGACAAACTTATATCCGATTTACACAAAATTGGACTTAATATTTTTCTGATCCTGTAACTACCCTACAATTACTAAATACATTAGTATTTTAAATACATTTAATTTAAATTTATTTATGTTAAATGAAGTAATATAAATAAACCAGGCGCAAAATATCAAACTCAATAACATTAAGTTAAGAACGCAAAAGTTCCCGACTTTTACAAAATAAATAATTAAATTAGTAAGAGAGTATATGAAGACTTTAGTGTCAAAAGTACGTTTGTACATTTTCTGTGCTTGTTTATACTAATCCGTGAATCCATTTCGCAATGTCATAACTTGATTTTACCAAGAGGAATCGTATATAAACAAGTACGGCAAATGTACATACGCACCTTTGGCACTAAAGTCTTATAAAAAAGAAAATGGAATACATATAACTATATATAGATAGATATGAAATATTAGGATTTAAGATGGTTGAATTCAAAGTGAATGACAGTCATCAAACGGACTTAGTTACAAAAGATGTCCGAAATTACATTTAAGAATCTTTATTCAGTATATGAAATATTAGAATTTAAGATGGTTGAATTCAAAGTGAATGACAGTCATCAAACGGACTTAGTTACAAAAGATGTCCGAAATTACATTTAAGAATCTTTATTCAGTATATAAAATATTAGGATTTAAGATGGTTGAATTCAAAGTGAATGACAGTCATCAAACGGACTTAGTTAAAAAAGATGTTCGAAATTACATTTAAGAATCTTTATTTAGTATATGAAATATTAGAATTTAAGATGGTTGAATTCAAAGTGAATGACAGTCATCAAACGGACTTAGTTACAAAAGATGTTCGAAATTACATTTAAGAATCTTTATTCAGTATATGAAATATTAGAATTTAAGATGGTTGAATTCAAAGTGAATGACAGTCATCAAACGGACTTAGTTACAAAAGATGTCCGAAATTACATTTAAGAATCTTTATTCAGTATATGAAATATTAGGATTTAAGATGGTTGAATTCAAAGTGAATGACTGTCATCAAACGGACTTAGTTAAAAAAGATGTCCGAAATTACATTTAAGAATCTTTATTCAGTCACCAGGGTCCATGAAGGGCAGGTCTTGCAGCAAAAGAGTCAAAACAAGAAGATACAGTATTTTCTCCAATAAGACCTCAGATGCAACACAGGGAAATGTCAGGGTGAGATCACACGATTGGTTGAAGTTTTTGATGGGGTGCCAAAAGAGGATTAAGCGAGGGAAAATTAAGTCGTGAGTAGGTAGATCCACTTTTTTCTGATTTACATTTTTTCACTATTCCTTTATGGTGAAAAAATGTAATTTAAGTGGGCAATAGATTAAAATTTATGTATGTTTATACTCAATGTTAAATGGGGATCTATTTTAAGGATCTAACTGGCATTTATAAGAATTTTTAAAAACACACACACACACACACAAAAAAAAAATTATTCCCATTTCAAATCCACTATGATTTTTATCATCCTCAATCTATTACTATAATGCAATGGTTTCAAATAAGTATAATGTAACTATAGTGATACTTAAAAATCAACTTACACAATTATATAATTGTAAACATTAATAAATTGGATCGAAATCGGAAGCATATGCCGTTCGCATACACCGGGCATATCGCCTCCGAGGTCATCATTTTAATGGCATAACCGGTATATTTCTCGCATACTAACAATGGTCTTTCCCCTGAGTATGTCTTGGCATACGTAGTACATACACGCGGCATATTAATATTTTTATGATTTTTATCATCCTCAATCTATTACTATAATGCAATGGTTTCAAATAAGTATAATGTAACTAGTGATACTTAAAAATCAACTTACACAATTACATAATTGTTAACATTAATGTCGTAATAAATTGGATCGAAATCGGTCGCATACACCGGGTATATCGCCTCCGTGGTCATCATTTCAATGGCATAACCGGCATATTTCTCGCATACTAACAATCGGTCTTTCCCTTGGGTATGTCATTCCCCTGGGTATGTCTTGGCATACGTAGTATATACACGCGGCATATTAATATTTTTATGATTTTTATCATTCTCAATCTATTACTATAATGCAATGGTTTGAAAGAAGTATATAATGTAACTAGAGATACTTAAAAATCAACTTACACAATCATATACTTGTAAACATTAATGTCGCAATAAATGGGACCGAAATCGGAAGCATATGCCGTTGGCATACTCACGGCATATGCCTCCGCGGTCATCAGTTTGATGGCATATGAGGTATATTTCTCGCATACTAAAAATCAGTCCCATCAATCAAAATTCAATACTAAAGGCATACACACGGCATATTTATATTTTTGTCTCTGGTAGAAAGGCGTTTCACGTAAAAAAAAAATCCAGCAACATAAGAAATTCCTTCTATCTGCGCGACATTCTCATTTTGCATATTTTTTCTTATGAGCCGCGGGACCCTTCAAGAAGCGCGGGCCCTGTGCGGTTGCACGCGTCGCACACCCATAAAGGGTGTTACACTAACAATAACCCTGTTACACTAACAATAAGTTAAAAAATAAAGTTTAAATTTAGCATTATGAAATTAAAAAATTTCAATTGGTTACTTACGAAGCAACATATGTGGTGGATCGGGGGAAATCATCACAATGTCAGTGAGTTTTAGCGAGTCGAAAGAAAAAAAATTGGTTCTTTTGCTTACAAATATTTTGTATTTTTGTGTGTGTGAAAATATACCAGTTCCCTTTTAACATGTTGGAATTGTTTTTAAAAATATTTAATTTTAAAAAAGGGAAATATTTAAAGTGTTATTTGACAAATCACTAATTTTTAAAAATTCGTAAAAATTCAGTACTAAAAGGACAGAAAGAGCCCCTACTAAAATTATCGAAGGCTTACAAACAAAACATCTCATATAATATATATATATATATATATAAGTTTATCTCTCTGTATATATATAAAATAAAAAACATAGTTAAAATTAAAATAGAAAACCCCTTTAAATAAGAATAGGCTATTATCAGTGCCGTTACACAAAAAATATTTTGGGGGGTTTGAAACAGGACATTTCCCAACTTAACGATTCAAAATTTTCAACTCAACAGTGCTGAAAATTCCCAGTTCCAACTTATCGACATTTTTCATCTTTTTTATTTTATATATATATATACTAGGTAATATTATACAGTTCTCTCACAAGCATTGATTTGGTGCACCCATTATCCAATGCAGTGTCCGTTCTGAGGTATAATTTAAACGTAATCTTACAGGTTGGGCCATTTCTAATCTTTCCTGGTTTTTATTTGTTAATAATACTAATTTTCTTCAGGCATAAATTTTCCCAACTCAGGGTTTTTAGAAGTTGAAAAAATTCCCAACATCCAGGGTTTCCAGATTAATGCCCCCCTTCCCCCCCCCCCCCCCCACGTGCGACGGGCCGGATTATTATAAGGTTTTTAACAAAAACGTTTAAAAAATATAATAACAATTACATTTTTTCAAAATACTGGTTATTTTTAGGTCAATGTGCAGAAATAAAAATTTAAAAAAAATTCCCATTTACCAGAGTCTAACGCGCCTATGAAAAATTAGGCTTTAAATGTCCAAAAAGAACAGAACACAACCTTAAAGCCTGCCCTTCTAAAAGGGTGTTGCTACATAAGAGAGTCATAAAAACAAGCGAAACAAGTCTACCCAATAGCAGACCACGTTGAGTCCAATTAAGCAGCCTGTTATTACAAACATAACGAGCAGCCATGTTGGTTCGCTGCTCTTTTTCGGACGTCACGCTTTTTGCTGCCTTTCGTTACGCTACGGGTGAGACTCCGCCTTTTATCAGTCCCCTTCCACTGATGCGGGAGTCTGCTTAAGATTTATTGGTCGATCACGAGATATTGGGGTGGGGATTATAGATATTGTAATATTTATAAATATATACAGGCCCGTCGCACTGGGGGAGGGGGGGGGGGGGTCGCCCCCCTCAATAATCTGGAAATCCTGAAAGTTGGGAATTTCAACTTCTGAAATCCGCGAGTTGGGAATATTTATGCCTTAAGAAAATTAAATATTATTAATAAATGAAAGCTAGGGAAGATTAGAAATCGCCCAGCTTGTAAGATTACATTTAATTTAAACCTCAGAATGGACACTGCATTGGAATATGGGTGCAACAAATCAATGCTTGTGAGAGAACTGTTTGATATTACCTAAAATATATATAAAAAAATATGACAAATGTCGATAAGTTGGAACTGGGAATTTTCAGCACTGTTGAGTTGGGAATTTCGAATCGTTAAGTTGGGAAATTTCTTGTTTCAACCCCCCCCCCCCCCCCCCCCCAAATAGCTTTTGTGTAGCGACACTGAATATATATTTGCAAATGAAAAAAAAAATGATTAGATAAACTTGGGTTATTTATTAAGGGGGAGGAGCAATTTTAAAAAATGGAAAAGGGAAGTGTCAAACTGTTTTAAATTCCAATATCCAAAAATTGCTGTTAATATGCAAAGTAATAATTAAATATTGATTATTCCTAAATTGAATTAAATTTATTAATAAATTAACATCATTATCAGTGGGTAATTATAGGTAGATATTCAGAAAAGAGCAGCTAAAAAAATTATTGTAAAATTTAAACATAGCATCTGTCTGAATTTTACAAGTTGTCTAGCAAAATGTTTAAAGATTTAGAAGATAATTTTTTCAGGGTTTATTTCAATAGGAGGTCACCAGAAATGGTTCGTAAACGAATTTATATTTAAATCGTATTTAAACGCTCTTTGTTACGTAAAGACAATTATTAAAAATAATTTTCATAATAGTGTTTGACCATCGACAGCAGCAACGACGATACAACAGCTATTGACAGCTATAAATTAGTTAAAAATGAATAAATAATAAAACAGGGGAAAAGTGGAATAATTCCTAATATTGGGAATCTTGTAGAAATCATAGAAACACTTAGGTGTAAATAAACATATCGTCGGTTTAATTCACAAAACCTTAACTCATACGGCTGGGATGGGAGCTGCTTGGCCACGAAATTCAAGCAATTTACTTATAAGTGTGAAATTGTTTATAAACAAGAAGTGATCGGAATGCCTGAGCTTTGATTGTAGGTGAGGGATTTGTTTAAAGAGTCACGTGGTTTCCAAGTGACGCTGATCTAACAGACAGAATTAACAACACGTTTCCCTACGATGTGCTTTATGGTTGCCACACTGTTAAATATTTTTAACAGTGTATTGTACAAATATTTTTAACATTACTTAAATATAAGTAAAATGTACTCATTTTTGATTACATTCGAAACTTACCATAGCTTCGAATAAGAGCAGTTGCTTGTCTGTCATTTTTGAAAAAGACATGTACTCAAAAATGAGTAAAATGAATAAAAAGAGCAGTTGCTTGCCTACATACGCTGCTTTCATAAATCACTTCCAATAAATTTCAACAATTACAACCAGGACTTATCGGGAATTCTACCCAGATCCTCAGGCACCGCAGTCCAGTGTCTTATCCGTTGTACTACCAGAGCGACGTGAAGAAGCTATAAACAGAATAAATGTTAAAAAGGCTTTCCAGAAGAATGATAAGTAAGATAATTGAATTGGTAATAATTCAGTTTCCATTCAATCGACTTCAAAGAATGTGGAAAACCAGCTCCTAAACAAATACTTTTGCCATGTCGCTTTGTTAAGATGGCTTGAACAGAAGTTGAGATTTTAGCAATGGGAAATCACACTGCTCAATTTTGAGAAAGTGCGGTTAGTTAAACATGAGTACGTCATCGCTCATTTGCGATACAATTGTACTCAAATAAAAGCAAGTAGGTTCAGGTACTCATTTTAATTATCTTTTTTTTTACAGTGCAACATTGCCTAACATGCATGACCAAAATATATGTTTAAAAAAATATTTCCCCTTTATATTGGATCATGTAATAATATTATATTTACTACCAAATATGAGCAGAAATCATCATATATTTAAACATGTTCATTCTATTTATTGAAGTGTTTTCCTGTTGTTCCACATGACTTATATAGTCATACTATAGAGTCACTCATTTACGATACAATTGTACTCAAATAAAAGCGAGTTAGTTCAGGTACTCATTTTTAATTATCTTTTTTTTTACAGTGCAACATTGCCTAACATGCATGAAAAAAATATATGTTAAAAAAAAAAAATCCCCTTTATATTGGATCATGTAATAATATTATATTTACTACCAAATATGAGCAGAAATAATCATATGTTTAAACATGTTCATTCTATTTATTGCAGTGCTTTCCTGTTGTTCCACATGACTATAGAGTAAAGTTCAAAACAAGTTGCTGACCTTTGTAAGAATGATTAATTTAAATTTACATAAGACAATAGCATGTCATTGAACTCATGTAAATTGGATTCTTTGCTTAAAAAAAAAGGAACCTATGGTGGGAAAACTCGACTGTTCTTTTCTTTTTCCACTGAATCCGTGGGTTTCCAAAAAGCCAGCCAACCGTGGCGTGCTTTCTAGAATTCAAGATGTTAATGGCATTTATTTTTCTTTATGAACTAAAAAGTTGAATCAAGATATAAGGTTAGGAAACTCTCTGTTAATTAAATTAGTAAAAGGAAATAAATTATATGAATAACCCAGATTCAAACGGTAATTATTTATTAACTTATAGTTAAAAACTCATTATTATTTGCTAAAATTATTTCATTAACTAAAATTATTTCATTATCAAAAATTATTTCATTAACTAAAATTATTTAATAAATTAACTACATTTATTTAATAAAATTAAAACTTTTTTATAAAACTATTATTTAGTATTTAAAAACTAAAAAAAAATCCTCAATCGTGGCCTGCTTTCTAGAATTCAAGATGTTAATGGCATTTATTTTTCTTTATGAACTAAAAAGTTGAATCAAGATATAAGGTTAGGAAACTCTTTGTTAATTAAATTCGTAAAAGGAAATAAATTATATGAATAACCCAGATTTAAACGGTTAAATTCGATAATTAAAAAAATAATTATTTATTAACTTATAGTTAAAAACTCACTATTATTTACTAAAATTATTTCATGTACTAAAGTTATTTAACAAATTAACTACCTTTATTTAATAAAATTAAAACTATTTTATTAAAACTATTATTTAGTATTTAAAAACTAAAAAAAATCTCACGGCTTCAATACTTGTTACAAGGATTGACGGCTTTTCGTAGTTTTTATTGTTCAAAACTATTTAAAATGGATACATCTCGTTTCCCCATTCATGTTGTGTTATAATTGTTTTGTATTGGAGTAGTATTAAAAATGGGGAATATGTCTCAGCTTTTTTCATCTATAGACGCTGCGTTCGACGTCCGTCAATGATTCTGCCACTGGATTTGTTGGATCCAGTGTCTCGGAGGCAGGACCACCCTTACGGGGTTGCGACGTGTGACACCGCACAGGGCACCTTTTTTCTAAATGGATCCCGCGCTTATCAAAGAAAAACTCGCAAAATAAGAATATTACAGATAAAATGAATTTCTTATTTTATTTTTATTTTGACATAAAACGTCTTAAAAATCAGTTACATGAAATATCAGGATATAAACATCATATTAACGATATAAAATACAATGTCCTTCTGGAAGGACGAAGAGTACTGCCGATAGAACTCATCTTTACGATCATATAGAGTTTTTTTTTCTTCTGGTAGTACCACAAGAAAGTTCTGAGTTTACGCATAAAAAAATTTTAAAACTCCAACTGTAAAATTTTTGTGTACACTGTAAAAAAAAATGTACTTAAATATGAGTACCTAAACCTACACGTTTTTCTTTGAGTATACAATCGCATCGTAAATGGACGATGACGTACTAAAATTTAAGTAACCGTACTATCTCAAAAATAAGCAGCGTGATTTAATATTGCTCATCTCAGCGTCTGTTCAAGCCATCTTAACAAAGCGACCTCACAAATTTAAAAATAATTGTTCAGAAGATGATTTTCCACTTTATTTAATGTCGATTGCTTAAATGGAAACTGAGTTATTACAATTCAATTATTTTACTTCCCATTATTTTGGCACACCTTTTTTTTTTTTTATCTAGGTTCGATTCCCGGTAAGTCTTGATTGTAATGGTTGATATATACAGGCGTTTTATGTAAACAAGTTTTCTAAATGAATATTCTATTCATATGATATATGTCCGCAACAAATATTTGTAGTTGATAAAATCCGAAGGGGTTTTCAAAAATCTGAAACTTATTCAAATTTTTCATTCAAATTTATTTATAAATTAGTGTGGAGGTTAAAAATGGACCCTGGTCACAGAATTATGCTGGCCACGACACCATACACCACTTTTCCTCGTTATGGACGCTAATCTTCGCTAAGTACGAGGAGGGACTACACCGCCCTAGATCCTCCCACTTGGGTTTGTCACTTTTAGAAAACTCCCATAAGCATATATGGGAGGGGCTTAGGAAACCAGTGCGTCGTAGTTTTTGAAAGTCTTTATTGGGTAAGTGTAAAAATACTACATTTAAAAAAAAAATCGATAAGGGGGCCGTAAAGAAATAAAATATGTTTTATTAATTTTTATCATTGAACGTACCACAATGCAGAAACTTGTGTTTAAATTATTGTCAACTTGTATTACATAAAATACTCAAATGTTTCTGAAAGATAAATGTAACAATGCACACACTGTAAAAAAAAAGTAATTGTACTTTCTCAAAAAAGAGCAGTGTGATTTGATGTTGCTAATCTCAGCTTCTGTTCAAGCCATCTTAACGAAACGGCCTGACAGTCTTAAAATAGTTGTTCAGAAGATGATTTTCCACATTACATGATATCGATTATTTAAATGGAAAATGAGTTATTACAACTCAATTTTCTTATTTCCCATTCTTTTGGCACACCTTTTTAACATTTCTTCTGTTTATAACTTCTTCACGTCGCCCTGGTAGTACAACGAACTGCGGTACCTGAGAATATGGGTTCGATTCTCGGTAAGTCTTGGTTGTAATTGTTTTGCGAAATCACGAACCTTGCAAACATGTATCTTAATACAAATCTAACAAAATTCCTTCACCAGTGACTGTAGCCCCGGCAAAATAGAAGGGCGGATTTTTTTTTTTTTTAAATAAGGATATTCAAAACAGTATTTACCCAATTCGAGTATATTTGATTTTTTCTTTTGAATTATTAAAGACTCTTTTATAGAGTGAGTATTTTTCGTTGTTTCTATGATAAGAATAATGTCAAATAAAAAGAAACGATTTTATAAATTTTTTCTGTTAAAATCGGTTTACTTGTAACACAACTTAGAACCGTATATTACAATTGGTCATTTACTCTTTTCTAAAAAAATTGCTGTAGGTGACAAATTTACAAATCTGTCACCAACGTCTTTTACACAATCATGAATGAAATGAATGAAATGTCAAATGACAAAATGAATGAAACTGTTTGAAAGCTAACCTGATCGGGTAATAATGTAGCTGTTACCTTTTAAACAGATAACTTATACAATATATTTTTTTTAAATTATTATCTGGTTCTAGTGTAAACTGTAAACGCTCTGCTCGTTTCACATACTAAATAATTATCAAGTTATATAATACAAGTATTTATAAGTTATAATTATAAAGTAAGAATCTTATTAGTTTTTTTATGCTTAAAAGATGGCAGCACGTGTTCTGTTGACAACACAAATAAACACAAGTAAAGTAACCCTCAACTCAATCCACAATTATCGTCCCAAGACAAACTCGTTTGTCCAGTGTGTGAGACGCTTAGTAGTTGAGGTTTTGGTTTACATATATTATACATTTTTTACTAAATCGAAAGTTCTTTGTCTTCGAGTTTTGATCTTCGCAAAAAATGGCTTCTTTTTCATCAACTTCAGGTAATTAATTTCATTAAGTTTATTTTGCGATGTGTTATACTGTTTACTTAACGGCAAATGTGTATTGTTTAAATCGGTTAATGAAAATAAATTGATGGCATTGTTTGACATGACATTGACATTGACATGACATGACATTGACATTGACATGACATGACATGACATTGTTTGTCAAAAGTTATTTTAAGTCAAATTTGTTTGTTTATGTATGAGGAATTTGCGCATCAAAGTAGAAATTTTTTCGTATAACTTGTTTTCTTGTATTCGTTCAAAATTATTGTAAATGAAGAACGCTTAATTAGCCATTTTGCACTTTATTTATATTTCAGTGTAACTCATCTTAAGTTATTAATCATGGAAGGTTCATTGTCAATTGGTAATGTTATTCCTAAAACTTATTTTCTTGGTCATTCCTACCAAAGACACTTGCATGTGACAGAATATTTAAAATTTACTTTTTCTAGTTCTGATACGGATTCAACTGATATTTTAATAGGTCTTACTGTTATGGCATTTATGATGAAAATCTAGAGCTGTAGTTCCATATTGAAAAGTGAGAAAACCCTTCAGATGCATATTTTTTATAGAGTCTGACCTTAAAAAACGCAATAGTGGCGCTAGGAAATGCCCGACGGGGGGGGGGGGCTAGTCTTCCCCGACAGGGGGGCTAATATCCCCGACGTAAAATGCACGTATAACATTTTCATAAATAACATGTCGAGGATAAATATTGCCTAACTAAATGATTATAATTAAATGCTTGTAATATTTAATTGGTTATTACTAAAGAATTGCAGAGTTTCAGAGCAGAGCGCAAAAGTGAAGTACAGTGGGGTAAAGATAAGTAAAAAAATGTAAAAATCATACCGCTCTGTCATTTTATTTAGTGGGGTTTTTTTTAATTTAAAAACAATGATAAAACATTTATATTTATAAAAGGCAACGGATATGAGCGATGAGTTATTTCTTATGAAATTCTTTTCATAACATTGAGCTGTAGGTCAATCATTGTTGCAGATGAAAAAAATTTTAAATTTTTTTTTAACCATTCGTTTATTTCTTCCATGACCTTTTCCAAACAATATATTTACGACTGAGATAACAAATTTAAAAGTCCACAGAAAAATGGAAAGTGTTACATATTTTTTAAAGAAATATTTTAATTTTTCGAATACATTTTGGATTTGTACTATATTTGAAAAATTGATATTAAAAAGATTTTTTTTAATACTTAACTTTCTGTGTATCTTAATCTGCTAATCCGTAACATTTCACTTTCACCATGATATCGTTTTTTTTTTTTTTAACTTTGAAGCGATTTCATTCAATTTTAGAATTAATCTAAATTTTCTATAAATTTTAATATCGTATGAAACAGTGAACATATGAAATTAAATGTTTGTTACATAAAAAAAAGGTCGTTTTAAATTTTTTAGTCAGCCTGAAATATTCATGCTGAATTGACAATGGAATCGCCTGTGTAACATAGGCGTACATAGAAATCTCATATTTTGACTTTTGTTTAACCTATTAATAATTTAGGAAATATAGATTTGTAAAAAATTCAAATTTCTCTAATAATTTCAATCTTATATTTTCATTTCACCTACACTAACATGTTTAAATTACCTAGTAGGACTGATTAAAAATTTAATGGATTTAACGACTGTCCATTCAATGGAAAACTATTTATGACTACCCAATTGAGCCATGATCCTTTAAAATAGGATCTGATTTCTTCTTAACTGATTTTATAGAACAATTATTTCTCAATATATTACAGGGTGGTAACATAACCTAGAAAACCGGAAAATCAGGGAATTGTCATTGAAATTTATTATTCTGGAAAAGTCAGGGAAATTTTCGAAATTTCACAAAAAATCAGGGAAATTTTCTATTTTGGATCATTAAAACGACAATTAGCCTCCATTATGCACTCTATTCTGGGTAATTTAGTTGTCAATATTTCCTTTTAGTTCGGAAAAAGAATTTATTTTAAAAAGTATGGTTATGCATATTTTCATATTTTTATTTTTGTAAAAACGTGAACCACTGCTGAGGGAGCAGCAAAAGCAAAGTGCATTGGACCTTGAAATTGTGAGCAACATGTGAGGGGCTAATGAATGTGATTTATTGAAGATTGGAATAGGAAATATTAAGCATATAAAACATTTAAAATTATCTCCAAAAGAAATAGTTGGAAAAATTTGCATTCTCTGCTTACAGAGAACAGGATTAATTACTATTATGCCTGCCACATTTGTATAATTTGTGTATCCATAAATTATTATTTTAACTGACAATAAGTATTGCTTAGAAATTTTTATTTATAATGCAGTAAATTTATTGTATTGTAGCGTGGATACTTTGTTTTTATACAAAGCATATATTTCAACGTTTCTTAATGTAATTTTAAAGTCAGGGAAATTTTGTGACACCATCATGGAAGTCAGGGAAATATCAGGGAACTTTTTTTCCAGAATTTTGTTGCCACCCTGTATTAATTTTAACGATCCCACATGAAAACTTTTTCCATAATGATATTTTATTATTAAATTCCAAATAAATTTTAATTTCATAAAATGTACAGTAATAAAAATAAAGGTATTTTTTAAACTTCATATAAAAATGTATTGTTAGAAAAAGTACCATACTAAATAAGTTAAATAGGCAACATAAAAGTTACAATAGTTCTTCGAAATGCAGAAAACATAAAAATCAACAAACGATAGGACTCCGTTCTTAACAAAATAAATAAAATATTATTAAATTGTCATGCACAAATAAAAAAAAAATCACAATAATTTTTAAGACATCTCACCTGATACGAATTGCATCACAGTTTGACGGTACTGTAGTTCCCAAATCCACAATATATCAGCGATTCTCAACCTGTGGGGCGCGCCTCCCTAGGGGGGCGCGAGCACACTAGTGGGGAGGCGCGAGAATATCCAAGAGAAAATAGTATTTAAAAAAATTGATTAACTGACTGAAAGGAAAGCACACATACACATAGAAAACAAAATACATTTCGACAGATTTAAAAAATAAAGTAAAACAACTTACTAAATCAATACTTACTTAATCAATACTTACTTAATCAAAACATACTAAATTAAAAACAAATTTAATAATTATTAGTGACTTCCTTTGGCCTGTCTTGCAGAGCAAAGTTTTTCGAAGGAAGGCTTAATATTAGAAATAGCCACTCTCAGTTCTGTTTCTATATTTAGCCGAGATCTATATTTTGTCTTCAAAGAAGCCACAACAGAAAATCCAGTTTCACAAAGGTAGAATGTTGAAAATGTAAATAGAATGCGAAATGCCCTTGTTTTTAGTGCAGAAAAATCATCCTCTACTGCAGCCCAAAATTCAAATAGTGATTTATTACTAAATTGTCTTTTGGTTTCGCCACTTGTCGTGAAGTCTATGAATTTTTCTTCCAGATCAATTGAGAGTCCTTCGGGAGTCCTATGAAATGGATCCCTAACCCACTCGTAACTTGCTATCAGTTTGTCGTCAGCAAGAAAATACTTTTTAAAATGATTTGCCAAGATGGCTAAATGATTTTCAATGGTTACAAAAACAATTTTTACATGTTCTTCTTCAACCTTGTAAGTTTTAGTACAATCATCCACATTTGCAAACACTGTTAGGTTTTTTTGCTTTAAATTTCTGCTCCACAATTCTCCAATTTTCTACAAAAAGCATTTACTTTATCACTCGTATCCAACATATGTGTATTTGCTCCTTGGAGTTGAAGATTGAAGTTATTTAATTTCTCGAATATGTCGACCATTGTGTCCAGACGCACTGAGGCGATTTTTGTTTTACAAGTGCTTGTACACTTTGGAATCTTCCGGACATTGAACGTGCACCATCGGTGCATATTCCGACGCAATTTTTCCATTCTATGTTTGCCTCGTTCAGAAAATCATTTAAAATAGCAAATAATGCGAGCGCTGTTGTTTTGAGTTCTATTGGTTTGCAGAAAAGTAGTTCTTCTACTACTGACATATTATCACAAAATCGAAAATAGGCAATTAAATAAGCATTTTTATTACTATCTGTTGCTTCATCAAGCTGTATTGAAAACAATTTGTCACGCAACTTTGAGAAAAGCTGACACTGTACATCTTCAGCTATACCACCAATTCGACGAGCAACAGTATCATGTGAATAAGGTATAGACTGCAATTATTTTTAAAAATTATCTCCAAACATAGTTTCTACAATCTCAATTGCTGCTGTCAAAATAAGCTCTTCACCAATGGTGTGAGGTTTTTTACATCTGGCTATTTTATATGAAACTTTGTAAGATGCAATTAAAGCTTTTTTATTCACAGACAAAGTTTCTTTAAAAAATGATTTTTGCTTTTTATATGATTTTAATTTTAATTCGAAGAATTATCTGGGTTTGTTGACGTACTCACTATGAAGTGTTTCCAAATGTCGTTTAAGTTTATTAGGTTTCATGCTGTCTGTGGCCAATATTTTTGAGCAAATGATACACAGGGGCCTTTCTTCTTCATTTACTTCAGTATTGGTAAACCCAAAATTTAAGTATTCTTGAGAATATTTTCTTGATTTTATTTTCGGAACCACGCTCGTCTGTGTACGTGTTGATGCTTGACTATCGTCTAATGCTCGTTTACTTCCGTTTAAAATTTTATTCATGAGTTTGCATAAATCTGCTGCCGTGAATATTTAATATGGTGAATTGCAATTAACACGAACACATATACATATAACATACACATTCACGATAGATTCGATAGGGATGGAAGGATCTACTTGAATGAGACTGGCTGGAATTGAAACTTGTGTTATCGAACATTTTCGTTCTTCCTATGAGAAAACATTTGCTCTGCGCATGCTCGAGACGGGATCGGTCGTGTGGATTCCCTTCCACAAACATTACTTATTTTTTATCTTTTGTTTAGTCATGCTTCTGTTTTATTTCTTTTATTATTCGAAAAAATTTATTCCCAGTTTCTAAATTTAGCTCACCTCGTCTAGGTTAAGTTTCATTAACGAATTTTTCTTTCATATTCTTTTAACGTTATCTCCCTGTTTGGCTTTCATTTCAAATGTAATATTTAAATTTTCCCCCTTTCATTCGCTTCATCTGTTCACCGCCCGCTTGGCAAAATGCCAGATGTGGTTTCTGGCGGGGGGGGGGGGGGCTATGAAAATTATGATTGAAAACTGGGCCGCGAATACTGACAGGTTGAGAAACGCTGCACTGTATGATAATGGATCCTCGCTATTCGGACACTCACTAATCTCAATGCATTGCCTACTTTACTGCATTTTTTTACTCTTTTAAAAATTAAAAACAGCAAACTTGATAAAGTTTTTTAAACCTTTCATAAAGAACGGAACGGACAAAATAAAACTCAGACTGTTCTATTGCTTCGTACAATACAAGTGATCGGATCGTTTACTCTGGACCTCCTTTTTCTTAGATACCTTAAATACTAGTGAACCAACACCAGTCACCAGTCCTCTCAATGCTATGCAGATGCATGACCCCCAAATTCAAAAAGAGCTTGTCAGTGAAAAGCCAGTTAAAAGAACAAAAAAACTATAAAATGGAAAGGGGTGTTCTTGAATGAAAATATTTTCCCTTTAGTTCTTTTCCTTTGAAGATAAAGGATAACAAGTGACAGATGACATTTTTACCACCTTAAGGGGACTTGGTACCCTTTGATTTGAGAAAATCGATGAAAATATCAATTTTTATTTTTTTGCTTAAAATATGCTCTTATACCTAAAGTTTATTATTACAAAGTTTTGAAACGATCTGATAATTATAAATGTAATTAAAATGCGTTTCATTACTCTCATAGCACTTAAAATGCTACGTCCATTTCGATGTTTACATTTTTGACGCAACTGCTTTTCGTCATTTATTTAAGGAAAAATCAGCTAAGAACAAGTTGAACGTGTTTATCTGTGACTGTATCTATCACATCACGTGTTTGTTTACTTTTTTTTTACCGTGGTTTGATATAATTTTAAATTTGAAGTTACAAGGAGACGTATTTACCAAAGGCGACGTATTTAACTATTGTAATAACATGTTTTTGCTATTGTCAAAGCATATTCTAAAGTCTTTTATGGTATGGAATATGTATGTTTAATGAATTCAGTTGTATTAGTATGGTTTCTAACACAAAATTAATCTAAAACAATATTTTAAATACTATTATTTTGATTTTAACAGATTTTTCTCCAAAATTTAGTTTTATTATCATTTTAAAACTGAGTACACAATAGTGATTTAATATACTCCAATTAAATAATAAAAACCGGAATTTTATATGTATGCAAGTAGTTATAAAATTAATTATGTGTAAAGAAAATATCAAATGTATTCCTCGAGTTATTTGAATTTGAAATGTTTAAACTGATTTATCTCAGTTTGTGTTTTTTGCATATGCCACGGTATTTAAAATAGGAATACTTTCTCACATATTATTCAAAATGACTTGATTTTTTTTCTGAAATACCTGTATAACCTATTTAAAACAATCAAGGATGGGTTTTGCAAAATAATGAAAAGAAAAAAAGTTAAAAATTAAAAAGTAGACTAAATCATGTTTTTTTCCATTTTTTTGCATATACATCGACATTTTATTTTTTTTCTCAAGAACTAAATCAGTTTTTTCAAATTCGATCCTTAAAGTTATAAAGTATAGTACAGTGAATGTAAGAAAAAAAATTCTTTACAAAATTATAAAAACTGAAAGAGAAAAACCATTTTTAAAACAGTTCAATTTTTTAAAAAAAAATTAAATTTTGAAAAATATACTCATAAAAATAATTTTTTTGTTGCTAAAATCATGTTACATAATAATAGCCTTCAATAATATGTGTAAAATATCTATGTAAATTATTTAATAAAAAAAATTATTCCAAGGGTACCGAGTCCCCTTAATTGCCTTTTTAGCGGCATTGCTCCCAATACCTCGGTCGGACTGTTTTGCTTGGTTATTATTTAAAAGCACTTTATTTTTCCCAGCTTCAAGATTAAGATGTAAAAAATTAATTTAATTCCTGGACTGAAAAGTTTTTAAAAATCTTATGGAATCTTGCCATGTCAATCACAGCAACATGTAAAGTACTGAAAATTCCTTTATATTTTTTCGAAAAAAGTCTAGGATTTTGTGGAATAGACGATTGTACAGAGGCATTACTATTTAAAATTAAAATGAAGTTTAATGATAACAAATTAAAATCACATTAACAAATCTTATGGTTATCGTAAAAAATCTTATGGTTATCACATTTGAAAGTAAATAGCTTTTTCAATTTTCTGTGCCAAATCCTAAACAATAAAAATTACATTGCATTCAGAAACATGTGGAAATGACAAATAGGTGAACATTAAAACTTACCTTTCGAACTCAAAATGTCATGTTTGTTATTTGCTAATACTAACAACTGATAATGAATTACAAACAATTCATGTAGTTCTTTACACTTTGATACATGCCTAGCATATTCTAGAAACACAATACAAAATTCTACAATATTTAAAAAACATTAAACATAACTTCAGTACAGATACAAGTGCAATTACTTTCCCCTAATTTTTCACTATAATGCTTTCGTCTATCTACACAGTGCACATGATTTCACAAATACAGGGTTACACTGGAAGAATCGAATCATCTGTGTTACTGTGCACAAGATATGCATAGCATGAAATTTTTTTTATAATTTTCATTAAATTATTGTCACTTGGTAAAATGTACTAGATAAAAACAGGATTTCTAAATTTTCTTCTTTTTTTTATAGGCGAGGCCAATCGACCTCCTTCTCCTGAAATGCCAATGGAGACGGAACCATCGACTTCCAAACCAACTACTTCGTCTTCCATGGCATGTGCACCTAGCATTTCTGGCACTCCGTCGCGTCCTAGTACTTCTGGCACTCCTCAGTCGCGTCCTAGCACTTCTGGCACTCCTCAGTCGCGTCCTAGCACTTCTGGCACTCCTCAGTCGCGTCCAAGCACTTCTGGCACTCCTCAGTCGCGTCCTAGCACTTCTGGCACTCCTCAGTCGCGTCCTAGCACTTCTGGCACTCCTCAGTCGCGTTCAAGCACTTCTGGCACTCCTCAGTCGCGTCCTAGCACTTCTGGCACTTCTCAGTCGCGTCCTAGCACTTCTGGCACTCCTCAGTCGCGTCCTAGACCTTCTGGCACTCCTCAGTCGCGTCCTAAACCTTCTGGCACTTCTCAGTCGCGTCCTAGACCTTCTGGCACTCCTCAGTCGCGTCCTAGCACTTCTGGCACTCCTCATTCGCGTCCTAGACCTTCTGGAACTCCTCAGTCGCGTCCTAGCACTTCTGGCACTCCTCATTCGCGTCCTAGACCTTCTGGCACTTCTCAGTCGCGTCCTAGACCTTCTGGAACTCCTCAGTCGCGTCCTAGTACTTCTGGCACTCCTCAGTCACGTCCTAGCACTTCTGGCACTCCTCAGTCGCGTCCTAGCACTTCTGGCACTCCTCAGTCGCGTCCTAGCACTTCTGGCACTCCTCAGTCGCGTCCTAGCACTTCTGGCACTCCACGGTCGCGTCCTAGAACTGCAGGGCAGTTTTTATCGGAGCTTGTTCTTCCTGAAGATTACACACCTACGGTATGTTTGATTTGGATTTAATATAGCAAATAATTTGATTAATTTCCATCATGCATGGTGCGGCAGGTTAACTTCCTTTTTTGAATTGAGTGCTCCGAATTCTTCAGGAACCCCCCCCCCCCCAAGCAGGTGGGCGTGGTCTCGTTCGAAAGAAGGGATCATAAAGTTTTGTGGTTCAGTCGGCATCATGCGTTGGAGTAACGAACAGCGTGCATTTGCCGTAGAGGCCTATTTTTCCAACGGAAGTTCGGTGGTTTCAACGCAGCGCGCTTTCCGAAACCGCTTCAATATTGAGCCTTTGGGACATATCCCGGACCGGAAATCTATTCTTTGGTGGGTGACAACGTTCAGGGAAACTGGTTCTGTGCAGAAAAAAGAAGTTAAGACGCACGTCCCATCAGATCACCCATAATTTTTCGAGGAAAATGAACAGACTGTCACAGTCTCTTCAGACCGTTATGTTACGGACATGCTCGAATAATTTTTTTCCCACGACTTGATGAAATAGCCCATACTTCAAGGGCATCGATGGCTGTGTTGCGAAATCACTTCCCAGGGCGCCTCATCTCAGTGAGAGACGATTTGGAGTGGCCGGCGCGTTCTTCCGATTTGGCCCCATGTGATTTCTTTTTGTGGGGGTATTTAAAATCCCGTGTCTATACTGACCGCCCACAAACTCTGGTAGATCTGAAAAGAAACATTCAGGGAGAAAAGGCTAACATACCCATCAATATGCTGGAGAGAATGATGAGAAACAGCAGAATTCGGTTCACCCAGTGTATCGATAATGGCGGGCGTCACTTACCCGATATGATTTTTAAAACTATATAAACCAAAACTTTAAATGAGTAGCTTTTGTATAAAAAAATAAATAAAAAGATATCTTTACTACTTTTTGTTTTATTGCAATACGAAATAAGGAAGTTAACTTGCCGCACCCTGTAGTTGGTTTAAACATTGGAATGGTAACTCCTATTGGGAGAAAATTTACGTTATCATGGGCGAATATTGTTCAGAAGACCAGGTTGATAAAACGTTCTTGGCTTTTGCACCATTAGTCGTGTTGCTTCGATTTTCGTCATTTGATTAATATTTTTTTTCTTCTTCTTTTTAATGTAAGTAAGAAAGCAAGTATGGTAAAGCATTAAATGTGTAACTTTTAAAGTATTTTTGAAAGCCAGAATTGTGTGTTTTAAAATTACGATGTATGCACATCATCCTATAACAAACACCATCCTATATTTTCCTACCTTGGCTCAAAAGGGTGTTAAGTGGTCTCGCACTCTTAGTCTTCCCTTCAGTGATAATTTTAGCTTGGTGGGTTTAACCAGTGAAAATTAAGTTCAATTAGATTGTAACAAAGTAAATGTTCTTTAAACTTGTCCTTTAAAATGTTTTTAACGTGATTTTCCTTAAAATATTTACAACACTTTTCTTCTGTTTTATTTATAATACTATGCATATATGTATTTCAGTAATTTATTTTAAAAAGGGGAGACCCCTTTTTAACTGAGCTTATTCTAAGTATTTTGTAATCATAAATTTAAAATTTAGCAAAAGTAAAAAAAATGTTCTGACACAATTTTTTTTATAAAATATTTATAAAATGATTTTTTTGACCATGCATGAAGAACTTAAAGGATGGTAAACATTAACTTTTGTTTAACCTTGTTTTTTGTTTTGGTATGTTTAAAAAGAGCACAAAATTACCTGTTACAGTGATAAAAATGTCCATTCTCTTGTGAAAACTAACTTGAGAAATTTAGAAAATCATTAAATTTAATCAAATTACAATGATTCAGTTTTCCTTAATAATTTTTTTTAATTAACGGCTGTCCAATTATGCAATGATTTCCCTTTAGAATTGGTCCTGCTTATTAACAAGTTTATCTTTTTTAGATGCCAGACCCGATTGTTACTTATCTTATGCACAATGCTGGTTCTCAGTCAACTGATCCTAGAATGTAAGTATGTTTTTATTGCAATTATTTTGTAAAGATAATTCATATTGCAAATTTTGTTGATTACTGTGGTAAATTCAATGGTAAAACAAAGACTTCTTTTGAAGTACAAATTATTGTATGAATATAAAGGTGTGATTAAAATCTATAGATCCATCGCTTTCTTATAATTGTTTATCCATTGGAGAATATTGTGCAAGTGATCCCGGATGTTGTGAAATTTAAATCAGATACGACAGAATTTAAATTTCTATGATAAATAATGTACTTTAACAATCCAGTTCATTAAAAAAAATGCAAAAACTGTTGATGTTTAAAATTTATGTGACGACTTAACTGCACTCAAAATTAAAAATTTCTTTTTTTAAATATTCTTTTCAATTTACTTTAGAAAATGTTAAACTTTAATTTTTAGGACAAAATCAAAGTAACGGACATACTTTTTTTCTAGAATAATAACAATGATTTAAGATTTTATACTGCTCAGTTATTAATTGTAGGTAAACATTTTGGTATGTTTAAAAAGAGCACAAAATTACCTTTCACAGTGATAAAAATGTCCATTCTCTTGTGAAACTAACTTGAGAAATATATATTTTTTTAGTATGGTAACGGACATATACCATTTTTGGGCACTTGTTACCCAAGCATGCTAATTGAGGCATATTTTTATCAATGACTTGAATGCGCGGAGTTAGAAAATCAATCGCAACATTTCAAGAGAAAGCATTTTTTTTATGATAAAATAAATACTTTTTTTCGGTGGCAGACGTACCAACAGGGTAACGGACATACCTTTGCCAAATTTTTAATTTAAATGCATGTTCTTTTCATTATGTTATAAAGAATACAGGGATGGGAATTCTGTGCCAGAGAGCGCCAAAAGTGGCATCCTGCGCCAACTTGCTACAAAACCACATTTATGTACGATTCTGTGAAAATTTTGTTTTAAATCCTTGTTAAACACGTGCGCCATCACACGCCAAGTCTTGGTGCACGCTTGTCTGACCATAAACGAAGTTAAGGCAACCTTAGGTAGAGGAAATGGGAGAAAATTTGAGCACATTTTCTCAAGTTTAAATAGTATTTGTAGAAATGTAAGGTACGAATGGGGTATAAGCATGCTATACGTCAAGTAGAGAAATGGAATAATTTCGCGTCAGTAAAAAAGGACTTGATTCTGGATGTTCAACTTTTTAAACAAGAGCATTTCATTGTCATAATACATTTCATCATTGGAATATCGGATCGTTTTTTTTTTGTGCACAATCGATGCGCATTCTTGAAAAACGGAGAATTTTTAAAAAAAATAGAGTATCTTTTAACATGTAGGAATATTTGCGATCTTCGTGAAACGGAGATAATTTACTCGAAAGTTGATGGTTAAATGTCTTTCGTTGCATAATGGCACTCACTGTTTAAAGAATTTTTTTTGCTCTTAAAAACTAAGATATTCACTAAACACGGTCTGCTGCTATCTTCGTTGAAATGCTTATAATCCTTTTGCATCTCATAAATAAGTACTTACCTATTTTTCATTATTTTCTATTTCATCTTGATTTGCTTCCGGAGGTGGTACTTTTCCGGCTTTTTTTAAATTTTCGGAACCCGCACTGTAAAAAATTTCCGAGTAACATTACAGCACAGTGTGCTGGTAAAAGTAATGCCTACACACTGTGCTTTATTTTTACAATGTGCTGTAAAATAATTTTGCTGCACTTTTTAATCACACGTGCTGTATTTTTGCAGTTTGCAGTAAACCACTTTTGCTGTAGTTTTTCATCACGTGTGCTGTAATTTTACAGAAGCTGTAAAATAAGTTTGCTGTACTTTTTAATCGCACGTACTGTATTTTTATAGTTTGTTTTAAATTATTTTTATGTAATGTTCCCTTGCTTCTGCAGTGTTTTTACATCAGTAGCTGTAAAAAAAATTCTTTTATTTCTCTTAAACGGTTGATGATTTTTTTTAATTACAAAGCATTTTTTTATAGCACTTTTTAGTGTACTATAAAAAAAGAAAATGCTTTGTAATTAAAAAAAATGCAGTAACCGGTCAAGAGAAATACAGCAATAGGCGAAAAAATAAATATGTTTTTGCAGTTACTGTTAGCGGGGTCTTTACTTTATGTGAGTGGAATAAAAATTACAAGGCAGCACAATTCTGATTATATTCAGAGAACAGACAAACAATGGTTCGTTTATGAAAATATTTATTTAAAAAAGGCATTTAAACCGAGAAAAATATAAATTCAAATTTATAGATTAAAAAAAGCCATTTAAACAGAGAAAACTATAAATTCAAATTGAATATGAAAATAATCTTTATGTATAATTATAAATGCAAAGACACAAATAATTTTAGGTAAATATTTATGACATATAACACTCATACAAAAGTTTTCAAGTTTGCTTTTTGCTATTCTGATCGCAGGAAGAAATAAAGAAATTGGCTTTACTTTAGAATCCGCAATAACATTTAATCATAAACTCTAATAATGTATCGCCATTAAAAAACTCTAGAATATTTGAGAAGCGTGCATGTGCAAAAACAAACATGTCAAAAAATATAAAAAAAAAGCTTAAAAGTATTTAATTTTATAAAAACAAATAACATTTACCCGCTTTTGTACATTTGTTTTAATATTTTTAAAAATATTATAATAAATTAATAATTATAACTTAATTTACATTCTACAATTAAACTTATATTATTTGCTACAATTAGTTTCGTTAAGTGCTTAATTCTGTTAGTACTTATGATACCTAATTATCAATTTTTATAACATATGATGACAATCAAAATTACTAAAACAATTATTCCTTCAAATAATCTGTGAAATGTCCATAACATTACAGGAAAATTGAGCCATCTTTATAATTTGAAGATTCATCGGCTGTCATCGCTATTTTCAACCTTGCATATTAATTTCGTTCAAAAACTTATGCCAATTTTTATTTTACGGCAGTTTTTGATGTATGGTTAACATCACTCTAGTGCTCCAAAGTCGGCTATTGGCAATAGTTCGGGGATATCTAGAAGAAAAGGCCGGGGAATACTATCTCGTACTTATTAAACATGGTGAGATGACGAGGACAAAACATGAGCTGGAACCCGACGCAATCTGAATAGCTTCATACTATTGGACCACAATCAGATTTAACGTGCACCAGTCCCGTATACATGCCGATGGAAATGGAGGATAATTTAAGACGACTTTCGTAATTCGACGTAACTAGCGAATCAAACAATCCTAATATCCATGCTACATCTTAACTTTGATCAAGTCCTCATGGCGATTCGAACTTTCAATCCTCTGATTGCTAGCCGGGTGCTGTACCTCGAGGCCACCCGCCTCCCTCAGCAGTTTTTGAAGAGGAGTAAACTGAAAAAAAAATATAAATCAGTAAAAATATTATTATAACAACAAGCGAACAAACCGAACATTGAGGAATTTTATAAAAAAAAAAATTTAAGACTACAATTATTTTAAGGAGTGTTTATTTTTAAATTCAATATCACAATTTTTTTTTTAATTTTAAATTAGACGTTTCTAAAATTATTTATTTATTAGTTTTTAATCATTTAAGAAATAAAAATACAATATTTAAAACAATTAGTTTCAGATTTGATCAAATTCAAACTAATTGCTCATATAAGCAAATTAAGATAAACTAATAGGTTTATTTTTGCGTGAAAAAAAGACTAATAAGATACAACTATACTTTATCTTAGTTAAAAAAGATGTTTTGAACAATTTTATGAATGTGCGTTGAGTTCCCCATAATATTTAAAAAAAATTTATTTTCCTAAAAGATTCGCCGCTATTCAATAACTTTGCATGGGAAAGGGCAAATCATTGGAATAGCCGGCACCGCCGACACAAAGGAGTAGAATTGTAATTTTTTTCTATTCCGAGTTCAAATTCAAGGTTTTTCCCCTTTGTTTTCGGGCTTCCTTCGAGGTTTGGATTGAATTCGAAAATAATTGCAGGGTCCTGTTTGTTTGATCTCGAAAATCTAATTGCTTTTCTGTCTAGACTTTAGAAGTGTGTAGCAGTGGCGGCCCGTGGTCAAAAATGTTAGTGCAGCCGAAATCATTTGAATCCCCCCCCCCCCCACTATTTTCCACAAACATACATGCATGCATGGAAATTCTTTATTATTTACTACTCAAATCAAAGTTTCCTTTCAATTTTTAAGAAATTATAACATGCGAAAAAAAATTAGAAAACATTTACTTATTTTTTGAAAATTAAAGCAATCCTCCTCCTTTCTTTTAAACATGGGAATCGGTCATTTTTAATATTAACTTAAATAACGAAACAACAGCAGGACCATAATGGTCCTGAAACAACAGAAAAACAGTAAATATATCACGAAAACCGTTTTTGTTTGGAGAGATTCTTGTAAGTTCTCATTTCACCCACCCATCCCATCGTTTCACGACCGAGCCAATCATAATATTTTTTAAATTTTTATTTTCCTAAAAGATTCGCCGCTATTCAATAACTTTGCATGGGAAAGGGCAAATCATTGGAACAGCCGGCACCGCCGACACAAAGGAGTAGAATTGTAATTTTTTTCCGAGTTCAAATTCACGGTTTTTTTCCCTTTGTTTTCGGGCTTCCTTCGAGGTTTGGATTGAATTCGAAAATAATTGCAGGGTCCTGTTTGTTTGATCTCGAAAATCTAATTGCTTTTCTGTCTGGCAGTGGCGGCCCGTGGTCTAAAATGTTAGTGCAGCCGAAATCATCTGAATCCCCCCCCCCCCTCCCCCCTATTTTCCAAAAACCTTACATGAACGGTAATTCTTTATTATTCACTACTCAAATCACGTTTCCTTTCAATTTTTAAGAAATGATAACATGCGAAAAAAATAGAAAACACTTACTTATTATTTGAAAATTAAAGCAATCCTGCTGTCTTTTAAACGTGCGAATAGGTCAATTTTAATATTAACTTACATAACGAAACAACAGCAGGACCATGTCCTGAAACAACAGCACACAGTAAATTTATCACGAAAACCATTTCCGTTTGGATATAATCTCGTAAGTTCTCGTTTCACCCATGAGCCAATCAGCTTATCGAATCTCAAGTGCAGCTAAAACAAGAAAATTCATTTCGGCTGTACCTTCTCACAAATGCAGTGCATTAGCATGGGGGGGGGGCTCAATACTACGTAGAGGTTGCCATGGCAACGATGCAGCCAATTTCAAATTTCGCTGTTTGGCTGCAGTTTTGATTGAATGGAGTTTTTTCCCTCCTGAATTGTGCATTACGGTAACAGACTTGCTATTTATCGGAAATTTTGTTTACTACCGTAGAAATGTCATATTCAATTATAATCTTCATTTAAGAAAATTAGTAAAATAGCTGATTTTAGTTTTAAAATAAACTAACAAATTTAGGTGCAGCCCGGCTGTACTTGCTGTAGTGCACGAGCCGCCACTGGTGTGTAGGTGAGTTTTTAACGTGAATGTCCTTTTAAAATGAGTCCGCGTACAGCGGTAATATACTGTTAAAAATTTCAGTTCAACGATGTACCATATCTTGGTGCAAAACAGAGGGCTAAACCATATTATGGTGGAATATAGGTTGAACCAAAAATCCTTTATAAAAAAAAGCGGAGGTTTCACCGATAATTGGTTCAACCTTTTTAACTGCATCAGAAAATTTCGGTGTCGCTATATCAACAAGTACCTCCAAAAAAGACAGGGGAGGGTTGCCATCTTCGCGACGAAAATACTACAACTACAATATTAAGAAATCTCGATTTTTGAGTTTTATGCAACGTTATGAGTTTTGGTGCAACGTTTCACCACTAAATGGTACAACGTCACACGTAAAATGGTAAAACTAAGCACCAAAAGTTGGTTGCAGCTACATGGGCACCAAAGTTTGGTGCAAAGTCGTAATAATTTTTAACCTTGTAGGCAGAAACTTGCGTTATATAATTTTTTTTTATTTAATAGTCCCATACTTCCAGGGTCAACAGAATATGAGGATAAATGACTTACTATCGTGTATTTGAAGGTGGGCGCGTAAAGGCGAGTAGTGTAAAAAGGCCGATTCTAGGCCGAGGTGCTGTGAGGAATAATGAGGAATAATGAGGCGTACGGGGAGGTGCGGCTGCACTTGAGGTGCGGATCAGGGAGGATCTCGTCTGTCAAGCCGAGGGGGCGTGGCCTAATGGAGATGACCTCAACCAATCAGGTGTCAGTAAGTGACGTCACACGCAGGGGACATGGGAACAGGTGTCGATGACTCATCGCTGCCCATGGGCATATCGCCGATGGGCATGTCACACCGTGTCTCAACGTGTCACACCGTGTTTGTACAGGAACGGACCAATCAGAGGCTTGTTTGAGGATGACCTCATCAAGAACAAATCAGGTGTCAGTAAGTGACGTCACACGTTGTCGGGGCAAGGTTTTACTAGTTCTGCTTGTAACCGCAAGGCGGCGCTGCATGTAGGGGAACGGACCAATCAGATGCTTGTTTAAGGATGACATCATGAAGAACCAATCACAGGCCAGAAGAGGGGGCAATTCTTCTCCGTCGTCGGTATAAAAGACGACGTTCGAGCCAAGCTCTGACATTCTCTTAGTAGAACCTGCTCTTGCGACTACTCTAGTTTAGCTTAACTTTGTTTAAAATGACTTCTTTAAAACGAAAATCTGATTTTGATAATACGATGGAAGATATTCCACCAAGAACCTTCCGCCTTGGTGACGATATTTTTGTTTCCTGCAGTTTTTTCAACAAGCGAGTTCTGATTCATATTCGTCGATATAAAAAGTGTGGAGAAAAGTACTATCCTTCGACTGATGGAGTTACGTTATCGCCATCCCAATTCTCGATTCTCCTTGGATGCGAGCCTCTCAAGACAAAGTGCTTTAGAGAGAACCCTTTTGTGGACTATTTTATTGAGAACCCATTCAAGCCAGCAAGTGATCCTGTGTCCATTTTATCGGAAACTCAACTCAGCATTAAAGACGACGACGACAAAGAAATACTTTTTGAGCTGCTTGATTCCAGTATGAAGTTAAAAAGTGAAATTACGTGCCGAAGCGGGAGAACCTATACAAGGGATGTAACTGTGAACAGTGACCAATGGGAAAAGCTGTTTTCGATCGGCGACTCTGTTATGAGTTCTGCACTGCGGGAAAAGTATCGTCGTGCTTCCTTTAAACAACTTTATGAACTCGTGGCCAAAACGTCTATTCCATACCATGCTCCTGAATGTGCTTCAATGGAAGAAGTTCAAAGTTCGTTGACTTATATGGTAAAGTCCGCTTTTTACGATGTTATCTCACAAAGAAATGGATTGATGAATCCACTACATACGTTAGACGAAACTCTAATGGCCGAAAATACAGTGACACGTTTTAATGCAGCTGTTATGGATTTAAGACCTTATTATGTAGCGGAAGCATTTCATGAAAAATTATGTCAATTTCCATTTAATCCTGTACCTAATCATAGTGTGTTAAGTTTTGTAACCATCCCATTTTTAAACTCTGTGAATATTTCAAATATGATTGAAATCGCTCGAGAAGCATTTTGTAGATTTTCTACTTAAATAAATATTGTTTTATCATTCATTTCGTGTTCTTTTTATTTATTGTATTACAAACATTATTATAATAAAATATTAATTTTTAAAATATTAATTATATCATAAAACAAGGAAACATATATAGTTTTGTATTAACTTAAAGGAATAGTGCTTTCCGAGAAGCCTTTGGTTCACTCTCGTGGTCCTGATCTGTTTCTGTTAGATATGTATAAATAGTTCAACATAGTTTTTTCAAATTCATTTGTGTGTTAGTCTTCGTGAAGAAAACATGAATTTTAATGCTGCTTATAGAGATCCTAGACATTCGGATAGTTTTGGAGGGGTCAATGCACTGAAACGGACATTTAATGGAAATGTAAAGGACGTAAAACATTGGTTATCTCAGAAAGATTCCTATAGTCTGCATAAGCCTATCCGTCACAAGTTTCTGCGTAATCGAGTGTTAGTAGGTAACATAAACGAACAATTTCAAGTTGATTTAGTGGATATGCAATCGCTTGCAAAATTGAATAGAGGTTATAAGTATATACTGACATGCATTGACATTTTTTCTAAATTTGCATGGGCCATACCTTTAAAAGATAAATCAGGAAAAAGTGTGAAAAGTGCTTTGGAGACTATTTTCAAGGAAAAAACACCCCGTTTACTTCAATCTGATTCCGGAACAGAACTGACAAATACTCTCGTTCAAAATTACTTAAAAAAGTTGAATATTAAATTCTTTACTACTAAAAATGAAACGAAAGCCAGCATAATTGAAAGATTTAATCGGACTTTGAAAACCAAGATGTGGAAATACTTCACAGAATTTAACACTAAAAAGTATATAGGTGTAATTCCTGATTTCATGCATAGCTACAACCATAGCTGGCATCGAAGCATTAAAATGACCCCAGCTTCTGTAAATTCAGATAATAAAAATGAGGTTTTAGAAAACTTGTATGGAAATCTCAAAACTTTAAAAAGAAAACCGCCCATACTTAAGGTTGGGGATACGGTACGCATCAGCAGACAAAAGCTACACTTTGAAAAAGGTTATGAACAAAATTGGAGTCGTGAAATTTTTACTGTAAACCAAATTATTCTTAGAATACCGACTGTGTACAAGTTAAAAGATCTGTCTGGAGAAGTAATTGAAGGTACTTTTTATGAAGCAGAGTTACAGAAAGTGATTGATTCTGGTTTTTATCCAGTGGAAAAAGTTATCAAGAAAAGGAAAAAACAAGGAGGTGTCATCGAATACTTTGTGAAATTCTTAGGATATCCTGAAAAATTTAATGCGTGGGTTACAGATGTTAAAATACTATAAATAGATCTACTTCCTTAGTATTCCGTTCAGTACCCATCATGAGTTTCTACGTGACGTTAGTTTCGGATAGTAGTTTGCAATTTTTTCCTACAAACAAAATTTCTCATTTTATAACTCAGCTGCCAAGTCCAATTAATTTAAATGGAGAATGGGAAATTGGTTTGTCAGAAATCATCTATCCACATTCTTGGTATAATGTCAATGCGGCAAACAATACATTTACTTACGATTATGGCGATGGAAAACTGATAAAGAAACACATTGACTCTGGAAATTATGAAAACCTATACGATTTAGTATCCACCCTACAATTAACTCTTCCGAAAAATCCTTCCAAGTTTACTTTTTCTTACAACAAAACGACAAAGCGTGCTAAAATTGATGCTGTTCAAGGTACTTCTCTGTATCTTGAGAAACTTGGTCCTCTTTTAGGTTTTAAACCGAATACAATGATTCGAGGAAGTATGAAAAGTGAAATTCAAGCTGATGCTCAAGCAGGCCTTTCTTTTTTCTACGTATATACGGACCTGGTTTCACCACAAATAGTAGGGGACGTGTATGCACCTCTTTTGAGAATCATCAGAGTAAAGGGACAAGACGGTGACACGATTAGTCAATATTATGATAGACCTCAGTACTTACCAGTGAGTCAACGCTCCTTTCAAACCATTAATATAGAATTGAGATTAAATTCAGGGGGCTTTGTACCCTTTAAAAAAGGAAAAGTTTTAATCGTATTACATTTTCGATTGAGACAAATTCTATAAATACACGAAAATTCGGACTGCTTGGTTCATTTAGACTTTAGAAGTCAAGATGAGAGTACCTTACGTGTGCTGCACAAAAAAATTCGAAGAACATTATGCCTCTCAGACAGGTGAAGGCCTACCTTATTATAAGGGAGTCTCTTTTCAAAAAGGCTATGGATTAGGAACTGTATTTCGTCGATTGTTTAGAACGGCTTTCCCATTCTTGGTGAAAGGTGCCAAAACCATTGGTAAAGAAGCTATACGAGCCGGGTCACGAGTCGCATCGGATGTGTTATCTGGACAAAATCTGAAAGAAGCAGTCAAGACAAGAACAAAAGAAAGTGGGAGAAATATAGCTCAGAAAGCTGTTGATCGAATCCAATCTATGGTGGGTAAGGGAAAGTATAAAAGAAAGCGTAAAACACGAAATGGAATCATTTCATCTAAGAAGCGCAAGGTGATAGGACGTGATATTTTTGATCCGTAATGGCGTATTTACTCAAAGATTCCCCAGAATGTGTAAAAAATGAGTTGGAACTTTTCCATCTGCCAGGGACTCAAACTGTCATTCAGAGTGGACAGTGGATAGAATTTCATCCCCTCTCCAACGTTTTTGACGGCGGACCAGTAGAATTTCATATTTCCGGTAGCGGCGAAGATTATGTTGATCTTAGTCAAACTCAACTTTACGTTAAAGCAAAGATTTTGAAGAACGATGGCACTCCTATGGCTACAGAAGCAAATATTGGCCCTGTAAATTTATTTTTACATTCCTTATTTTCGCAAGTGGACATTACATTGAACGATCGGCTAGTTTCAAATTCCAGTAATACATACGGATATGAAGCCTATTTACGAACCCTTTTATCTCATGGTCAAGACAGTAAGGCATCGCAACTCACATCAGAATTATTTTACAAAGATTCAGATGAGGGCTTGAAGAAACGTTCCGATTTTTTTAAAGAAAGTGCATCCGTAGATATGGTTGGGTGTATTCACAGTGATTTATTTCATCAAGAAAGACTATTGTTAAATTTAGTGGACTTAAAAATTAAATTGATACGAAGTAAACCTGAATTTTGCTTGCAAGGATCTGAAGGATTTAAAGTAGTATTGGATAAAATTTCTTTATTTGTACGAAAAGTTCGTGTAAGTCCTGGAGTTATTTTAGGACACGCAAAAGCTTTAGAGAAGGGGACGGCAAAATACCCCATTAACAGAGTGCTATGTAAAGCCTATTCCATACCTAAAGGAAACATGTCCATTGTTCAAGATAGTGTATTTATTGGTCAAATGCCGAAGCGAGTCATCATAGGATGCGTGGATAACGAAGCCTTTCATGGATCTTTTACCAAGTCACCTTTCCATTTCGAGCATTTTGACTTAAATTTCATAGGAATATATATTGATGGTCAACCCGTTCCTCACAATCCATTAGAGCTCAATTTTGCTCAAAATAGCTTTATAAGAGCTTATCAAAGTCTATTCTTGGGCACTGGAAAAATAGGGGAAGATAGAGGTTCCTTTATATCCAGAGAAGAGTACACAGATGGTAATGTCATTTATGCGTTTGATTTATCCCCAGACCTGTGTGCTGGAGACCATTTGAATCTTATCAAACACAGTAATTTAAGATTAGAAATTAAGTATAGTAAGCCGCTCCCACAGACTGTATGCGTCGTTGTGTTCGCAGAATTCGAAAATTTAATTGAGATAAGCAAGACAAGAAATATCCTGTTTGACTTTGGAAATTGAATGAAGATGAATGGACAACAACTCTTTCACATTCTATCGCACGACACTGCGACGTCACCTTTTTTCAAAGGAGTCTTCGCGAAGAATACCCTCCCACCTTTACAAAGCAACTCGTGTGCTATAGTAAATACCGACGACTTCTCTCAACCTGGTTCTCATTGGTTAGCATTGTTTTCAAGTACTCAGAAAAAGTTAGAGTTTTATGATTCCTACGGAATGTCTCCTTATTTTTACGGAATCGATACATCTTACTATTCCAACATAGAATGGAATTCCATTGTTTTACAATCTCTTACATCCAACGTGTGCGGACACTATTGTATTTATTTTTTAGTGAAGCGATGTCAAGGTCATTCTATGTACTCTATAGTGGATCACCTGTATATTACCAATGTATCGGATTTTCAAGTGTATCAATTTGTAAAAAAGAAATATGCTGTAAGATTAGTTTTTATAAAATAAATTTATTTGATTTGTATTCCTTGCGTTCTGTCATGTTTTCTTGAAGTGATTTCATTACTTTTAGGTACACCATTTTTAACTAAAAAGTTTTTCTGAAAGTTAATTATACACAACTTTTTTAAAAGAATATTTTATTTTCCTAAAGTTTTAATATTTTTTACATTTCTTTTTATCTTAAAGTTTTTTTTTTTATTTTTAAAGTTTACTTATACATATTTTTTATTCTATTTTTTTTTATCCTAAACTTTATTTTTTATATATTTTTTTTTTTAAACTTTTTTCTTTTATATATTTTTCATTTTCTTTTACATTTTTTTTTCTTTTAATTTTTTTTTTTTTTACTATTTTTCTTTTTTAATATTTATTTTTTACATTTTTCTTTTAACTTTTTTCTTTTACATTTTTTTTTTTTTTTTTTTTTTTTTTTTTTTTAATATTTATTTTTCACATTTTTCTTTTTAAAGTTTATTTTTACTACTTTTTTTTTTATTCTAAAGTTTTATTTTTACATTTTTTTTTTAATGTAATTTTTATTTATATATATATATATATATTTTTTTATTCTAAAGTGTTTTTTTTTTTTACATTTTTACTTATAAATTATTTATTTTTCTCGTGCTAATTTTATTTTCACTATATATTTTTCGAATTCATATTTAACTTTTATATGTATTTGTGTTGATAACCTGTAAAGATAATGTGTAAAGTAAAAATAATAAAGGACAACAAGATACAGCAACATCATTTATTGAAAAACTAAAAATGGTTCCATTTGTTTCTGCGGGCATACATAGAAGGTTTTACAATGTTATTTTCTCTATACAATTTTCTTTTTACATCCAACATGGAAGGAAAATGCAAATCTCGTAAAGCATTTAAGAATACAGCTTGTCCGACAGGAACTTTTTTTCTATTACGAAGAAAGTCATTCACCAGCATGACAATATTAGTGTGTGGGATAACTTCATCTTGGTAAATAATTTCACCTTTGTCCGTCCATTTGAATCCATTTTGATTTTTCAAAAACTGTAAAATGTCTATAGCCGTCTTTCTGTGTCGAATAGGCACGGTATGCATAACTGCATCTTCAAAGGTATCTTCTGTCTTCACATCTTGCAACGTCTTTTTATCTGGATCTGGAGGTGGTTTTCCAAGCTGGTCGTAATTTTCCAAGGTTTTAAGGTATCTGGTAGCTTTTTCACTTTCTGTGAGATTGGTATTCTGAAGGGTATTTGTTATTTCTTGATCAAAAGAGTTTGGTTCACGAGGAATTTCTTGGGATTGTTTGTCGATCAGGGTGTACTTTTGTAGGGCTTGCAAGTAGAGAGATGCTTTGTCGCTTTCCGCGAGTTGTTTATTCTGAAGAATACTTGTCATTTTTCGATCCAGTTCAGAGAGATGTTCCATTAATTGTGCCCTGTCTTCAGGTATCAAGATAAACTTTTTACTGTGCTCCATGAATCAATGAGCTGATGATTGAAATAGCTGCAGGTAATAAGACTGAAAGAAAACCGTCTCCTTTTTGAACAAGTAGCTTTCTTTTTTATACAAAGGAACCTTTTTGTCTGAAAGCTTTCGTAAGCACGTCTTATGCTTAGAAAGACTATTTATTTGGCTGTTAGTGAGAGGTACGTTTCCGTGAAGTACGTTCAAGACGCATTCACACAAAGACTTGATAATACTATTGGGAACTTTTTGAACGATTTGCTTCGGATTTTTACTTTTCGAGATCACTTTCAGGAGCTCTAAGGTCTGCTCCGTACACGTAGACATCTTCACATCGAATGATAGCAGTCACTGTTGACAGCTCTATTTAAAGCCACTCTGCAAAATTTTCCGTATGCAGTTGCTTTTACCAATGCACAATGGATAAAGTCAGGAGGATGCACCGAACAGGATGCATGCGTTGGCATCAGGTATTCAACTTTTGGACAGTTGAAATCTTCTAAATTATAGCACTTGCGTCTAGTTAACACTTCTAAAAAATGTTGCTTTTGTATTCCCTTGACGTAAATATCGGAAAATACTTCGAACAAAAGATATAAAATACTTTGAAATTTAAAATAAGGTAAAGATCCTTCTCTCCAATCCATACAATGAATGTTTCTTGTTACCCAAGAAAACTGATTTCTCTGCGTAAGTGATAATTCTTCAAATGGTGACGGAGGCTGAAAATACCATACGCCCCACAAATGATTGTCTTTCACGGCGGAAAATGCTAGTTCTTTGACGACAAATAGTCCCGACGGAAGCAGAAACCCTTCAAAATCAATCACGACTGACATCCTTCCAGTTTGAGAGACGAAATACAAATGAAGTTAGCGAGGTTGATACACGTAATATATATCTCCAGGAAACATCCCCGTGCGCATGCGTAGAGAATCCTCCGTATTACTTTTCAGATCAATGAATAAATAACCATACGGCTTCGAAGTAGCATCTTCATAACACTCTTGAAAAAACTTCACTTTTCTCGGATATAGTTGTCGTCCTAAATGCATGACTTGGGATTGGTCTCTTCGGTTCTTAAACAGTGCCAGGTAATGTGCATTCAAAGAAATTTCTCGCATTTCTTTTCCCTTATGAAACACATTTTGTACTATAAAGATGATACTGATATTTCGGTGGTGTGACATTTTAGTAAATATCTTTGTCAATTGAGCATCGTTTCCAAGCTCACTCATTAAATCGTCTACTACAATCAATGCATCTGAATATTGATTTAAATTCGAAGGCAAGCCTTCATGAAATGAAATGTTTGGGATTTCTGCATATAACTTTTGAAATATCCCATAGCACCATACCATCGTTTTTGGAAAGGGTAGTATCATTTTATTTTCGATCATTTTTTTCACGAAATGCGTCTTGCCACTACCTGTGGGACCTGCAACTATCATAGTAAACGGATGTTTCAGTCGTAAAATATCCATACTGAATGATGAATTTTGGAGATGCTCTTCTTCTTTATAGATGGTTCTCTTCTGATGAACTCACATGTCGGCTAGTGAGTAATGTCCGAATGGAAGAGTGCTCACGCGATCCTCTAAGATGTGTCTCTTCTGATCATACGGGGAAAGGGCCAACTTATTCGAAGTAATGGTAAATATGTCGTGCTGCTTGGATCGTATGAGATTCATGCTGGTCACAAGTTCTTGGTGTTGAAACAGGCACTTTGTGTAATCTTCAAATTTGATTTTTTGATGGATGGTAGCCTTCTTAATCCCCTTCAGCTTCTTGGTGATATTGTCATGGCCTATTTTGAAAGCGTACATCTTGGATCTGAGTCCCACGAATTCAGTCATGATTTCTCCTTTGGTCTCATCCTTCATCTTCCCGATGACTTTTTTGTTGACGAGAGGAAAACCGAAAATATTGTTGGCAGGATAATCCGATGTATCGTACAGGTCCAGGTCTTCCTTCATGTCTTTGTAAACATCCTCGGTATGGATATTGTAGGTAAGGCTATCCGTATCCATGTACAGGAGTTTTAGATGATCAGTTGAATATTTCGGTATCATCTTGGAATAATGGAAGTCATACATGAGCGTCTTTGATAAATCCAATATTGCCATTCCAATGGTAATTGGCTTGTTGAATTTCAGTACGGTCCGCCGCATATGGAATGCTGCCAAAGTTTCGGAGAAGATGGTGCGATCTTGAAAGTTGGAGCGAGCAATCCATTTCTCAGCTGTTTTCGCGTTCCCGACCAACTTGATGTCCACTCGGCGTCGGATATTCTCCATCGTTTTTCCAAAAATTGAATTGTTCATGAGTTTGAAGAAATTTTTCTCAAACTCATTCGTAGCAGAGGTGCGCAGTTGGGTATTGACATCAATATAAGGTTTTAGCCATGGTGATTGACTGAACTGCAAAATTCTATGCACGGCTGTCACTTGAAGTCCTTGTTGTAGGTAGAGCTGCAAATTTCGGTAATGTACGACATATCGTTCCTTCTTATGCAAAGTAGTCAGCAACCTCTTCTCTTTACATCCGGGTGGAGCTAATGTTTCTGGAGCAAGTGGCAGATCAGCATGTAGATCGTGTAGATGGGCTGGATACTCCAAATCCACTTCTAGGATGTAGCCAAGTGCACTGTCCCAAGGGGTTTGTAAGACGTCCATCGTCGGGTTGATCCAAGCGTAATTACCTAACGGTAAGTATTGGGACATAGCCCAGCCATACAAATTATTGGCATCTAAATATAATAGATAATTGGAAGGCTGAGACTTGTCATAGTTTGGCATATACGGGTTATTGGCCTTTGCATAACGATGAGAACATTGCGAGATTCCTCCACGGATACCATTTTCAACAAACAATAACATGTCATAGTCCGTGAGCAGTTCCAGTCGAATTGACGTCTTCTTCAGCATAGCGTCCCAAGAGAGTCCGGGGGCGGTATAATACCACACGGGATCCAAGCCATAGGTTTTCATGCAGACATCTCTAAAGCTTTCAAAAATATCTGCTAACTGTAAAACATCCGTTTTCACGTACAAATCAGCATACTCGCCCAAATTGCTTAACTGGAATGCATCCCACACTCCTTGAGCATGTTGGTAATCTTCCATGGTGATGTGCGATTCGTTCAGGCGATTATAAAAGGCATCACGGGGTGGTAGCTCGGTTTCCTTGAACTTGTCTGGATGATTGACGTAATCATATGGAAATACTCCTTTACGCAGCAGGAGAGAAGCATGAGAGGAGGGAAAGTGCGCCTGCACATGTTTGAACTGGTCTTTTGAGAGATTTTTGGCCAGTTGATCTAGACTACTCGCCATGAATCGAAAGGAATCGATAAACCGAAGACTAAGTCCCTTGCCGATCTGCTTCGAGAACGAGATGTACTTTTCGGTGTTTTCTGGGATGACTGTGATGTTAAAATCGTCTCCTCCCAAGCACTTCACGAATAAATGGCTGTCGTATCCGGATAAGTTGTGAAACACCACTGGAATAAAGTCTGGAGTTCTGGCCTTCAGGTTGCAGGTATTACAAGCGGGTCCTCGAAACTTCTTCGATCGATGATCGTGATCCTTGACTTTGTAATTCGTCTGGGTAAATTCCTTCTTGCACATGTAGCAGTGCGTTGCTTTCCGAAATGCTTCCAGTTCCTTTTTGGTTAAGGGATCCATTGGTAAAGGAGCTCTGTACACTTGCTGTATTTCCAGGGCTTCCAGCTTCATCCGCTCCATAAACACTTGCGGTGCATTCGGTCCTCGGTACACGTAAGGCGCTTTGAAGAGTCCTGTGGTCGACACTATGTAGTAACAGAAGCTGACAACTTCGTGTTTTTGGTAGGCTTCACTGTATGACTTATCAGGGTTGGGTTGACAAGATTCTATCGGTCGAGTAATGCACTCAAAGTCAGCATAGATCACGAATGGGACTTTCATGGTATGTTTGATATTTTTAAATATCACCCATTTATCTTCCGGCATAATGACTCGAACGGCCTCGTGCTGATTACAACTGAGCTGATGACGGTGGAGAATAGGCTCTGTTGTGAAAAACTGTAGACAGCGTCGGCATACACACATTTTCTTCTGTCGATTTGAATGCTGTTTTGAAACGAGGCGGGATAAGTCCTTGATCCAGGCATAATGGGCATTTGTATCGGTCTTGAGATACATCAAATCAATATGTGGATCCTTTTCTTCTGGCGTGATCATCAGCGGATATACTTGATAATCCTCGGTGAGTCCATATACGTTAATGGATAGATTATTCATCTTCCCAAATTTGGGAATATCTTGAATTTTAACAGGGAATTCAATTCCTATAAAGTTGAGAGTGTCCATATGTGCTGCATAATGATGCGTTCGGTATGCATGCTGGTTATAGTCTTCCACTGGATGGAGAGCGGAGAGAATGGCCCACATGAAGCAGCGGTTGTCGTTGTTCTGGATATTGATGATAGCATGCTTGCGTTTGATGGCTTCAGGAAGTTCGATGTACGTGGATCCGCGCAGAGGGTTGTATTTGTTGGTCCGTACCTCCAATTCTTGTATCCGTTCAAGGGTCCACCCAGATTCCTTGGCTTCAAAGTCCTCTGCTTCTTTGAGTAGTCTTTCCATCGTTTGTAAATACAGGGCTTCAACATCGGTAGAGGGAAGAACGATCTCGTTCTTTGTTTTGAAGCATTTCTCCTCACTTAGAATTCCGTCGGCAGCAACTTTTTGGTAGCGGCAGATGAGCCTGCTATTCACCTTCACTTCAAATTGGAACAGGGCAGATGCGACGATGCTCACAAAGTCTTCTTCTTTGGAAATCAGGAACGGTTTTAAATCCTTATGCTCCTCGGTGTTGAATAAATGCACATTCTGTACACGGTTCTTCAAAGCAGACTGTCGCGTAGAAGAAGGTCCTGGTCGAGTAGAGGGTGCTGGTCGAGTAGAGGGTCCCGGTAGAGCAGAGGGTCCTGGTCGAGTAGAGGGTGCTGGTCGAGTAGAGGGTGCTGGTAGAGTAGAGGGTCCTGGTAGAGCTGAAGGTCCTGGTCGAGTCGAGGGTCCTGGTAGAGATGTATCTTCACTGGTCCGACGTCGTTTTAGAAGTACAGGGGGTTCTGTATCTGCAGGCCGCTTGTGTGTCTTAAGGTGTCTGGTCAGGTTATCCATTCGCGAAAAAACCTTAGAGCACCGAGAGCACGGATAATTCACTCCTCCATGCTTATTCCGTTGATGTCGATTCAAATTATATCTTCGATTGAAATGCATATCACATTCCGGACACGTGAATTCCTTGGCTTGACTAAAATCCAATTGAGTTGCTGTTAAATCTCCAAAATCCATGAGCGCCATCACTTCATCATTCAACGATAATGTTGAATTCTCGAAAACGTCTTCAATATTCATTTTAAACAAAGCTGAGCTAAACTAGAGTAGTCGCAAGAGCAGGTTCTACTAAGAGAATGTCAGAGCTTGGCTCGAACGTCGTCTTTTATACCGACGACGGAGAAGAATTGCCCCCTCTTCTGGCCTGTGATTGGTTCTTCATGATGTCATCCTTAAACAAGCATCTGATTGGTCCGTTCCCCTACATGCAGCGCCGCCTTGCGGTTACAAGCAGAACTAGTAAAACCTTGCCCCGACAACGTGTGACGTCACTTACTGACACCTGATTGGTTCTTGATGAGGTCATCCTCAAACAAGCCTCTGATTGGTCCGTTCCTGTACAAACACGGTGTGACACGTTGAGACACGGTGTGACATGCCCATCGGCGATATGCCCATGGGCAGCGATGAGTCATCGACACCTGTTCCCATGTCCCCTGCGTGTGACGTCACTTACTGACACCTGATTGGTTGAGGTCATCTCCATTAGGCCACGCCCCCTCGGCTTGACAGACGAGATCCTCCCTGATCCGCACCTCAAGTGCAGCCGCACCTCCCCGTACGCCTCATTATTCCTCATTATTCCTCACAGCACCTCGGCCTAGAATCGGCCTTTTTACACTACTAAGGCGGGTTTACACAATGTAGCAAAACTGCTATATAGCTGAGCTATATAGCTCGAGTAAAAGTTTTGTGGCTCTTGTAGTTGGCATATAATGAACTCGATAAAGTCAACCAGTTGGACTTCGAAATGGCAAGCAAGGAACGTGTAGTAGTTGTTACCGCCTCAGAAACAGTAGTACTCGTAAATTTTAAGTTCAAGAAGGTTTTGGGTACGACCATATTTTTATTCAAGAAATAAGTACGGCGGTAGTGATATGTTGAACAGTTTGAACCTATACTAGAGATCGACAATCTTTTCCCACCTATATATAATTTAAAAAACTTTGGTCAGCATCTAGGGCCGCATTACAAAATTCATTTTTTATTTATTCGGAAAAAAATACGAATTCATTTGAATTTTTTTATTAATTTATTAGCTCATTTAAAAATAATTTTTGTTCAATTCCATCTACAGCTAACATTCTATATGTATTGGCAGTAGTAAAATCGCTTTAAATCTTTTTCGACATTTTTAGAAAGGCAACTTCTATTTACAAACCATTCTGCGGGTTAGTAATTTAACTTAAAGAATAATTGGTTATTTTTATAGACAAATATAATAACCATATTAAAAATACATATTATTTCAGGAACTGCTCAATGCAACACTAAGCACTATTTGGCTACACTCGGTATCGAACCGAGAAACTTCTGCTTGCTTCTGGTCGATACTCTCCCAGTCAGGCTAAAGTGATCACAAGAGCCTAAGCGGGAGTATCGGGTATATGAAGTTAACCCCACATCATATTTAAAAATCGAAAATTAAGGGAAAACCGAAGGAAAATTGCACTTTCTCATTCGTAATTATACAACTTACGTTTACTTTGTATCAATATGAACTATTTTTTATATAATTTTTAAACTTTATAATTTGATTTTAGAAAATATATTTTGGTTTTGTAGCTTCTCTTTTAAAATTACTAATTATGTAGGTAACTTCTGTAAATTTATTGATCAAATATTTATCGTTTAAGAAAGTGTATTGTATCTAAATTTCCGAAAAAATAAATGATATATTTGGCTCTTTCAAAGACGTTTATATATAATTAAAAAATGTTTTTTTACTTTTTAAATCCTAGTATATTAATAAAGATTTGTGTACAATTTATCTATTTCTCCGCAAATATTCTAGAATGGCACTATTTAGAGTTCTTCCTTTTGTATGGTATTTTTAATAATAAAAATTTAATATCTTAATAATATATTTAATATAGCTGTTTTAAATAAAGGTCTTTAATTTTATCTCTTGTAAGTTTATAAAAGAAATTAGTAACAGTTTCTACTAATTGCTGTTTTATTTATTAAATTTTTGACATTTTCTCCTTGTACAACCTTTAATAACTCGTCTGGCTCCTGTAAATAGTGTTTTTCAGTCAAGGAATAAGTTTGTTACGTTTGATTTCGAAGTGTGTTTATTAAGAGAAGAAAAAAGATTACATGAAATTTGAATATTAAAATTTTTCTAAGTGTTTCCAAGACCGGGAAATAATAAAATGTTTTTTTTTTATAAAAACTACAAGATAAATTTTGCTCATTTTTCCATCGCCCGATTTTATTCACGAAAAGTTTGTATCTCCCAAACGGTGTGAGATAAACATACAAAACAAAAACTAGCAGAATAAGTACATTCAAGGAATAAAATATAAGTATTATTTGTAAGTAGTCTATGGGGGTTTGAGGGTCGCTCTTGCTCCGTTTTTCAAAGGCAGGGCAACCAGCGGAAATTAAGGAAGAGAAAGAAAAATGTAGAAAATCAATGGCTGATGATAGAAAAAATCTAATAGCAAGTTCCTGTAACTAAATACCCCCAAATGGTGTGCGCTGTGTTTTGTTTCTACATTATTTATATTTATCTCAAAATAACAGTTTGAAGCCTCCGTGGCCGAGCGGTTAAAGGCGTCTGCTGGGAATCCGAGGATTCCTGGTTCGGGCATAGGCGATGGACTTGACAAAGAAAAGTAAAAAAGTAGTGATCTTGTAATCGGAGGGTTGCCAGCTTGGCTACAAAATACTAGAAAAGTCGTCCAGAACATCCGCAAAAATTAACGGCGTGTATACGGGACTGGTGCACGATAAATCTGATCGGGGTCCAAAGTCCCGACGTCTATTGAAGGCGTTGGGTGCCAGGTCAGGTGTTTCCTCGTCATCTGACCATGATTCTAAAATGACGAAGTGCATGTATAAATGTGTGTGTGAATGTGTATGTGTTTCCGGGTCTTGCCTTCGAGATAGACCCCGTCTATCTTCGATCGCCAATTGCCCACTGTGCAGATCTAGTGCGACGTTTATTAATCAAACCAAACCATACTCGAAGGAAACCGCCTACTTTACCTACTTCGCTTCTTGACGCATGGGCACGTCCTTCTAGCGACAGGTATATAGCTGTGCTACAAAAAAATGCGCTACTAGCCCTGCTCATGCTCATGCAGTGACGGCTCGCCCACTACAGCAAGTACAGCCGGGCTGCACCTAAATTCATTAGTGCATTTTAAAACTAAAATCAGATATTTTACTAATTTTCTTAAATGAAGATTAGAATGGAAAATGAAATTTCTACGGTAGTAAACAAAATCTCCGATAAATAGCAAGCATGTTACCGTAATGCACAATTCAGGAGGGAAAAAACTCCATTCAATCAAAATTGCAGATAAAAAGCGAAATTCGAAATCGGCTGCATCGTTGCCATGGCAACCTCTACGTAGTATGGAGATTCCCCCCCATGCTAATGCACTGCATTTGTGAGAAGGTACAGCCGAAATGGATTTTCTTGTTTTAGTTGCACTTGAGGTTCGATATGCTGATTGGCTAATGGATGAAACGAGAACTTACGAGAATATCTCACAACTGAAATGGTTTTTTCGTGATACATTTACTGTGCGCTGTCGTTTCAGGACATGGTCCTGCACCTGCTGTTGTTTCGTTATGTAAGTTAATATTAAAATTGACCGATTCGCATGTTTAAAAGAAAGCAGGATTGCTTTAATTTTCAAAAAATAAGTAAGTGTTTTTTATTTTTTTCGCATGTTATCATTTTGTAAAAATTGAAAGGAAACTTTGATTTGAGTAGTGAAAAATAAAGAATTTCCGTTCATGTATGGTCTTTGGGAAATGGGGGGGGGGGGGGGGGATTCACATGATTTCGGCTGCACTAACGTTTTTTCGACCACGGGCCGCCACTGTGCTCATGCTGCTATATAGCTCAGCTACATTATTTTCTTTGATCTTTACCGACAACCGATGGATAGGTCATTTCGAGCAATATAGCTCTTGATTTGGACGATATAGCAGAGCTATATAGCTGCTTTTATGGCTCCGTTTAAAAAACTTGTGGCACAGCTATATAGCTGTTTTTATCTCTTAATTCATTTCTTATTCTGGTTGAAAGAAAAATTTATTTAAAGTGTTTTCTTTTACTTTTTCAGCATTCGTTTGATTTCGATTGCAACAAAGATGTTTATATCTGACATTGCCAATGATGCGCTTCAATATTGCAAAATGAGAGGCGGAGGTCAAACCACGGAAGCAACTAAGGTAAATGTTAAAAAAAAAATTATAATATTCAGTTCTAGATAGGTTATTACCAGGCATAAATACCCTCCGTGTTAGCATGAGATTCGGCTTTTATTGTTTTATTTAAATTTGTTTTCCACTTTCCAATTATGTTTCGTGTTTTTAGCAAAAATAATTTTGAAATTAATTTTTAAAACGCATGTGCACAAAATAAAACTTGTAGTTTAGTTGAGAATGTTTAGTTCGTTTTGAAAAATGTGAGTTCGTTTTTTAATAATGCATATTTGCATGTAAAATAAATATACTAATCTAAGTATTCTAACAAATTGTGTTCGTTTTTAATATATCTGAAACTGTTCTGTTAAGGGACAATTGTAATTGCCAGATTGTATCAACCTGATTTTAACTATACGTTAGTGACATGTTTCATTCAAAACATTTTGCACTGAAATATTTAATTATTGAAGAAAATTATCCAATTATCCTGATAATTGAGGTTCTAATGTACTATTAACTTATGAAATTGTAAGGATTTTAAAGTATATAGCTGTTATATCACTAAAATATCCTTATTAACCATAGCACATTCCTTCCCAAGAATATATTGTTAAAATTGTCTTATTACATTGAATTTTTGTTAAATGCTTTTTAAGATTTTTTTATGTAGTAAAGTGTTTCCATTTTTTAATTGTTGCATGCATTTGTATAAATAAGATAAGTCAAGGATAAAATGTTACCAAATAAATAATTTTTGAAATTTTTCTTATACAGTTTTTTAAAATATAGTTATTTTTCATATTTGGTGAAAATAAAATTATAAACATTTGTTATGTTACACAGAATAATTTATGCAGTTTTGTTGTAATAATAAAATGGTATGCACACGCATTTAATTTTTGAAATGTTGGTGGGTAGGCTTTAGTCTCTTTTTCCTTTGAGGACAAATTAAAAACCATTGCAAAGCAGATATCAGGTGTGATATATTCTGCAGTATATCGCAATGCATGTTTTCTTTTAAAATTCTAAAGCTGTGATATTATTTAATACATTGTCTGTATTAAGATCTTACCAAGACTGTAGGAACAACTTGTTGATTCAATCTTGTGTGAATTTTGCATAAAGAATTAAAATTATTTTATATTTTGTTTCAGGATAAAAGATACGTGCTCACCATGGAAGATCTCAGTCCAGCTTTAGCAGAGTACGGTCTCAATGTCTAGACACCACATTACTTTGCATAACTTTCATCTGAATCTAGAAAATCAGTGTTGTATGCAGGATTTTCGTTGTGGACTCTATAAAATTGTTGTTGTTTTTTATTATTTCTAAAAAATGTGTAACAAATAAGTTGTTATTTAACTCCTTCTCTTGGTAGTATTTTTTATTTTTATTTTCATTTCATTTTGTTTAAGAATTAATATAAATACCTTTACCCTTTCCCTCTTAACCCTCCAGTTCCCAAATAGAACCTAGCAGCGATTTTTAAATTAAAAAAAAAACTTTTTAGTGTCTTAAGGACTCTAAATAAGACAAAACAGCATTTGGCATATTTTTTCCAGTGTGCACTCAACTTGTACATTCTACTAATCTAATGATTTATTTTCTTTGTTTCTAGATAAATTGTTTTCATAACAAATGAACTTTTCTCTTCATAAACTAATGAACTTTTCTCTTCATAAACTAATGAACTTTTCTCTTCATAAACTAATGAACTTTTCTCTTCATAAACTAATGAGCTTTTCTCTTCATAAACTAATGAACTTTTCTCTTCATAAATTAATGAACTTTTGTTAAAAACACTAATCTCATGACTTATTTTCTTTGTTTCTAGATAAATCCCTTGATGAACTAATAAACTTATGTAAAAAAAGGGGTGGGTTGTTATATAAAATATATTGTGATAAAAAAAAAAGCCAAGAGCTCAACCCTACACACCCACTCACTAGCCTTCTCCCGGAATTAACCTGCGCTTTCTTTCCTTAGCTCCAGCTCGATTAAAATTTTACACACACATACATTTACATAATACACATTAATCGCATAACTGTTCAAATTAAAAAGAAAATCTACCAATTTTTTTAAAAATTAAACATGTTACAGTTTTAGTCTTTAACATGTTACAGTTTTAGTCTTTAACATGTTACAGTTTTATCTTTTTGAATAACCCTGTATTTTAAGTGGTAGGAAGTGTTTGGAGTACATTGGTACACTGAGATCATTGATGATACAGCAATCATAATTTTAAATTGCAATCTGTGAATAAATTAGTTTTTCTACTCACAGATTGCTTGTTAGAAACATCCAAGGTAAGTATATGATGTTGCAGTGCAATCTGTGAGTAGACTAACTTCTTCATTAATTTTAAAATACAAATCTGATATTTTCACAAATTTTATTTTATTGAATGACTTATTTCAGCTAAGTAATGTGCTTATTGGATCCCAGAAAATAAAATGTCAGCTAATTTTTTTTACCTGTCTGAACTTGTGAAATCTATACCAATGTGCCCAATTCCACCTTTAAAGTGGTTATCATTACGTTTACCATTTTCCTTTCTCCCCAACAGCAACAATGTTGAACATGTAAACCAATAATCAAAAACGATGTTAACGATTCTCTAGATGTAAACGATTCTGTTGATGTTGATGAATGATTCTCTTGATAGTTTGTAAGAAAAAAATGTAATTGTGAAAGTTGTGCTGGATATTTTTATGTAAATGGCTATGCACATTCGTTTTATACTGAAAAATAAAATTGTAAAAAATACGGTTTTGCTTTATTTTTAAGTTGTGTGATTGTTTATTTTCAATTGAAGCTTTATTAGTTTGACCATAAGGGATTAATTTTTTTAACAAGGTTCGCACAGTAATTGAGAACAACTTCATATTTGGTAAACACTTAATTTTCGAAAACACACAAAAAAGTCATGAGATATAAATGAAAATTGATAGTCTTCATATATATAATCCTCTGTTATTTCTTAAAGTACAGTTCCTTTGGTCAATGAATTAAATTTGACGATTATACATACTTTTGGACCTTAAATTTACATTAAAAAAAACTAAGATGTCCTTAAAACTATATTTTCACCGTTTCAAATCTGTATCAACCCCATATTCAATGCTCTCGGATATCATATTCCGTGTTATAAATGTATACCTTTTAAAGATCATTGATTCTGATGAAAATGAGTAACAAAGTGATACAAACAAAATGATATTGTAATAAAAACATTAAGTTAATTTTTATAATAATTAAAATATAGAGCAATATGTGATAAACAGAATTTTTTTTTGTAAAATATATTTAATTTTGTCTTTTGTATTGCTTTTGAGTTACTGGGAAAAGCGTTTCATTAGTTCAGTATAACTGGAATTTAATGCTAGTAATCTTGCATACACATTAATTTATTAAAGCAGTACGATGCAAATAACCCATGCGTTGATTAGATGAATATTTAGGTATATTAAAGCATATTTAAAATAAAATAAATTCCTCAACCACTTGCGATAATTTTTTAAAATATAAAATGAAATGAAACAAAGAATCTGTAGTACAAGTCGTATTAAAAAAAATAACAACAAAACTATGCGTAAGAAATTTAACTTTCCTTTAGAGAATGACAAAATTATTAAAATTAGACAAAGGTAGACATGTTTAAGGAGATGCATGGGTACTTTCTCAAAAATAAGTAGTGTAATTTAATATTGCTATTCTCATGTCTGTTCAAGCCATCTTAACAAAGCGACCTGACAAACTTCAAATGATGTGGAAAACCATTTTCTAAACAACTATTTTATCTCGATTGCTTAAATGGAAACTGAGTTATAACAACTCAATTATCTTACTTCTCTTTCTATTGGCGCACCTTTTTAAAATTTCTCCTGTTTATAACTTCTTCACGTCGCCCTAATAGTACAACGAATTCTGGACTGCGTACCTGGTAGTACAACGGATACTGGATACACTGGACTGCGGTGTTTTAGGATTCGGGTTAGATTCCCGGTATGTCTTGGTTGTAATTGTTGATAATTATTGAAAATGGTTTTCCAAATGAAGGCAGATACGTAGGCAAGCAACTGTTCTTTTTTTTTTTTTTCATTGTACTCATTTTTGAGTACATGACTTTTTCAAAAATGAAACTTATGTATTCGTAGCTATGATAAGCATTGAATGTACTCAAAAACGAGTAAATTTGACTTATTTTTGACTACCTACTTTTAACAGTGCATTTGACTAGTTCAGGGGTCGGCAACCTGTGGCTCGCGAGCCGCATGCGGCTCTTTTCATGTAAAGTTGCGGCTCTCCAGTTCCATGCGAACAAATTAATAATTTATTATCAAAACCCTTAAAAAATAAGAAAATGTATTTTTAAGTACCTAATTTCTCAATAGCTTCTATTTTCATAATCGTTAATTACAAATCGCTACGTTTAACATGGCCGTAATGAGATAAAGTTGAACTATTGTTTTGTTCTTAGAGATGAGACTCCGCGACCATGTTTATCTTTCAGCCAATTGCATTCCATTTCCGTCTAATAGGTGAAATAGTTGAGGTTATGAACTTGGTAATTAAGATTATTAACAGCATCTTGGCAAAAGCACTCTACCATCGCCAGTTTAAAGATTTCCTTGCAGAAATAGATAGCCAGTATAGTTGCAATGTTTTGCTTTGTGCTGGAGTGTGCTTTTTCATTGACATTCCTCAATGAAAAAAAGCATTGACCATCCCGAATTGGAAGAAGACAAATGGCTGCAAAATTCAACTTCATGGTAGATACCACAAATGAAACTACATGAACTAAATCTAAAACTGCAAGGAAAAGGCAGAAAGCCTACGCTTTGCTTAAAGAAGTAGTTTGTTTCGGAAAAAAAATTACATATTTTTGATGAAGACATGGAGAGCGGTAAATTACTTCATTTTAAAAATCTGAAGCAATATCGCGATGAGACCAATGCAACTATATTGACACCAATTACTTCAGCATAGCGTTAAAAAACATGAAGAATGGATTGACGATGGAAGGATGGAAACATGAAGGATGGATAAAAAACATGAAGGATGGATGATTCGAGCAATTCAAAACAAACAAAAGTACTCTCGCGTTCATAATAAATCCTCTCAACACAAATACAAATGAGATCAACATTGAGCCATTCGGAATTGATGCTGGATCGCTCGGAATGCAATTGCTACAGTGAGGTGAAGAAGTTGGCATATGGATTGCTGACGATCTTCTTCGAGTCGAAATATTCGTGCGAGCAAGCGTTCTCTTGCATGAATATAATAAAAAGTAAAGTTAGAAGTCAACTAACAAATAAAAATCTGAAGTCGTGCTTGAAACTTAAAACAACAAGTTATAAGCCAGATTTAACCAAATTTGCAAAAGGCATGCAAAGCCAATGCTCCCATTGATGTAACTATCTATATTTGTGTTTTTATATGAATAAATATTATTCTGTATTTAAAGCCGTTTATTTAAAATCAAAAATCAAACATATAAAAGCAAATACTATAATATTGAAACGAAAAATTTTAGTGGCTCTTTAAAAACTGCGAAATTTTGTAAATTGTGACTTTTGGCTCTTCCGTTTCAATAGGTTGCCGACCCCTGGACTAGTTGATATTTAAACCCTTTCTGTGAAATTTGTGTGGAAGCGACGATTTGTTGAAGATTGCACTATAATGTTAAAATATCACACTAAAGTTCAATTGCGGTATAGGAAACTTAAATAGGTTGAAAGAGCAGTTCAATCCAAACAAAATAACCGTTTCTGCCCGTGGTCGATAATGTTAGTGCAGCCGAATCTTGTGGATCCCTCCCCCCCCCCCCCACTCCCCCCCTCTCCTCCCCCCCCCCCCCCCCCCCCTATCTTATCCGTGCTGCTATCGAAGTGACCCGAAGAAGTTATAAACATAAGTAATGTTAAAAAGATGTGCCAAAAGGATGCTAATTGAATTGTAATAACTCAGTTTCCATTTAAGCAATCGACATGAAATAATGTGGAAAACCATCTTCTGAACAAATGTTTTATGTTTGTCAGTTCGCTTTGTTAAGATTGCTTGAACAGAAACTGAGATTAGCAATATTAATCCATATTGCTCATTTTTGATAAAGTATGATTACTTATATTCGAGTACGTCATCGCTCATTTATGATGCAATTGTGCTTAAAAAAACAAGTCCTTCCATTTACTCATATTTAAGCACATATTTTTCACGTAGGCGAGAAAATCTCTTCAAGTATCACGTGGTTTCAATGATGCGCACGCGGAAATCCGCAATTATATTCCTCTATTTGTATCATTACTCTATGGTATTTACAGCTTACAAGGTCGTTGCAAGATGTTTTTTTATTTAAACGACAATGATTTTAGTGCTAATATTTCAACAAAACACTAAAGTAGTTCGAAAAATCTTATTTTTGTAGAATCATATTTTTGTAGAATATTTTGCATTTTTTGGTACATCGTTAATTTTTTTCGAATTTCCTATTCTTTTGCATTAATAATTGAATTAACTCATTTTACGCCACCTTATATCATTAAAAAAAGCTAATTAAAATAGATTTTTTTAATATTTTTTCATTGGTCTGTATTAGGTTTTATTTTTATACAAATACCAGGAATATTGGTAAATAATTCGGCTCAAGTTTAAATATAGAAGTTTTCATGCATCACACTATCACAAGTTTTTTTGTAAGCTAAAAAAAATCGACTATTGGACTTGATTTAAAACACCAGCAAAAAATTACTTTTTTGGTGAATTGTACTCAATTAAACAAAGTATTGTTTAAAAAAAAGAACGAAATCAAAGCATAAGTTTAACAATGTGTAATTCATATTTAATTTCCAATATACCCATTTTACCCTAGGCTGTAGTGCTGAAATCAGATCACTTTCGCATGCTTCTTAAAACAAGAAATTTTGTATTCCTGTCGTCTATTATCAATTCTTTAAAGTAAAAGTTTTTTAAGCTTCTGCAAAGAAAGGATTTTTTTGTTAGCTATGTAATTTGTGGCTGCCCCCTCCTGTCATTTCCCCCTGAAAAGGTAGAAGTCGGTGAAATTGCATTTTAATTGTATATGCCATCGGCGCCGCTGAAAGAGTAATTCGTAGAAGCCGTTGTATAACTGCCGCTGGCAGACATTTGAATAATAGTTGTTCCAAGTTCTCTTATTCCTGTAAATTACAAGGTGTTGCCGAATCGAAAAGCTATTGAGTTTTCCGATCTAAGAGCTCTGGAATTGTTGTGTACTGAACTTCCTGTGTTCATTCAGGCGCTTATTTTAAGTTTTTAAACGATTTGTCTGAAAATTGTGCGGAGTGCAAACTGACTATTTGTCGAGGATTTCACTATGAAGACAAAATATCACACTAAAGTTTAATTGTGGCATATCAAACTTAAGCAGGTTGAAATTTAAGTTCAAGACGAACAAAAAAAATATTAAAAAGTATAAATTTATGACTAATATGAGACGCCAGAAGTACACTGTAAAAAATGTACTTAAAAATGAGTACCTGCACCTACTCTTTTTCTCTTTCAGAACAATTGCATCGTAAGGCCGCTTTTACATTTAACGACACGACACCAATACATCGTATACGATTTCAGTGGCACGATATCGTGGTACGCAAAATACACATACGAAGCCGGGCGCTTTTTCACTAGCCGATACGATAACGATATTGTCGTTGCCGATCAGACGATACAATTTATTGGAACGTTTTATCGTGGGCACGTGCCTTCCCTACTTCATCGTGACGACAGTTTGAGTTTGTTTCCGAAAAACTTGTTGCCGCCTGCTATAGTCTACTGTTTTTTTTTATTTGTATTATCAATATGGCTTTTAAGTTCGATATTGTGAACTTGTGTGAATTAGTGGAAGTAAAGACCTGCATTTGGGATAAGCGAGATGAATATTACAAGAACAAGATTGTTCTAGAAAAGGCATGGGAGGCAATATTTAGTCAAACCGTCGCCAATAGCCCACTGTGCAACTCTAGTGGTTAGCTCTAGCTCTAGCTTTTTGTAGACGTTCAAATAAAACTTAAAATTCTCCTTCAACATGTCTTGCTTTGATGATATCATGCACCCAGAAGCGTTTTGTTATTGATCTCTTCTTTCTCCTTAAATACAGCAAATACAACAATCGCAGTTTGTTATCATGTAATTTGTTGCGATGCGCCATATCGAGAATAGATGTGCTCTCGCCAACAGACGAACACGCACTGAATGTAAAAATTGTCGTTTTCGGCGAACGATATCGGTGCAATGAAAAACTGACCATCAGACGATACGTTAAAACGTTGTGTCGTCCCTTCGCGATCGTTCACGATTTATCGGTGTCGTGTCGTTAAATGTAAAAGCGGCCTAAATGAAGGATGGCGTACTGAAATTTAAGTAACCGTACATTTTTAAAGAGGAGGAGAGTGATTTCATATAACTAATCTCAGCTTCCGTTCAAACCATCTTAAGAAAGCGACCTGACAAACTTCTGATCTCTGCAGATCAGGAGGATCTGAGGATCTGTTTCGATTCCCGGTAAGTCTTAGTTGTGATTGTCGATGTTTATTGAAAGTGATTTATGAAGGCAGCCTATGAATGCAAGCACCCAGCAAAAAAATTCAGCATAAAACCTTCATCAAAATTTTGAAATTGAAGGTATTATACAGGAAAACTGTAGTTTTTTGAAGATCTATAAAATTAAAGGTTTTTGTTTCAATGTCCTTCATAAAAACTGCAAAAAACCTTCATAAAAACCTGCACAAAACCTTCAATTTTTAATCATGAAGGGAAAATGCAGATATTCAAGCACGTAGCCAAGGGGGGGGGGGGGGGTCCAGGGGGTCCGGACCCCCCCCCCCCTTCAGGTCAAGATTTTTTTTGTGCCATATACTACTCTCTATTGTTCTTGTCAATAGCGACAAGTTATCCCTAAAAAACGCCAGTGGCGGATCGTCCACGACAGCAAGTACAGCCGGGCTGCACCTAAATTCATTAGTGTATACTAAAATAAGATGTTTTACTAATTTTCGTAAATGAAGATTAGAATTGAAAATGAAATTTCTGCGGTAATAAACAAAATCTCCGATAAATAGCATGCCTGTTACCGTAATGCACAATTCTGGAGGGGGAAAAACGCCATTCAATCAGAACTGCACCCAAAAAGCGAAGTTCGAAATCGGCTGCATCGTTGCCATGGCAACCTCTACGTAGTATGGAGATTCCTCCCCGTGCTAATGCACTGCATTTGTGAGAAGGTACAGCCAAAATGAATGTTCTTGTTTTAGCTGCACTTGAGATTCGATATGCTGATTGGCTCGTGCGTGAAACGCTGGGATGGGTGGGTGAAACGATAACTTACGAGAATATATCTCCAAACGGAAATGGTTTTCGTGATAAATTTACTGTTTTTCTGTTGTTTCAGGACCATTATGGTCCTGTTGTTGTTTCGTTATTTAAGTTAATTTTAAAATTGACCGATTCACATCTTTAAAAGAAAAGAAGATTGCTTTAATTTTCAAAAAATAAGTAAGTGTTTTCTATTTTTTCCGCATGTTATCATTTCGTAAAATTTTAAAGGAAACTTTGATTTGAGTAGGAGGGATTCAAGATCACCCCTTGTTTATTCGTAAACGTGTTTAAACTGCTCTTGGAGGGTTTGGGGGGGGGGGGGTCTTTTTGAAAGGAACAGGAGGACAATGAGTTGTCGTAGGTTTGACAATGGAATCGCTTACAAACCTTTTTCAACAGTTTTCTTTGGAAGACGATTTGTGTGTATCATTAGTCAAATATCCACTTTTACAAAGAAACTGTCAACTTGTGCTGCCAATAGAATACTTTGTCGGAAAAGGCGCGTTGAAATTGTAGCAAGCACATGTCAAGGGCCACAAAGAAAGGCTTTTCTGGGAATTGTAATGTATAGTCTATTTCGCTTCGTCCTCATGGTCCTGTCGTCCTCATCTGTTTGTAATTAACTGACCATTGGACAGCCGTTTTGGCTGATAGATGCTCTCTCCATTGTGACAAGGGCGTTGTCGTTCTATGCTTGTGGAGGCACGTCCTACAGGTTTTGGAATGAACCCTACACTACAAATGCATTGTCCCGAGCTCTAAGGTCCGGAGAGTCGTAGGGGGACTATATCGACAAAGAGAATGAAGAGGTAGAACAGCTCTATTTCACAACTAGTTATTTCAGAGTACAGACGGCAAATTTAGGAAGCATTTTTTTAGTTCAAACAAATGGAGGTTTTTTCTATCAGCATATTTTACTGTTTTGAAAGTAAGTAAATATTTCTGTATTCTAAACGTCATACCATATCTTTCCTAATGAAATAGACTTTTGTAATTATGCTAATCAATTGGCAGTGACTAATTAAAATGTTTGTTTTTCTATACATTGTTAAGTCAATAACACTAAGAATGTTTATGTATAGAAACTAAGTCGAAGATCATTTTAATCTTGAACAACATATAAATTACTTATAATAAATGAAATTTCAGCATCGAATTAGTGTAAATACCAGGGAAATACGTTTTACATAAAATCAAAATTTCTAATAGTTTTATTGAATCATTGAATATTTATATATTCAACAATTTATTATTTATTTCATTTTACTAATATTTAATTTGATTATTTATATTTATCCAAAACATTATCCAATTTAACTTTTCTTGTACTCAATAAACTCTGGCTCATGTCAAAAATTGTATATATTTTTTATATTACTAACACTTTATGTTTTTTAAAAGCAGAAATTTTTTAATTTGAAAACTATTTATAAAATTTATTAATTTAAGTAGCTAAAATAAACATAATTTCAAATATTTATTTGTTAAAAATGTAAAAGGTAAATAGCTTAAAACTAGACATTGAGGCATAAAGTCATATTTACGAACTTTTATTGTAAAATATTTTGTTTGTTTTGTTAAATTAGACGAATTAAGTTTATTTAGTTACAATAAATATCGGAAAGATCTTTTTGCGAGACAGAAACACAGTTGATGTAAGAGTGACAAAACAGTTGCGCTGTTCTCAAAATGTGAAATAACTGCGCCGAGCGAAATATTAAAAATATTTGCTAATGAAAGAATATTGGGGAGCAAAGCAAGTGCACCAAACTCATATATTTCTACCAGAAAAAAAGACGGGAGATCGTTATTGTCAGAAAAAATTTATATAATTTTTTTATTAATATTTTTTATTTTTGTTGTGATTATGTTAATACAACAACGTTAAATGAAATGTTTTAATCCTTAAAACATACGATTTGCATTTTAAAACATACGATTTGCATTTTGGAAACTCAAATACTCATACTGAAGGGAAAACAAACAATTTCATTTATAGTTCAAATTTTTTTAATTTAAAATTTTAATTAAAATTTGCTCTAAATGTCAAAGCTGGGGAAGAAACTATCCCCCCCCCCAAATCGTAGCAACTGTTGGACCCCCCCCCCCCCCCTCCCTTAGCAAAATCCTGGCTACGTGCTTGAGATATTTTAAAGGTTTTATGCAGAAAAATTAAAAACTTAAAAAAAACTGCAGTTTTTTGTTTCAATATCCTTTATAAAACCTTCAAAAAACCTTCAATTTGACAATTTTGATGAAGGTTTCATGCTGACTTTTTTTGCTGGGCATCTGCTCGTTTTATTAATTTTTACTCATTGTACTCATTCTTGAGTACATGTCTTGAAATTTCTGTAATTGGAGCCACTATAAGCATCGAATGTACTCAAAAATTAGTACATTTTATTTATTTTAAAATACCTATTTTTAACAGAGCAGCAGGCCGACCAGATGCGCATGCAAAGTATTCAAGAGCTAAATCTTACTGGTACAGTAGGGGTTATCTGTCGATTTTTTTTCAGTTTTGATTAAAATAATTTTTTAAATAAAACAACAAAAAAATATTTCTTTGAAATTTTTCCCTTATCAAAATTTCTTCTAAAACGACGTCTGAAAACCTTTCATTTTCCCCTTGTACAATGAACAGGGTGCTTCACAGAAAACAGCCGATTTTAAAGCCAGTAGAAAACTGTGGCTTTTGAATCGAAGTCGAGTGAAACTATTTTTCGCGCACATACTTTAATAAAGGGTAATGGGGAAGGGGGAAAAAATGTAATATGATAAAAAATTGTGATTTTCAAAAATTACTTTCGCGATTTCGTTCGAAATTTTTTGGTCACATACTCAAATATGAGCTTTTATGTTGTTTTAAGTTTCATTTAAATTTTTCTGATCGTTATAGTTAAAGTATTCCGAGCTGTTCTAAAAAAAAAGTTTAGTTAGTCCATGCAATAACAACATATTTCAATAAATTTCTTCAAAAAGTATACAAGAACATCATGAACCAACTGTTTATCAGATGCAAAAAAATCTAACTCCTTTTAATTTAAAAGAAATTTACCTGCATTAAACAATAGTTAATTGACGAAAATATCGAACGAAATACCTAAGTTCATTAAATGCCCAAATAGTTTTCAAGGCCATCGACTGAAAAAAAAAGCACATAGATGAAAAAACAATGGAATTTTTTCCCCGCTTTTATTGAATCTGGAAAAAAGATTTTAAGCAATTTGGGGACCCTCTAAAAACGGAATCCAGGATAAAAGTTTTGTAATCAGTTTTTGATGATATATGATGTTATAACCGAATTTCAGTTCAATTTAGGGAACTTTTTAGGGAACGAATTTAGTTCCGAAATTGGCGCAGGTTTTTCTCTTTGGCGAAAGGGTGTTCCGTCCGCGTATTGAACTTCTAAACATAAGAGATGAAAGGATTTACTTATTTTCAAACAATATGCATTAAATATTTTACACTCATTAACGAAACGAAAATGTACTTTTGTTTGTGTTCAATACTCGAAGAAACGAAACTCTTTCTGTCTCTAAAGTTTTATTGTGTTCATATTTTCTTACTGAAATATATAAAATAACAATTGAAAGAACTACGCTTATTGTACATATACATAAACACAGACAAAATATACAAGTAAAATACATAATTATTTTCTAAATTGGAAAGAGCGCATAAAAACATATATGTTGACTTGTAACAATTTATTAAAGCATTTAAGATAAGCCTATGGTTTGTTTATGTACAATCAGGATTAAATTATTTTTTTCCCGAAAATAACTGCTATCAATAACTACTATTGTTCAGATTTTCTTATTGAAATATATAAAATAACAATTAAAGAACTACGCTTATTGTACATCTACATAAAAACAGACAAAATATACAAATAAAATACATAATTATTTTTTAAATTGGAAAGAGCGCATAAAAACATATATGTTGACTTGTAACTGTTTATTAAAGCATTTAAGATAAGCCTATGTTTTTTTATGTACAATCAGTATTATTATTTTTTTTCCGAAAATAACTACTATTAATTCGTAGTATTCTATATAAAGCCGCCCTCCAGATGACGATTTTCAATAGCTCATTTTGTCTGAACATAGTGTTTGTTAAGATTTCATGATTGAAAAAGACCACTAGATGGCGCCACCAGCATTGTATTATTGTAAAACGTAAGAATATGTAAACGAAAGAGATTCAATAAATAAGGAGAAGAATGCGGACGTTTTTGTGTTGTGGTTCGTATTCTAAATGGATTATAATTGGAAAAGCATTACCAATTGATTCATCGAGGAATCCTTGTGTGGATTCAAAACATGGTCCGTCGAGGAGCCTGAGCTACTTACCTTTGGATTTTTGAAAAGAGAAAATGTAAGTACTTTTGGTTTCAAAAAAGTGAATGTTCAGAATTCGTGAGATAATACTGATTTTTGGGATAATTTCATCGCTGCATTATGTTTAAAGGAGCCCTGAAATCAGATTTATTGTTAATTGCCGAAGAATTAGGTGAAAAAACTTCGGAAAAATTGACAATTTTTGAGTTAAGTGATTTGATCAAGAACAATGCATTTTATTTGAGTAACCAGAATGCAGTTCAAGAAATTGCTAATACGATTATTGAAGATCGGAAAAATAAAAAAACTGCAGAACATTGAGCTTGAAAAACTAAAATTGCAACGTGTTTCTGCCGAGTTAGAATTGCAGAAACTGAAAAGTGATTCATCGCAAAACGGAAACGAAAGTAACAGCCATGTTCAAACGGCGTGCGTTTCCATTGATTCCTTACTTCAGAGTGTTCGAGTGCTAACGTGTAAAGTTCCAGACAAGCCAGAAAATTGTTGTTTCTTTTTTAATTCGCTAGAGAGAGCATTTGTTTCAAAATCAGTGCCTGATGCTTTTAAAGCAGAAATATTGTTGAATTTACTTGGGGAAAAGGCTAATAATATTTTGATTTATATTTCGGATAAGGATTTCAACGATTATGTTAAAATAAAATCAATTGTTTTGAGAGAATTTGAGCCTAGCCCGCAAATATGTTTAGAGAATTTTAGAAAGGCCCAAAAATATAGTAATGAAAATTATACTCAATTTGCGTCTAGAATGATAAACAGTTTTGATTATTATTTAACTTTAAGAAAAGTGAATGAATTTGAGTCACTTAAACAGCTGATAGTTTCAGATAAAATATTTCAAACTTTAGATAGAGAAACTGCTACATTTATTAGTATAAAGCAAGAGGGTTCATATTTGTCTCCCGTTAATTTGGGTCAGCAATTAGATCTGTATATGGCTTCGAAAGGCATAAGTTTAACTGAGGGGCATAGTAGACAAAAAATGTCCAGGGTTTTACTAGCGGATGTAAGAAATAAAAAGTGTGCTTATTGTGATAGCAATTTGCACGAAATTTATAAATGTGAAAAGTTTTTGAATTTAACTGTCAGAGATCGAGTAGACTATGTAAAAAAGAGTAAACTTTGTTTTAGATGTTTAAAGGCCCATTTGATTAAGAATTGTTCCTTTAAATATTCCTGTAGGAAATGTCAAAAGAATCATAATTCATTATTATGTTTCAATAATGAGAGGGAAACGCTTGGGGCTAGTGTGTCTTTTCCGCGGGAAAATCAGGAGGTTGTTTTTGCAAGTGGCGGAGATTTATCTCCTAATGCAACTGAGTTTTTGCCAAACAAAACGAGTGGCAATCTGTTTGTGGGAACGAATTATAATAATTCTCAGCAGACAGTTTTATTAAGTACTGTAATTTGCTATGTGCAAGATAAATTTGGAGAATTGCATTTAGCTAGAGCTATATTGGATAATGGTTCAGAGTGTCACTTTTTGACCAAAGAATTTGCTGACACATTACATTTAAAAAGAAAGAAATCAGATGTAATTGTGGGGGGAATAAATGAGTCTTCTTCTCGAATAACATCGTCCGTAACTGCGCGAGTAATGAACCGGTCTAAAACCTATCAACATGATTTAAATTTCCTAATTGTCCCTAAAATATTGAGTTGTACCCCAAATAAACCAATTAAAATTGATAGGATAGCGTTGCCTAATGTACATTTAGCGGATGAGAGTTTTAATGTGCCAGGTAGAATTGATGTGTTGATTTCGTCAGAAATATATTATTCTTTAATAAAACCGGAACAAGTTAGGGTCCCACAGTCAAATTTAATTTTACAAAATTCTGTGTTTGGATATATAGTAACCGGTAGTGTTGCACAATCAAATACAAATAGAATACATTGTGCATTAATTAAAGAGCACATAAATTTAGATGATACTTTAAGAAAGTTTTGGGAAATAGAACATGTACAAGAATTAGGAAAATTTAAAAGTGTAGAAGAGGTTCAATGCAATGAGCATTTTATAAAAACTCATAAAAGGGATAAAAATGGTAGGTTTGTGGTACAAATGCCATTGAAAGAAGATCCAATGGTTTTGGGGGAGTCAAAGGGGATTGCGCTAAGTCGGTTAAATTCTTTATGGAATCGCTTGGGCAAGGATCCGAAACTTTTGGCTTTATATCAAAATTTCATGAAGGATTATGAGGTATTGGGGCATATGGAAGAGATAATCGAAACTAGTGAACCTGAAATTACAAACAAACAACTTGGGATAGATGGCGAGAAAAAATTTCCTGCTGCGTCTCAGGTGGTTCAAAATTCATTTTACATGGATGACGTCCTGACGGGAAGTGAATACCTAGAGTCTGCAAGGGAACTACAAAAGGAATTGATCGAACTGCTAGGTTCTTGCGGAATGGAACTTCACAAATGGTGTGCTAATCATCCTGACTTGATGACTTCGGTTGGTAAGGGAGGACTTTACAACTTTGACACTTCAAATCACACGAAAGCTTTGGGCCTGATTTGGAATGCTCAATCTGATGGTTTTGGCTTTTCGTTGCACCTCCAAGAGCCAACAAAAATAACCAAAAGAAGTGTCCTGTCAAGAATCTCTTCACTGTTTGACCCATTATGCATTATTGCCCCAAGTGTGACAACAGCCAAGCTGTTCCTGCAAAAACTGTGGCGTATACAAATCGAATGGGATGAAGTGTTGCCAACGAAGGAGGCCGCAGAGTGGCTGCAGTTTCAAGAATCACTAAAAGCGGTGAGCAAAATAACAGTGAGCAGATACATCTTCATACCTAATCCAGAAAAGGTTAAGCTTGTGGGATTTGCTGATGCATCAGAAAAGGCATATGGTGCAGTAATATATGCCGGCAGCACGAATTCATCGGGAAAGTCGGCTTCCAGGTTACTTTGCAGCAAGAGTCGGGTGGCTCCAATTAAGACGGTAACGATTCCAAGATTGGAACTGTGTGCTTCAGTACTACTGACGAAACTGATGCAAAAAGTACTGAAACCTTTAGCTATATCACCAGATGCGACGTACTTTTATACAGACAGTACGATCGTATTAGCCTGGATAGAGAAGTCTCCGTCTGACTTAAAAACTTTTGTGGCAACGAGAGTGGCTACAATCCAAAGGATGTCCGAGATACATCAGTGGCACCACGTATCCTCAGAAAACAACCCCGCAGATCTCGTGTCCCGAGGAATGGAACCGGAAAAGCTGCTGCACAACCAACTGTGGTGGCATGGGCCATCCTTTATTCAGCAAGAAACTGCCATCGAACCTCCAACACTCGAACTGGGACAGAGTGACAATGAGCTGTACTTGAGTGACCTCAAGTACCCTGATCCGCAAACTCGGACTGTCATGCTGATTGAAGAAAGTCCAGACTTTTTGAACGATCTTCTTAAAATTTCTAATAATTTTGATAAAATTGTGCGTGTTCTTGGTTTTATTTATAGGTTTATCAACAATGCAAGAAAGGAGAATAGATGTGGACCCCTTTCTTCCCAAGAACTAAAATTGTGTGTTATACGATCAGTTCAAAAATGTGAATTTGCAGAGGATATAGTGAATATTAAAAAGGGTAAACTTACATCAGGAAAGGTAAGAAATTTAAATCCGTTTATAGACGGCGACAACCTGTTAAGGGTTGGAGGTCGTCTATCTAAATGTAATATGCAGTATGAAAGAAAACATCCCTTAATCCTACCCTCTAAACATACAATAACTGAAATGATAATTGAAAGTTATCATAGAAAATATTTGCATATTGGCCCACAAAATTTGTTGTATTGTATTCGTCAAGAATTTTGGCCTTTAAATGGTAGAAATATTTGTAGAAAGATTGTTCATAAGTGTATTGTATGTTTTAAAGCCAAACCTGTAATTTCACAACAAATGATGGGTGATTTACCCAAAGATAGAGTAAATGTGAACAGTGTTTTTAATTGTACAGGTGTGGACTTTTGCGGTCCTTTTTTAATTAAATACAGGGGACAACGGAAAGGTGTTTACCATAAGGTGTATATCTGTATTTTTATTTGTATGGTTTCTAAGGCAGTGCATTTGGAAATTGTTTGTGATTTGACCTCGGAAGCATTTATTGCATCGTTAAAAAGATTCTTTGCACGGAGGGGTCAGGCACAGACATTGTATAGTGATAATGCTACAAATTTCACTGGTACAAATAACGAGCTAAAGAGGTTGTATAAATTAGTAAACAAGCCAGATGAAGATCTTGTTAATTATTTATCATCTGAAAATGTGGAGTGGAAATTTCTTCCACCCAAAGCCCCTAACTTTGGTGGCCTATGGGAGGCAGGGGTCCGGTCCTTTAAATATCATCTAAAACGTGTAGTGGGTGACTCAAAATTGACTTATGAAGAATTTCTGACTATTGTCACTCAAATAGAGGGAATTTTGAATTCGCGCCCCCTCTGTCTTCTGATACGGATGATTTGGAGGTCTTGACACCTGGCCACTTTCTCATAGGGCGTCCAATAACAGCAATACCTGAACCCAGTGTGCTGGAAATCGTCAATAGCAAGTAAAATATTTGGCAAAGATTAACAAAAAAGGTTCAAATCATTTGGAAAAGGTGGCAAAACAGTTACCTAAACAATTTACAACAGCGAAATAAATGGTTGATAACAAAGAACAATGTAAAACTAGGTGACATGGTATTAATAAAGGAAGACAACCTTCCTGTAAACACCTGGTTGATGGGTAGAATAATAGACGTATTTCCTGGTTCAGACAAAATCGTAAGAGTTGTTCTGGTAAAAACTATGAAAGGAGTTTTCAAGAGAGCCATTTCAAAAATATGTATTTTGCCTGTCAATGTCTAATTATATTATCTTGTGTGTAATTGTTATTTAATTCATTTATTTGAATAATTGATGTGCAATTTAATAGTTGAATGATAAATCAAAATTGTCATATAAAAAAAAAATATTGTAGTTTTCATAGAATGTTATTGTATTGTATAATTATTGAATGTTTGTAAAACTATTCAATGGTGGGGAGTATGTTAAGATTTCATGATTGAAAAAGACCACTAGATGGCGCCACCAGTATTGTATTATTGTAAAACGTAAGAATATGTAAACGAAAGAGATTCAATAAATAAGGAGAAGAATGCGGACGTTTTTGTGTTGTGGTTCGTATTCTAAATGGATTATAATTGGAAAAGCATTACCAATTGATTCATCGAGGAATCCTTGTGTGGATTCAAAACAGTGTTCATAACGCGGGTTCACTTTTTACTGCTTGAACATAAAATTAATCTCCTTATTAATTAGTATAATTTTGATATTTTTGACTAAATATCGTATTATCATCAGTATTACGTAAGTATCTTAAGTTTCAAAGCTACACTGAAAAGAAATGTGCTTAAAAATGAGTACATGGACGTACTTGTTTTTCTGTGAGTACAATTGCATCGTAAATGAGCGATAACGTACTCATTTAAGTAATCGTACTTTCGCAAAAAATGAGCAGTATGGTTTAATATTGCTAATATCATCTTCTGTTCAAGCTATCTTAACAAAGCGACCTGGCAAACTTAAAATATTTGTTCAGAAGGTGGTTTTTCACATTATTTGATGGCGATTGCTTAAATAGAGAAACTGAGTCATTACAATTCAATTATTTTACTTTCCATTCTTTTTCCATGCTTTTTTAACATTTATTCTGTTTATAACTTTTTCACAATGCTGTGGTGGTACAACACATATGGCCCTGGACTTCGATGCGGAGGACATGAGGTATACGGATTTGGTTCGATTGAATTGTAAGAAATGATGATACAATAGAAAAAACAGAGTGTTATATAAATTTAAGTAATAATATAAATACTAATTATTTTAAATAACAGACACTCTGAGTTTATGCTTAAAAAATCAAACACCTTGGTTATTGCCGAATAAAATTTTAAAAAAACCTCATAACATTGCAAATACAGTAGACTCTCGATAACTCGAACTTCGATAACTCGAATTTTTCGATATCTCGAAAAAAATCTATTTCCCTGCAACTTATTTAATGTAATTTTATCTCTTTAATTCGAAGTTTTTCGTCGTTATTTTCGATAACTCGAAGTTTCCTCACAACTCAAAATTCTGTTTTCCTCTCAAAACTACGGATTTTGAAGAACCTTTAGCATATATGTAATTGCCACGTTCTTCTTTATCAGTTCTCTTTCTTATTGTGCGTCATTGAAAAGGTATACTTACAATGGATTCCTACCTGTGCCTCACCCTTTTGTTTGAATGTAGCCAGACTGGATTCCCTGAGCTTTATCCCCTCCTCTTTAACGCAGAGTCAGCCAACAAGGACGATTAATGATTTATCGTCCCTCAAGCTAGCTGGCGTTTTCGGTAACGTGCGTTTTTACACATTCTTGGAACATTACCGACCGTCCAGAAAGCAACTCACTTAAAATATGAAGACGACACTCGACCCCTTCTCATTTTTGTTTAGGCAATGCACTCTCTATAGCAGCATTTGATGAGAGATCGCTCTCAGAAGAAGAATGATAATTAAGAATGCTAACCTCCTCCAAAGATAACTTTGTAAGAGGCTCTATCTTCGATAAAATCTATGCGTGCATTCATTGAATCGAGGCCGGAAATGAAAACATCAGAGACATTTCAAGCAATCGTGCATTTGGAAAATATAATTGATTTCGAAAAAAATATAAATACTTACCAAACTATTTTGGATAGTTATGTTAAATAAAGTCGTGTAAGTATACTAGTATTTATTTTTTACCAAAACAGCATTTTTATAGGATTTTCGATAACTCGAATTTTCGATATCTCGAATGTTTATACATTTCCCTTCGAGTTCAAAATAACGAGAGTTGTCTGTACTTTAAAAATATGTATAATCCCTATATTTATGACATCCCAAATGCCAAAATAACGAAGACAAACGCACCGTTTGATAATGGAAAAATAACTATTTAATTATAATTAAAATATAAAACTATATATATATATCGAAAACTATTGCAGCATTTTTTAATTTTTATATACGCCTGTTATATGTTATTTTTAGTAATAGTAATTCCGAAACGACTTCGTTAATTTATATGTTAAATTCCTTTAAAATATGCCATTTGTTCAAAATACGATATTTAAATACAAAATTAAACACAAAACCGTATTACAATACTTTAGATTTCGTTCACTTCTGAAAGTCGTTAAAGTATCCCAAGTTACATTGGCGCATGAATGAATTGGCGCATAATGCATTTAGTATTAAAAACCTTACAAAAAAACAAAATTTAACATTTATGAAATATTGAATTTATTTCCTACAGAAAATACGAAACTAATTTCCTATAAAAATGTACTCAACTGAAACGCATTATATTATAAAAATTTATATAAAAGAATTCGTCCACCTCATCTTAAACAAAATACTTTTTGATTATTTTACATAATTTTATAATTTGTTTTGAAATAAAATGTTTAGGAAAATTTACCAATGGAATGTATATAAACCTTCTTTTGAAATTTTTTTCTTAACGGCGCACTAACAAAGAAAATCTCTCCACGTATCACGTGGTTTCAATGATGCGCACGTGGAAATCAGCAATTTTATTCCTCTATTTGTATCATTAATTTATGGTATTTACAGCTAACATGGGCTTTGCAAGATTTTTTTTTTAAACGACCATGATTTTAGTGCTAATATTTCAACAAAACACTTCTTATAAGTAGTTTCTATAAATAATATCTCCAAACGGAAATGGATTTCGTGATACATTTACTGTGTGTGCTGTTGTTTCAGGACATGGTCCTGCTGTTGTTTCGTTATGTAAGTTAATATTAAAACACTTCTTCAACAAAACACTTCTTATAAGTAGTTTCTATAAATAATATCTCCAAACGGAAATGGATTTCGTGATACATTTACTGTGTGTGCTGTTGTTTCAGGACATGGTCCTGCTGTTGTTTCGTTATGTAAGTTAATATTAAAATTGATCGATTCGCATGTTTAAAAGAAAGAAGGATTGCTTTAATTTTCAAAAAAAAAAAGTAAATGTTTTCTATTTTTTTTCGCATGTTATTATTTCGTAAAAATGGGAAGGAAACTTTGATTTGAGTAGTGAATAATCAAGAATTTCCGTTCATGTATGGTTTTTGGAAAATAGGGAGGGGGGGAGGATTCACATGATTTCGTTGCCACTGCCCAGCCTCCATACTTCCTATGCCTATGCTAAAAATACTAGAAAGTCGTCCAGAATATCCAACAAATTATACTGGCGTGTATACGGGACTGGTGCACGATAAATCTGATCGGGGTCCAAAGTCCCGAACTCTATTGAAGGCGTTGGGTGCCAGTTCAGGTGTTTCATCGTCATCTGACCATGGTTCTAAAATAACGAGGTGCATGTATGAATGTGTGTGTGAATGTGTATGTGCTCCCGGGTCTTTCCTTCGAGATAGGCCCCGAACCGTCGCCAATAGCCCACTGTGCAGCTCTACTGCGACGTTATTTAACAAAACAAAGCCTATGCTACAAACGGTCTGCTTGTTTCACATACTAAATAATTTTCAAGTTATATAATACAAGTATTTATAAGTTTTAATCTTGTTAGTTCTTTTATGCTTAAAAGATAGATGGCAGCAGGTTTGGTTTTGGTTTGGTTAATTAACGTCGCACTAGAGGTGCACAGTGGGCTATTGGCGACGATTCGTGGTCTATCTCGAAGGAAAGACCCGGGAACACATACATATTCACACACACATTCATAATTGCACCTCGTTATTTTAGAACCATGGTCAGATGACGAGGAAACACCTGAACTGGCACCCAACGCCTTCAATAGAGTTCGGGACTTTGGACCCCGATCAGATTTATCGTGCACCAGTCCCGTATACAAGCCGTTAATTTTTGCGGATGTTCTGGACGACTTTTCTAGTATTTTTGTAGCGAAGCTGGCAACCCTCCGATCACAAGATCACTACTTGTTTACTTTTCTTTGTCAAGTTCATCGCATGGGTTCAAACCACCAATCTTCGGATTAGTAGCTAAACGCCTTATCCGCTCGGCCACAGGTGATCTTGCGATCGGAGGGTTGCTAGCTTCGCTACAAAAATACTAGAAAGTCGTCCAGAATATTCAACAAATTATACTGGCGTGTATACGGGACTGGTGCACGATAAATCTGATCGGGGTCCAAAGTCCCGACGTCTATTGAAGGCGTTGGGTGCCAGTTCAGGTGTTTCCTCGTCATCCTCGCTGAAATATAAAACATATAATAAATTGCAAAATAGCTAATTGAGCGATCACCATTTATATAAACCAAAATCTCAACTACTCAATCGTGGTTCTAAAATAACGAGGTGCATGTATGAATGTGTGTGTGAATGTGTATGTGTTCCCGGGTCTTTCCTTAGAGATTGACTCCGAACCGTCGCCAATAGCCCACTGTGCAGCTCTTGTGCGACGTTAATTAACAAAACAAAACCAAACCAAACCGCTCGGTCACGGAGGCCTCAGATGCCAACAAGAGTTCAGTTGCTAACACAAATTAACATCAAGCAATAAAGTAAAGTAACGCTCAACTCAATCCACAATTATCGTCCCAAAACAATCTTGTTCGTGCAGTGTGTAAGACGATTGAGTAGTTGAGATTTTGGTTTATATAAATGGTGATCGCTCAATTAGCCATTTTGCAATTTATTATATGTTTTATATTTCAGTGTAGTGCATCTACAGTTATTAATCATGGAAGGTTCATTGTCAATTGGTAATGCTATTCCTAAAACTTATTTTCTTAGTCATTCCTACCAAGACACTTGCATGTGACAGAATATTTAAAATTTACTTTTTCTAGTTCTGATACGGATTCAACTGATATTTTAATAAGTCTTACTGTTTTGAAAAATATCATTTATAATGAAAAACTAGAGTTATAGCTCCAGGTAAATTCCTATTGTACCGTGCTCCGTTGTCGCCGAGTCCAAAAATTGGCGCCAAGGCCGAAAATGACGGGTTTTTTTTGTCGCCAAATCAAAATGGCGGACGTTGCGTTGTTTGCATTGAGCTCTACGGGCTAATGGCGATGGTTTACAATTGATTTCGAAGCTTTGCTTTGGTTAATTAACATCGCACTAGAGCTTTATATTGGGCTGTTGGCGGAATTTCGGCGCCTATCTCGAAGGTAACAATGTCCCTCCGGGCAATCATGGTGCTTACAGGCAATCTCTCGGGCAGTCGTTTGGGGTATTGCGACAGAACTTTTAAGCGCACACGCGTACCGCACGCTTAAAGTCACAGACTCCTTACGTCGATTTTGTGGTCTCCAGCCTTCGGCCTCCGACTACTCATGATCACATCCATGACCCACTAAGGGCAGTCGATCATGGTGCTTACAGGCAATCCTTCGGGCCGTCGTTTGGGGCATTTCGACAGCACTTTTTCGCACACGCATAAAGCGCGCTATAATCACAAACTCCTGACGTCGATTTTGTAGTTTCTGGCCTTCGGCCTCCGACTACTCAGGATCACATCCATGACACCCTCCGGCCAGTCGATCATTTGCTGCATAATGTATCCATGGTTTGACCCATAAACCCATTCCACAGGGAATTGCAGCTGGGCCAGCTCCATGCACCTTCCGCATACCTTGCACGTTCGCTTGTTAAAAAACAATCTGGCATCCATGCAGCAATCAATCACGGGACGTTTGCCTTTCATTTCGAACTCTCACAAATACCTACTATTTAAATAAACGTCGTCCGCGAATACATCTACACACGTACACATCAAAATCACTCCACGTACAGATCAACAACGCGAGCCGAGTAGATTCAAATAGTGGCAGAACTGCGTGAAACCAAGGCTAAACTAGATGTGCGAGCGTTGACACTATAGCGTCAACGAGCACGCATCTAGTCTAGTTATTTTCACCGAGGCTGAACTAGATGAGCGCGCGTTGACGCTATCTATAACTAGAATGCGCATCTAGTTCTGAGACGCGAGGAAAAAATTTAGGGTCGCCATACAACATGATATTTTAACACACCATCAAGAAGGGTTACCAAAATATAAACTTTATCGACCACTCTTTTGTCGCCAAATCCCATTTGGCGAGGGCACTGGACACTAGGAATTAACCTAGCTCCATATTGAAAAGCACGAAAACACTTCAGAAATAATATTTTTTAGCGATCTTAAATAACGCAAAAGAAATCGAGTGTAACTAAGACAGAGCAAGCCAAAGGGGTTTTCTGATTAAAATGTACGCGAGTTCTTGAATTTTTTTTTCAAATGCATTGAACTTGTGATCAGAATGTTGTCAGATTCACTGTGAAGTATCAGGTGTTGTCTTTGTCACAAGACCATGGTTAAAAAATATGAGGCAATATTCCCTGGCCTTTCCTTCAAGATAGGCCCTGAACTGTTATCAATAGTCCTATGTGCAGCTCTAGTGCACTTAATTTACCAAACCCTTCTAAAACATCCCTAACCAACATTCCCCAATCATAGTTAGGGACACCGTACCTTCGATGGCATCTCGTCATGTCCATACACTAACATATTAATTATACACTAATACTTTCATATATTTTTCTGAATTAAATTATAAGAATTTGCAGAATCGCTCATTGTACAGAAACGTTAACTAAAATCCAAATAAAGGGTTAATTCCTAGTGTCCGGTGCCCTCGCCAAATGGGATTTGGCGACAAATGATTGGGCGATAAAGTTTATATTTTGGCTTAATGACGCGAGATGCATCTAGTTAGATGACGCTAAACTAGATGTGCGCGCGCATCTAGTTTAGCCTTGGTTTCACGCATGTCTGCCATTTTTTAATTGACTTTCGGCTCGCGTGGTGATTTTGATTTTTCTGAGCTAACGATGTATACGCGAATGACGTTTATTTGAATAGCAGGTATTTTTGAGAATTGGAGATGAAAGGCAAACGTGCCGTGATTGGTGTATGGATGCCGGATTGTTGTTCAACAAGCAAACGTGCAAGATTTGCGGAAGGTACATGGAGCTGGCCCATGGATACATTATGCAGCAAGTGCGCCTAGCAAAACAGACAGTCACTGACTTTATGATGTTCTGCCAGGAGGTATGTACGGAGTGGTTCATTCATAATCCCGTTGCTATCGGTGGAGAGCATGTCGTCGTTGAGATTGACGAGTCGAAGTTCGGCAAACGCAAGTACAACCGGGGCAAGCGTGTGGAAGTGGGTGTTTGGAGGGATTGAATGCGGTACCAACAAGTGCTTCATGGTTGCCGTTCAGAAATTCAATTGTGGACAAAATGTCACAAGAGTAACGCTTAGCCTGTTACTTAAAACAATGCCATTAATTCAGATTTTGTCAAAGAGATTCAAAAGATTTTCCCTTTTGAAGAGATATAATTGCTCTATTATATTTGTAAATTTGAGTTTTGTATTCTCATATAATTCACAGGAATTCTACCTTAAAAACACTTTTTGTATTTTGCCTTTTCCAGTGGTCACAAGAGTAACAAAAGTTTGATTTATTTCCTAAACAACAAAAATATACTAAATTACATATTAGATATGTTTTATGAAGCGGAATGACATGAACTTTTAAATAGTAATTTTGAATTTTATCCTAAATATGTTTAGTATTGTAAAAAATGTACGTTTTTATGAAAATTTTCTCTGACCGTCACAAGAGTAACAATGGACGTTTCCGGTGTTCATTTCCGATGCATTTCACGTTTCTATACGATGTAAATTGTTATTATTTGAGATTACGTAAAATTCCTAGTTTACGGTTCCTCCAATATTTGTATTAGGTGAGCCAAGTCTATATTATGTAAGATTTGCGCCTGGCAAAACAGTCAGTGATTGTATGATGTTCTGCTGGGATGTTTGAACAGAACAAATAAGTTTACATTTGACTGCTTGAGGGATCGCCTATATTGCATGCACTTAAGACTTTTGATTTTGTTGAATTTTTATTGATTGCATAATTGTTCAATCCGAACCATTGCCCATTATGCAGCTGTAGTGACGTTATTTAATTAACCAGACATTATTTTTGAGATTTTGACTTGGCGAAAAGCGAAAAACACATCATTTTGGCCTTGCCGCCAATTATCGAGAATCGCGAATAGAAGCACCACAAACTAGGAATTGGTTAATTCCTAGTGTCTGGTGCGAAAATATCATGTTCTATGGCAACCCTAAAATTTTTACCGACGTAGCTGCGCCATGCTGTGCTTGATGATGCGAAGATGCATCTAGTTAGATGACGCTAAACTAGATGCGCCTACGCATCTAGTTTAGCCTTGGTTTCACGCATTTCTGCCATTTTTGAATGGACGTTCGGCGGCTACGTGGTGATTTTGATTTTTCTGAACTAACGATGTATACGCGGACGACGTTTATTTGAATAGCAAGTATTTTTGGAGATGAAAGGCAAACGTGCCGTGATTGAGTGGTGCATGGATGCCGGATTGTTATGCAGCAAATGCGCCTAGCGAAACAGACAGTCACTGACTGGATGATGTTCTGCCGGGAGGTATGTACGGAGTGGTTCATTCATAATCCTGTTCCTATCGGTGGAGAGCATGTCGTCGTTGAGATTGACGAGTCGAAGTTCGGCAAACGCAAGTACAACCGGAGCAAGCGTGTGGAAGGCCAGTGGGTGTTTGGAGGGATTGAATCCGGTACCAACAAGTGCTTCATGGTTGCTGTGGACGACCGGAAATCGGAAACTTTACTCAACGTTTTGCAGCAGTTCGTTTTGCCTGGATCCGTTATTGTTTCCGATTTTCATATAAAATGTAGATTTAACAATCAACGACTGCCCGAAGGATTGCCTGTAAGCACCATGATCGACTGCCCGGAGGGGGTCACGGATGTAATAATGAGTAGTCGGAGGCCGAAGGCCAGAGACCACAAAATCGACGGCAGGAGTTTGTGACTTTAAGCGCACGTTACGCGTGTGCACTTAAGAGTGCCATCGAAATGCCCCAAACAACGAAAGAAAAAAAACATAATTTTTACCTTGGTGCCAATTTTTGGACTTGAAGACAACGGGGCACCGTACACTAGGAATTTACTCTAAATGCGTTTTTTGGAACAAAATTGTCTTCTCTGATAATCAAATTATAGTAAACCAAAAATAAATGGCCATTTCCGATAAGATAATTTGTATAAGGGTTCCCACGCGCCTGGAAAACCTGGAATTGTCAGGGAAAATGAATTTTTTTTTAAAAAAATTCTGGAAAAGTCATTGAAATGTTCTAAAAATGTTAGCTATAAGTGCAGGTTATATTCTTTTTTATTATCATTGATGTAAAATCATAAAAATAAGTGCTCAATTTTCGATTTTGCATGCATTGCTTGGTTATTATTTAGAAGCATTTTATTTTTCCCAGCTTCAAGATTAAGATGTAAAAAATTAATTTAATTCTTGGACTGAAAAGTTTTTAAAAATCTTCTCGAAAAGTCAGGAAAGTGTAATTTTTTTAATCTAAATATTGAGTGGGAACCCTGTTGGATTAAATTATCTAAAAAGCTTAAAATCTCTATCTTTAAAATTGAAAAACTGCAGTAACAAAATGCTGATTTTTAACAAACTCAGTACATCTGATAGGATGATAATGACAAAATACCAATCAAAATTGTTAAGAAAGTATGTAATACGGTAAAAATTTGTTTATCCGGAATGATCAGGAAACTGGAATTTCTGGTTAAACAAATTTTCTGGTTGAATGTTTCTTTTTTCTCTCCAAATTTTGATTACTGAGCAATGTTTTTGCGAAATTTAAGATTACCGAAATAAAAGCAATTTAAACAATTTGTAATACTAGAGTGAATGTACCAATTACCAAACAGTGCCAAACACGTAACTACTGAACTAACATTAAACTGTAAAATGAAATGTGCCTTTAAATTATAATAGCCTTCGAGTAACATTGTTTGATGGGGCTTTTAAAAACATAATGAAATGCAGTTAGTTTTAAGTAATTTATCCAAATAGTCTGTAACTGGTATGTGGTCTATAACTGGTGCATTCACCCTATAAGAAAACTGATGCCTAGATCACAATTTTGTTTTATGGTTCCCGAAATTTCCAGAATACCTGCAGGGTGTAGATTAGTTAGAAATATATTGATTGTTTCTAAAGTTAAATGTAATTTTGGAGAAGTAAATGGCCGCTCTTTCAAACAGCAAGGGTCATTACTGAGATCCGATTTACCCTATACTATTTCCAAATGAAAACAATACACAAAGTATTCTTTAGATTACTTGAAATGCATGAATAAGTGTTTCCCAACTAATTCCTCATTTACATTTGATTATGATAAAACTTTATACCAAGATGGAAGAATTGTTTACAGTTATGTCCTAGCTCAAATCAATGTAATTTTTAAACATGTGATCAATGTCATGACTCAGCAAATTTGCTACACAACAGCCTCTTTGGCTGTACTTTCAAGGTCAGACTGTGGTTGGGCAGTCAAATGCAGTCTGAAACTTTCACTTTGGATTTTCAAATCAGAATCCGTTTTTTAAAAAAATCCATATTTGGCGAAATATTTTTTTTTATTAGCCAAACCTCATTTTCAAAATTTTTGATTACTAATTCAGCTTTTTATTTAATTGAATGCCAGATAAATGAGCTTTTACTGTGTTACTCTATTCATAAACACTCCGACAGTTGATTATGGAATCTTGCCCTGTCAATCACAGCAACATGTAAAGTACTTAAAATTCCTTTATATTTTTTTCGAAAAAAGTCTAGGATTTTGTGGAATAGACGATTGTGCAGAGGCATTACTATTTAAAATTAAAATGAAGTTTAATGTTAGCAAATTAAAATCACATTAACAAATTTTATGGTTATCGTAAAAAATCTTATGGTTATCACATTTGAAAGTAAATAGATTTTTCAATTTTCTGTGCCAAATCCTAAACAATAAAAAATTACATTGCATTCACAAACATGTGGAATGACAAATAGGTGAAAATTAAAGCTTACCTTTCGAACTCAAGATGTCATGTTTGTTATTTGCAAATACTAACAACTGATAATGAATTACAGACAATTCGTGTAGTTCTTTACACTTTGATACATGTCTAGCATATTCTAGAAACACAATACAAACAGACAATTCATGTAGTTCTTTACACTTTGATACATGTCTAGCATATTCTAGAAACACAATACAAAATTCTACAATATTTAAAAAACATTAAACATAACTTCATTACAGATATAATTGCAATTACTTCCCCCTAATTTTTCACTATAATGCTTTCGTCTATCTACACAGTGCACATGATTTTACAAAAGGGCTACACTGGAAGAATCAAATCATCTGTGTTGCTGTGCACGTGATATGCATAGCTCAGAATTTTTTTTTTATCATTTTCATTAAATTATTGTCACTTGGTAAAATATTCTAGATAAAAACAGAATTTCTAAATGTTCTTCTTTTTTTATAGGCGAGACCAATCGACCTCCTTCTCCTGAAATGCCAATGGAGACGGAACCCTCGACTTCCAAACCAACTCCTTCATCTTCCATGGCATGTGCACCTAGCACTTCTGGCACCGTTCAGTCGCATCCTCGAACGGCAGGGCAGTCTTTATCGGAGTTTGTTCTTCAATTGGAAGATTACACACCTACAGTATGTTTGATTTGGATTTAATATAGCAAATAATTTGATTAATTTTCATCATAGTTGGTTTAAACACTGGAATTGTAACTCCTATTGGGAGAAAATTTGCGTTATCATGGGCGAATATTGTTCAAAAGACCAGGTTGATAAAACGTTCTTGGCTTTTGCACCATTAGTCGTATTGCTTCGATTTTTGTTATTTGATTAATAATTTTTTTTTTTTTTTAATGTAAGTAAGAAAGCAAGTATGGTAAAGCATTAAATGTGTAACTTTTAAAGTATTTTTGAAAGCCAGAATTGTGTGTTTTAAAATTACGATGTATGCACATCATCCAATAACAAACACCATCCTATATTTTCCTACCTTGGCTCAAAAGTGTGTTAAGTGGTCTCCAGAGGGGGGGCTGTGTAGTATACTAGAAATATAAAAGTCTATTGATGAAACTAAAACGTTTTTAAATGGGTTTTGAAGAATTTAATCATATGAACAAATATTATGGTTACGGTTCATTATCCCAACAGGCAAAACTCCGACAGACCGAAATGCTACAATCCTGACACGACATCCCGACGAAGTCATAATCCCGACAGGATGAAAACCCCACAAACCAAAATTTTGACAACACCGACATCCCGACAAACCATATTTAAATTTTGATTATTTATTATTTTAGCTAAAAATTCAGTATTCATTTTAGTAGTATTTTATTTGGATATATAGAAATTTAAGATATACTAGAAATATAAAAATCTATTGATGAAACTAAAACGTTTTTAAATGGGTTTTGAAGAATTTAATCATATGAACAAATATTATGGTTACGGGTCATAATCCCAACAGGCAGAATTCCGACAGACCGGAATGCTACAATCCTGACACGACAGGACGAATACCCTACAAACCAAAATATTGACAACACCGACATCCCTACAAACCATATTTAAATTTTCATTACTTATTATTTTAGTTAAAAATTCAATAGTCATTTTATAGGTAGTATTTTATTTGGATATATAGAAATTTAAGGTATACTAGAAATATTGTTTTCGTAAAATTTTTACATTATATACTACATATGTTACAATAAAAAGGATGCCCAAAATTTTCAAACTAAAATCTCTGTTCGAAATATATACTAAATATATACTATTCGATAATATTACTAAAACCATTAATTTAAAGTATTACACCAATAAGAATTTTAAAGAAACTAAATACTAATATGTTGAATTAGGCTTTTTATCGGGATTTCTTTGTAGGGATTTTATAGAGATATAAAGGAAAAGGGGGGAGCTATACTTTTGTCTTATATGATGTAAAAAACGTACAATGTTTTTCGTCCGTCCTGAAACTTTTTTAAAACTGAAGCTGATCTTAAACCTACGCCTTCAATTTGAGTAAGTAATCTTTGATTTATGAAATATAATTAGCATAGTATTGTTATTTGATGAAAAATGCTATTTTTATTTGTTTTGTTTTTTACGGTTCAAAATTTATACAAATACAACATACGCTAGCAGTTACATTGGAAAACCACAGCTGAAAATAACATGATTCAGCGGCATTCCAAACAAAAAAAAATCGAGCTTTTCAAACAAAAAGAGCCCACGGAAGAAAAAAGAAATTCGCCAAAAATCCCCGAACTTGTAAACTGGATGCTGCTATACCTCCCAGCCAAAAGTGTCTTCTTGCTTACCAACCATATCTTTTCTTTACATTTTATTGTGATGGATTGGAGGAAGGAGGATGCGATTGTTGTACTAAAATGTTAAAGAATACAGCGCGGGCTTTGAAACTGTCAACGTGTGAATAATTGTGGCGTCTTTTTCCATCAAGAGTGTCTGAATGATTTCAAATGAGATTTATGAACATTTGAAGAATATTTTTCAGTTTTAAACACTCTACAATAACTTAAATTTAAACAATTTTTTTTTTATTTAAAAAGGAAATTTATGAAAATATTATTTTCCGATCTTTGTATTTTTAATACGAAGTATCACAATTTGATACTTTTTTTACTAAATTTTCCTTTGTGAAACTGAATTAAGTAATTATAATTACAAATTTATTAATGTACTACGCAGTTATTATTTTATTAATGAAATATTTTAAAATTGTTTTAATTCATTATTAATTATTTTAATGACTTCCTGAAAAACAATCATTAACTACGGTTTTTTCGGTTATAAGGATTATTTATAATATTTTTATGCAATAATTTTCAAACGAATAAAAAAATAGCAATCAAAAAATTTGTTTAGCTGTTTCCATCTAAACGGCAGCAGGGTTTAAGGCGTGTAACGTCAAACTAAAGCACGTTTTGTTCTCCGAAAACAAAACAAAAAAACGGTGCATGATTACTTTTACATTTACCCTAAGATTTATGAGTTATTAGATAGATAAAATCCCGCCAACGCTGTTCTACGGCTCATGCAGGGTTTATAGAAAAAAATATTTTTTACAAAATACTTTGACTTGTTAAATTTTAGTAAAAAGAATCTTTTGAATTATTTTTTGCACATTGCGTAAACGAAACAAATTGTTGGGTGATGCAAAAAAAATCTTCAATCAATATTAATTACTTTAATAATGCAAAAAACAATGGTCATTTAATTTCTGGCTCGGTTCGCCATTTTTCATGTACTTCCATTTATCTTTTAATGCTGAATAATATATAATTGAGATAAAAAAAAGGTTCAAAATCAGATAGATCCATATTTTTTGCAAAAAATCGTGTATATATATATATATATATACACATACATATACATATATTCTACAAGTTCCCAATATGCTACATCACATTGCAATGCGGTATTGTCTAAATGTGTTTGAATCCAGTCTAAAATATTGTATTCAAAGTCATGGGTTTAGATTCAAAAGTACGTGGCTGTCAATCATGTTTGATGCCCCCTGTAAAATTTATGAAATTAGATCTATTTGGATTTAAAGTTAGATGGCTCAATTGTGGCTAATAAATTAAATTTTTTTAATTATCCAAAAAAAATATTATTTTGTATTAACGTTTAGATTATCAAGGAAATTCTTTATCTATTAAAACAATAAGGAGGACTTGAAAATGAATGTTTGAAAATTAAATTAAATTATTTAACCATGTTGTGTTATTCGATTTAAGCTCGGTACTCACAAAAGTTGTAAATCGTATTTAAATTGAAAAATTCTAAAATATACCGAAGCTTTAAAAATATTTTAAATTTATATGCATTTGCATTGGAGAAATTATTTAAAGTTTTTTTTAAAATAGGAATTGGTTTATATTATATAAGTAAAAGTCAACCAAGAGTTTGCTCAACAAGAACAGAATACAAAATGAGCGATTTTAAGCTCATCATTTTTAAAGGTAATTGAGAATTTTCTAATGAAGAAAAATGTCAAAAATGGAATCACGACCAAAAGGATCTCGTATTCTCGCGTGCCCAACACAACATTAACAAAACATAAGATCACAAATGGCGAAAAACACTGCGGTGCTCTTGTAATTGTGAGGTAAAATATGTTGTTTGCTGTTTTCCAACAATACTTTTACAAATATTATTATTTCTCGAACTATTGAACTGCTTTGGATTTGTTTCAATTTTATCATTTAAATTTATCAAAAAGTTGTCTTTGAAAATATTTTACAAAGTACTTTAGAATTTGTTCAAGTTAACTTCTTTGGATAATAAACAGAAAAATCAAGTAATTCAAACTTTTTTTGTAAAAAAATGAATAATTTTTTGGCGTTTTTATTTGCTGTTATGGTTAGTTTAGTAAATGTGAGTAAGGTGCAAGGTTAATTAAAAAAAAATATAGTGTGACCTAATTGTTTTAATGTTATACAGAAATGGACAAAAATATAAAAATAAATTATCTCTATGAATCTGAAATAAAAAAAAAGTATGAATGCAAGCTCGAAAATACCGGAAATTAAAAAAAAATTCAATAGAAGGGAGTTATAACTTTACATTTAAAAAGGTGGAATTTTGTTATATACTTATTGAACTTATTAAATTGTAATTTTGTTTAATAACTATAAAAACAAATATTTTTTTCTTTTTAAAAACAATGTTTCATTATTTAGAATTTTAATTACTCGGTTATATATATTTACTGCGATTTTCACAACTCGCAAAAAAAAAAATATATTTTATAAGAAAACATTTTATTCTTGGATATTTGAAAGTATTCTTTTTGTTTCTACTCTTCAATGAAGCAGACATAGCCTGCAGTTGAGACTTCGCCATTGTCATGTCCGTTTCCCCTATCTTCAGAAAAACGATCCTTCCAAGTACGCGTTAGACGGTCATCCTGACCCCCCTTTGTGGCTACTATCCCAGACAGGCGACTGCCATTGTCTTATATGTCGCCTAAAACTTCTCCAAGTGCATGTGTGGTCCCACTCCCATCCTATCCTTCCCGACTCTAAATCGTCACATCACATCACCCCTCATTGCAAATCGGGTGCATTTTTTATTCTGTCTAAATATTTTTATTTCCCATTTCCATACCGTAGAGATAAATTCTAAAAATTATTTGAAACAAAAGCATGTTGATGTGCTTAGAGTAAATATATAATTCATTGTGCTTTGTCTTGCATAAAAACATGTCTAAACGAGCTAAATGTTTACGCTATAAAGTGGAGTGTTGTTTATGCTTTGATCAATTTGACAATGACTACGTCAAAAAACATACAAGCTCGAAACACCCTGATTATGAAAAGCAAAACAGAAATGTGCCATGGATAGAAGCTAGAATAAAAAAAAAAGGAAAAATCCTTGGGAATTGCAGAGCACAAGCAAGAAAGTTAATCAAGAGTCTGCCAACACTGAAGGTATTTATAGTATTTCTTAAAAATTTATTTACTTTAAGTCAGTTTTTAACTTCATGGTATTTACATTGATAAATCCTTGATAATGAAATAAAAAAAAATATTGAGATTTCTTACTTTTAAAAAAAATTAAGAAATAACATTAACTGCATAGCAGTTAAATTTTAACTTATGATCCCGGACTAAATTTGGCGGAATCTTTCGAAGGGTTGTCCATACATTGCATAACACACATATAGGGAAGAAATTTTCTGTTCTGCTTCACGGACAGAAGAATTTTACGTGAAATGTCATTTTAGCAAATTATACACAGACGGAAGAAAGGATTGATCGCCAACGTAAACCTCGTTAACATATATTTTTGTTCTTAGTTATTTGTCTTAGTATTTATTTCTTAATTATATGTCTGATTAAAAACAAGCTTTTTGTGTTTGATGAATTTATATTGTTAAGATCATTTCCTTAACAAAAATATAGTAATTTTAGCAAAACTCAACTTGAGTAATGGAAAAAATACTTTTTAATATTAATAATATTTAATAATTGCAATCATTATATTGAAAAACAATGCAAATCAAATTTATACAGCTTACTATGCAAAAACATTGCTTATAAAATGTGTGTTTGAAACAGTATGTGACGTTATAATGAGGAGGGGGCGGAAGTAAAGGGGGAGTTACTAAGGATAGCGTGTCAAGGAAGAAGTAATGGATTACAAAAGGGCGGAGATATTGCAACTATTTCCTTTGCGCTAGTCTTAATTTTTAATAAGTTAAGTTTAAGTTAATAAAAATCCATAACCTATTGATAATTAAAAAGTGTTTTAGCAGAGTGAACTTAGAACATATTAAATAGTATTTAGAATTAATATTAAGAGTCATAAGTAATTGAAAACTATAACAAATTCCAGTCTTTTATAAAAAGCTACGAAAACATTTATTTCCTTAAAACACACATGCTCCCAAGAGCGACAGAACATAACATAAGAATAGCATCGCATCAGAATACTTTCCAGGCGAATGCCTGCATCTCATATACAGCAAAAGATTTGCATATACATTGAAAATTACAACAAATTCAATTATACAAGAATTTGCATATTGTACTAAAAACATACATATAAAAATAACGCCGGAAAAATTATGCGTTGGACTAATAATAAAGTTTTCTCTAAGAAAGTTATTTAAAGAGGCCAAAAAGTAATTAATACAAAGATTGTTTTAAATTACAAAAGATATATTCCAAATCAGTTCGACATACTGAAAGTAAAAATGAAACGAACTGATCAGAGGTGAGTAATGTTTATGTTTTTAAACTAGGCTATCTCACGATCGAAAGAGGGATTTTTAAATTTAGGAAATGCAGTAAGTATTAATTTTATACAAAACATTTCCTAACAATTTTGTTAGGCGTGTTTATGCGCTGGTTAATGGTGATGGATTGAAAGTGTCCTCTTTTCCATTTAGTTATTTGTTTCTTTCCTTAATTGGAAAGTTTTTTTATTTTTACAAAGAAAAAAGCCAGGACTTTTATTTCTCCTTTTAAGCATTAACTATCTTATGTATTTTTGTTTAGTTATTTTAAGTAATACGCATGATGTAAAAATTGTCAGTTAATTTACAAGAGCAAGATTTTGACCAAAGAAATTTTTTTTCTTATGACAACGCTTTACTGTCAGCAGAAAAATTTACAGTTACACTGTTAAAAATGAGTAGTTTATTTAAAAAACCAGGCAACAGACATTTAAAAAAAATAATTTATTACCACAATCCATCTACATTTTATTCCGTTTTATGGATTATTTTTCACAGTGAATATTGCGTTTAGTGCAGAAACCAGACAAGTGACATTAGATAGCATGTTGAGCGTGAATGTAAAATTAATTCGGCTGTTAACTGATTTCTAAAAAAAAAAAATTACGAAAACAGAATATATGGAAAAAACATATTTTTGTGGGATGCACACTTTTGTCAAAAAGTAAAGAATAAATATTATAACTTAATTATAGGCAAAGTCAACTTCAAGAATATTTTAAATAATACTCTAATTTTTTTTAACCATATCGACTATATTCATATCTACGATAGAATGTTTTCTTCGTTTCCCGAGTATTTGAAAAAGTACATTTAGGTGGTTTTTGAAATTAAACGGTTCAAATGCATTCTTTCATATTTGACGAACTAGCTATGTGCTCGGATCAAATATTTCGTCAAACTGAGGAAATTCATTTTGTCGTTTTTTCTTTTAAAGAAATTAATTTTGTAAAAAATGAGGACGATTTCAAATATATAGAGACGGCAGTACGACTTGATCCGCGGACCACCAATGCTCTGTCAGCTTGTTTCTAAGTTTCTATCAACTTGTATAATTTTTCATGTACTGACAAAATCAGATTTTAGATAGTTCTTTGAACAAAATTAACAACACTAGTTGTGTTTTCCTGATATTTTTAATTCTGGGCTATAATTCCTGATTGCAAATTTATCAATTTTGCCTTCTAAAATTTAATTTTTATATTTTTTAGTGTAATACAAATCCAACTTTTAGCAAACAGCAACTGAACAAATTATACTAATATTGAAAAAAAAATTTCAAAAACTTTAATTTCTTGACGAGGGAGCCTCAGTTACTTTGTTACCAATAACCAAACGGATAACTTTTTTCCGTTTTGAAACAAAGGTACTTTTATCATTAATTTAAACAATAACTTAATTTTTTAAAAACAATGTTACATTCCTTTATCCCCCATTCAATAAAAATATTATTAAGCGATAAAATATGCGAACGACCTGAGCTCGGACCTCCTTGTCGCATTACACATTAAACACACAAACAACCCATTTTGTTAAAATTTGGAAAATTCTATGAAAGAATATTTGTGAAATTTAAAGTTAGTAATATGAAAATATGCAAATAATCAATTTATTAAAGAAATCTGAATCTTTCTATTTATTATTATTGTTATTTGAATTCCATTACTGAGTTGGTTTAAAAAATATATAAAACTTTCTAGTCATTATTTTCTCTTTACATGAAACACAGTCGATTTCGGCCTTTATCGAGCACCTTTATCTTTGATTTTGAATTTTCCAAGTTGATCAAAGGATAACAAGGATTTTTTACAATCTACTTTTTGCAAATTCATAACGAAATCACTTTACTTTCCCATACCACATTAATGCAAAATAGTTCCTAACTTAAATGAATAAACAATGTATTGAAAATATATATTTATTATATATAACAAAAGAAGAGTGTACTTAACATTATACTTTTCGATATAGTTTTAAATTGTGATCCCCATTGGACAAAACTTTTAGAGCAATTGGACAGTCCTTAATTTTCTTAGAACACACCCTGCTTATATGAGCTATATTTCAAGCCACTTTTTTTTTAAACGTAATAAATATTTAATTAAAAATATTTTATACAGAGGCAACGGTTGTTTTAAAAGTTAAACACAAGCTCTATGTTGTTAATATGATTTTTTTTATCAAAACTATATATTTCAACCTTTTATTTTCCACAACTTCTAAAATATTTTAAAATTTGACTTAACTTAAAACTTTTTGCTACTATAAAAACTCTAGTTGTTTATTTATAATTTTGGAGTGTCATTGCACTGTACATTGTTAAGCAAAGTATTTTGCATACAAATTGTAAATAGAAGGGAAATTGAATATACTAGTCGTATTGGAAAAACTTAATTCTTGCCTTCAAAAATATTTTTTTTTTACAAAATTTAAATTGTGGAAATGTTTTTATTCAAAATGCATTACTTATGTGATAGTTAAAATCTCCATGCAATCTTCATTATTTAAGTCTTAGACTCTTAGATGTGTAGTAAAACAAAAAATATAAAAACACGATAACATTGAAAAAATCGTTTTTTTAAACAAACTCACGTAACTGACTTCAAATGGATATTTAAATAAACTTCAGTTAAAATTAACTGAAATGTTAAAATTTCTGTTTTGAAGTGAAAACATTAATATTAAATCGTATCTCTACTTAAAATTTTTGACTTTTATATACATATAAAAGCAAATTCTTTCAGGAAAATTTGCAGACTTCAACTGGCCGAATTCAGTGACATTTTCGGCAAATTAAAAAAATTATGATAATTTTAGAAATCACACTAAAATTTCGAAACAGATGAAGCAAGACAGTTTTTTAATCGACTTAAAGCGCGCCAATCAATAGTCAAAGCGCACCAAAGGAGACCGGCGTTTCATGTTTCTTTTTAGCATCTTCCAATATATTTAATAACTTTAATTGTTTTTTCTTTTAACAATTGGGCAGTTGTAATTTTTCTTTAGAATAAGTATTAACTATCACACTTTGAATAATTTTTAAGTGAACGTCTACCATTTTAATTTATCTCTAATACATAAGTAATATAGGAATATAATTTGTAAAAGAAAATAATGACTGTATCTTGTATAATGTAAAAAAAAATAATACGTGAATTAATTGGTGACATCTCATATAAGCAAGTAGTTTCAGCACAAAACGCCAGTTTGTTTTCTTTGTAAAAACTTAACATAGTGTAATTGTGTCGTTCAATTTTCTTGCAAAAAATTATTTTTAATGTGCAGTTATTATACTTCTAGATATTTTAAAAAGTCATATCGAAGAAGTTGCAGAAGAAATTAATGTTCAATCCAATTCGAGCGAGGACGAAACTAGTCTTGCGGAAACAGAAGTGTCTTTTGGAAGTGATGAATATGAAATGGATGAAAATGACGGAGAAAGCGTACTGGGAACAAAACAAGATTTAACTTTGATTAAAGACAACTTGATACCTGTTGTTACGGGCCACAGGTATCAGTTTATATATCACAGTCGAAAGATTGCAAACCAACACAACCTAAACTTGAGTGTTACCCTTCTCGTAAAGAAAAGAACAATTTCGTACTTTCAGGACAAAGTTCTTCAAATATGAGTGGTTGGAATACTTCATAGCAAATGATGCAGTATTCCCTTACTATTGCAGACATTTTATTGAGGAAAGTCGGCTTGACCCAAACTGCGATTCATTCAGGATAAATGGGTTTAGAAATTGGAAAAAAAATTACGGCAACGATTGTAAAGAAAATTGCTTTCTAAAACATCAGTTAAGTTCATCTCACTGTGAAGCAGTTGTGAAATGTAAAACCTATCGAGAAGTACAGAAAAAAGGCAGCATCACCGCGCAATTAAATTCGGAGCAAGCTTCTGTTGTACGAGAAAGTAAACATTATATGCGCACGCTCTGTGAAATTTTATTGCTAAAAGCTCAGCAAAAAATTGGAATTAGAGAAACTTCAGAATTTTGACAATCTTATGTTGTTCTAAAAAACGATGTTATTGACTATGGGCCGCACAGTGGAAACTTTTTAAGCATGCTCTCACTTATCGCTAAACACGATGTTATAATTTATAAAAAGGTTAAGTACGGTGCAAGTAATTCTAAATATACCCACCATTCTATTCAAAATGCATTACTTGACATAATGGCGGATGAAATAAGATGTGAAATAAAAAAGGTCAGAAAGCAGAATTTTTTTCTATACTCGCTGATGAAACTAAAGACGCAGGGAAAAGGGAACAATTATCTCTAGCGGTTCGCTATTTGTATAGTGAAAGTATATATGAGGAATTTCTCTCTGTGGAAGAGTTGAGCGCCCTAGATGCTAATGCCCGCCCACAAAAAATAATCAGCGTTCTGAATTAAAATGAAATAAGTATTGGAAATTGTGTGGGGCAAGCTTATGATGGCGCATCGGTGGTTCCGGGGAAACACGCTGGGGTCAACGCAATTTAAAAAAATAGTGTTGCACCATTAGCAAATTATATCCATTGCTTTAATCACAGATTAAATTTAGTGATCGTAGACGTTGTAAAATCTGTCCCGTGTGTTTCAAACTGAATTTCTTTAATGCAAAAACTATATAATTTTATCAGTTGCTCCAGCATTCATTCCCAATCGGTTGATATACAAAGGGAACAAAAATGTTAAATTATGGAGCTGAAAGCAATTTCTGACACTAGGTGGGCTTGCCAAGCTACAATGTTTCATATTTGTTGCAAGTGATTTAAATGTTTATATATTTTATTTATTAAAGATTAGTGAGGGCCATTATGATAATTCTGACAGAGTTATTGCATCGCGTGGACTGTTATTCCAGTTTTCTACAAATTTCATAAGAACAATATTTGCTTTAGAATTTTTTTTTCAAATACACCAAAATGACTTCTGACCTTTTACAAAGTCCTCAGCAAAATTTTTCAGAAGCTTTAAATTTGTTGGATCTATTAAAAGAAGACCTTACAGAATTTAGAAAGAGAAGATCATTAACTAAAATATGAGATAAAGCCACAGAACTGTGCGAAGAAATAGGATTAGAGGATGAGCAGCCAAGAAGAAGAAAGAAGCTACTGCAGCATTTCAAAAAAAAAATTGTCGAAGCTCCTGTGGAAAAGGATGATAACAATACTTTGGAAAACTATTGTAGGTAAGTTAGCATCGTATTTTCTTTTTATAATAGCAGAGTCAATAAACAGTAGTTTTAGGAAATGCTCAATTTCTGTTATTAATCTTAATTATTTTATTAAATACATGGTTCGTGTTTATTTCTGTGAAGATACGTGAAACGATGAAATTGTAATTCCTCACCACCTTTATGAAATAAGTCTTCATCCCCTTCAATGGTTGCAATATTAAAAAAAATACTATTTTGTTTAAAGAAACAATTTTTATACAAACATTTTATATTTCTCTGGATTTATATCTGGTTGCATTAATTTTTAAACTCCTTAAATTCCCCACGTATTTGCGTTCAACCTATCTAGACAAGAATTTTATTAAAAACAATTTTTAAAATTTGATTTTAAAATTATTATTATTCCATTAATTATATATTTATATCTTTTATAAAAACATTATTAATCCTAGAATTAATAGTGCTTTGAAATATATATTTTTTTACATTTCAAACTACTTTTCTTCCTAACAATCAATTGTTTTTTTAGGATAATTTATGCTGTAGTGGATTGCATTATGGGAGAAATAGAGCGGCGTTGACAGCAACGTTGGCGTAGAGCGGTATGACAGCAACAAAATCATTATCTTTGGCATCTGCGCTCTCGTTCCTGAATCTGCAAGCTTCTTGAAGAAAGAGGACATCCAACAATTTGCTGAATTGTACAAATTCAATACAGAGGACTTGGATCTAGAGATATCCAATATGTCAAGAGTAATTAAAAGGACAGAGACAAGTGACCAGCCAAAGACATTATTGGAATTTCAGACATGTTTTTGATGCTTTTTTCGAACTTAACAGGCTACTTAAAACTGCTTGTACAATTTCAATTACAACATGCGCATGTGAAAGAAGTTTCAGTACACTTAAAATTGTAAAATACTACCTTCGAACGATGATGATGGAGAAAAGGCTACACAGCCTTATGCTATTATGCGTACACAGTCGACGGTCACGAAAAATTTACCTAAATAAAGTAGTGGACAGATTTGACAGCTTGTACCCCAAGAGGATACAACTACATTAATGTTCAATTTTTTTTATTTATTTTTTCAACAGGACCCATTTTTAAAATGTTTATAAATATATATTCCTACATTATACTTTGCAACAACAATCGATATTACTTGTAGTCCTACAAGCCATTCTTGATATGTATTTATCTGGTTATTTGTAGCCGATATGGAAACAAAATATTCATTAAAAATATCAAATGAAATATAATTATATAATCTTTATTATTTTTTAGTGTAGTATATAATTCTTAATACAATTTTACAGATCTTTTGAATTGAAAGGAGACATTTTCCCTTCAAGTCTTTATTATTGTATGCCATGATTTAAGCAACCTCAAGTTACTGTCATACAAATTCATAAATTTTTTTTGTTGATTTTTAATTTGCAAGCAAGAGCATCTTTGACATTTGCATTCTTTCTATGGAAGTTATTCCTTTTTTTTTTGTTCTTTTTCCCAGAATATTTTGTGCTTGTAGAAGGAAAAAAACCTTAATCTGCAAGAAAACAAGTTGAAAAAAAAATTGATGTTTTTTTTTAAACACAAGATCATGTTCTAATTTATTTTAAAGAACTGGGAACCAAAATAACTGGTAATTATATTTTAGTGCAAAGGGTTAAATCTTAACATCGATTTGCTATCGCATTTTTACTATTTACTATTAAGTTATTAAAAACACGTTTTTAAACAACCAATTAGCTAAAAACATAAACTTAATTACACTTTAAAATAATTAATTGTAAATCATGCTTCAGCCCCCCCCCCCCCCTAAATTAAGTTCAATTAGATTGTAACAAAGTAAATGTTCTTTAAACTTGTTCTTTAAAATGTTTTTAACATGATTTTCCTTAAAATATTTACAACACTTTTCTTCTGTTTTATTTATAATACTATGCATATATGTATTTCAGTAATTTATTTTAAAAAGGGGAGACCCCTTTTTAACTGAGCTTATTCTAAGTATTTTGTAATCATAAATTTAAAATTTAGCAAAAGTAAAGAAAATTTTCTGACACAATTTTTTTTATTATATTTTTATGAATTTTTTATCTAAAATATTTATAAAAAGATTTTTCTGGCCATGCATGAAGAACTTAAAGGATGGTAAACATTAACTTTTGTTTAAACTTGTTTTTAGTTGTTTTGTTTTGGTATGTTTAAAAAGAGCACAAAATTACCTTTCACAGTGATAAAAATGTCCATTCTCTTGTGAAAACTAACTTGAGAAATTTAAAAAATCATTAAATTTAATCAAATTACTATGATTCAGTTTTCCTTAATTTTTTTTTAATTTACGACTGTCCAATTAAGCAATGACTTCCCTTTAGAATTGGTCTTGCTTATTAACAAGTTTATCTTTTTTAGATGCCAGACCCGATTGTTACTTATCATATGCACACTGCTGGTTTTGAGTCAACTGATCCTAGAATGTAAGTATATTTGTATTGCAATTATTTTGTAAAGATATTTCATAGTGCAAATTTTGTTGATTACTGTTGTAAATTCAATGGTAAAACAAAGACTTCTTTTGAAGTACAAATTATTGGATGAATATAAAGGTATGATTAAAATCTATAGATCCACCGCTTTCTTATAATTGTTTATCCATTGGAGAATATTGTACAAGTGATATCGGATGTTGTGAAATTTAAATCAGATACAACAGAATTTAAATTTCTATGATAAATAATGTACTTTAACAATCCAGTTTATTTAAAAAAATGCAAAAACTGTTGTTGTTTAAAATTTATGTGACAACTTAACTGCACTCAAAATTAAAAATTTCTTTTTTTAAATATTCTTTTCAATTTGCTTTAGAAAATGTTAAACTTTAATTTTTAGAGCAAAATCAAAGTAACAGACATACCTTTTCTAGAATAATAACAATGATTTAAGATTTTATACTGCTCAGTTATTAATTGTAGGTAAACATTTTGGTCTGTTTAAAAAGAGCACAAAATTACCTTTCACAGTGATAAAAATGTCCATTCTCTTGTAAAAACTAACTTGAAAAATATATTTTTTTTAGTATGGTAACGTATATACCATTTTTGGGCACTTGTTTCACAAGCATGCTAATTGAGGCTCAAATCCTCTGAATTGTTAAATCTCTTTGACAAATACATATATTTATCAATGACTTGAATGTGCGGAGTTAGAAAATCAATCGCAACATTTCAAGAGAAAGCATTTTTTTCATGATAAAATAAATACTTTTTTTCGGTGACAGACGTACCAACATGGTAATGGACATACCTTTGCCAAATTTTTAATTAAAATGCATGTTCTTTTCATCATGTTGTAAAGAATACAGGGATGGGAATTCTGTGCCAGAGAGCGCCAAAAGTGATATCCTGCGCCAACTTGCTACAAAGCCACATTTATGTGCGATTCTGCCCCAATTTTGTTTTAAATCTTTTTTAAACACATGCGCCATCACACACGAAGTCTTGGTGCATGTTTGTCTGACCATAAACGAAGTTAAGGCAACCTTAGGAAGAGGAAATGGGAGAAATTTGAGCACATTTTCTCAAGTTTAAATAGTATTTGTAGAAATGTAAAGTACGAATGGAGTATAAGCATGCTATATGTCAAGTAGAGAAATGCTTAAATGGAATATAGAATTCAAGATTTTAATTTGCTTAAAAATTTCGTCAACATTTCAATTTAAGCATATTTTCTAAATTTTAAATATTTGTAGAAATTTAAGGTAATAACTTTTTGAGAGATGATATCACTCTGAAGTTGAGATGAATGATGATATCTATAATTACGTCGCATCTGCCGAACGCAACTTTTATTTGGCACTCTTTTGTTATATATTTTCATTCATGGAAACCTTGAACTTGTAAAAATTCACTAAACGCGATCTGCTGCGATCTCCTTTGGAAGACTTTCAATCCTTTTGCATCCGATACACAAGTTTATTATATTTCACTGCTTCATATTTTATAATGATGATATGTTTTGCACTACTTAACAAATTTACATTAAATTTTTCGAAAATATAATTTAATTCATGCCATTGCAATTTAGGACTTATAATTTTCAGTAATAAAAATTAATTTTTAAAAAAAAATCTTGTTTCTTTTCGTTTGGATGGTATTAAATTTCCAATTTAATCCTTTTTTGTTTAAATGGTCATATTTTATTAAATTAATTATTTTTATTGAAATCTTTTCTTTCTAACAACCCTCCCACTTAAAAAAACAAACATGGCTTTTATTTAGCTTTTTGAAAGTTTTCAAATTTCTTATTAAACTAATTTTCAGATAATAACTTAAGTTTAATTTGTTATGATTTATATTAACATGATTAAATGTAGCAAGGTATGTTTTCTATAAATTTATTACTATTTAATAAATCTATTTTGTGTGGAAAAGTTAAGGAATTTTATATTCCTTAGACAGTGGTAACATTCTTAATTGACTTTTTCATGTACAAGGTATGCAATATTGTAGTACTTTTGTTGGTGTTTTGGTTTATTGTATAAACCATTTTTTATAAAAAATTCAACTTTGAAAGTTAAGTATATATTGTAAAATATTGTATAAATTGGTTAATTCTTAATTAAAAACTCTTTTGGTTAAATATTTTTAACTGCCTTTAAATGGTCTCATTTAAAGCCTAACAGAATAAAAAAGATGTAAACAGCAAAATACAGTTTTAGGATTTTTACTCCTTAGGTAGTATCGCCCCCGAGTCTATCGACCTAACAAAATTTATGTTTGTTATATTTTATGTAATAACAATGGCCAATTTGAAAAAGGCTTTTTTTTTGTTGGATTTGCAATTCGTTTTGGCATTAATATATGATTTAAATGTTTATATACTATTTTATAAATATTTTTGTGTTTAAACCCCCTACACTTAACATGCTTAAATTAAGTAGTAATGTAGGTTTTCCATCAAATTATTACTCTTTAATAATTCTAAAGTTTGTGTGAAAAAATAAAGTAATTTTATTTCCCTTAGACAGTAACAACCTCCTTAATTGATTACATGCACAGTACATGAAAGATTGCAACACTGTTTTGGTTTTTATAAACCACATTTCAGTGGGGGGGAAATCAACATATAAAAGCTAAGTATATATTGTAAAAAGAATTGTAAATTCAATAATTCTTAATTAAAAACTAATATTTGTTGAATATTTTCAACAGTCTTTAAAATGTCTCATTTATAGCCTCTAACGGTTTTGATTTATTGCATAAAAAAATGGCATAAATAGCAAAACAGACTTTCAGGGTTTTTACACCTTGGTTAGTGTACCACGTCTGATTTAAAATCGCATGTTACAAATTTTAATTGCTACAATTCTTATTTAATATGCTATAATTCACTGCTACGTTTTATTGCATTCTTACTACAAATCCTCAGTTTTCTGCTACAATTTATTGCGTTTCTGCTCCAAAATGCTACAATTTATTGCGTTCCTGCTACAAATGTTCAGTTTTGCTGCTACAATATGTTGTGTTTCTGTTCCAAAACTTAAATTTTGCTGCTCCAAACTGGCCTTTAGCACTTCCCATCCCTGAGAATATCAAATAATACACAAAAGTTAATTTTAGATAAATTTTATATATATAATGCAATAATTTAACAATATAATTACCTTAGTACAGGTAAAATAGGATTTTTCATTGACAAATAGCATGCCTTCTTGAAAATTTGGGAATAATATCGTTTTAGCACTAGAAACGAAGATCATTAAGCAATTATGTATTTTTTAAAGATAAACTATTCAACCAAAATTATACTCTGTTCATGGTGTTATTAAATAAATATATAATAAAATTGTTACACATAGTTGTGCAAATTATTTGTCAGTGATAAAGTTAAAAAGTGCTATTTTTTTAATAATTAGTAATTTTTTTCTATTTTTTAATGTAATATGTGATGATTTGATATAAACGTAAGTTTATTCCACGCACTTTCAAATTGGTTTTATCTGGGGGAAAAAATGACTTTGTGAAAAAAATAAATGTATGGTTTTCGGTAATGGACATACCGGCCGTCTGTTACCTATGATTTACCCTTTTTTTATATGACATTTCTTTTTAAATATAATGTTATTTAAGTCAAACAAAAAGTAAACCTACAGTTTGCAGTTTCTCAGTTCTAAAATAAAGTTGTTGCAGCAATATAAGCCCAAAATAGTAACGGATGCACTAATAAAAGCCAGAAAAAAAATCTGCAAGTATTTTTAAGCATGCTAAACTAAGTTACAAAAAATCGTAATATCAAAATTGGGACCCCTTAACTATTATGCAAACCAAATATGCTAAGAAGGAAATTAGTTTAATATATTATCCATTTCACTTTTATAGTACAGTCTATCTCTAATGTGCACTGCCTGTTTCTAACTGACTGACATGTGCAAACATGAACCTGTGAACCAAAAATTACTTAAAGTATATAAGCACTGCACAAATATTTAAAATCTGCAAAATGTCACCTTTAAAATGAGCTATCATTTATGCATCTACTGTAATTTTGAATTTTTTAGAAAAAGCTTACTTTGTTGGGATTTTGCTCTTTAATATAAGATATAGATAATTTCTTTTTCCAAATTGCATTTTATGACGGTGCATAAAGAAAAGAATATGGAGAAGAAAAATATACAATGTACAATAGCAAATATAGTTTCGTAATTGTTCAAAATGCTGAATTTTTTTAAAGCATTTCTCAGTACTGTTGTTAAAGTTTTTGGTCAAAAATTCTGAAAATGTCTTACATTAAATTTTAACTTGCATTCTGTTTATACATTTATCCTCTGACGCTGAAGCAATTTTTACATTTAAAGATGTGGGTGTAAGAACTAGACGGCTGCAGTTTTCAAAATTGTTTAGAATGGACGAAAAATACTACGTTTCTTGCATCGTATAATACAAAAGTAGTTTTATATATCTAGAACCATTGCTTAGAACTGTCTGGTTCTTGCACCCACATCTTAAATTGCAAAGTTATTTTTGCTGCTTAGAAAATTAAATAATTTTTCCTGTGTATGCTTTTTTATATATTTAAAAAAAATGTAAGTTAATTAGTTTAATAGCTTAGTGGATAAATGTGTTGTAACAAAAAACAAAATTAAAAAAAACAAACTTGCAAAATTCTAAAATTTCATAATTTTTTAATCGACTATTAATACGGAATACAAAGAACTTTTAAAAAGATGTTTTAGTGGTTATAAATATATATTCAAACAAACAGCTTCACCCATGAAATTAAGATGTGTGTGTTTTCCTATGACTCTCGGTTTTGTTTTTTGCAAATGAAAGGTTTCACTACTTAGAAGGTTGCATAATTTTTCCTTAGTAAACTCTTTTATATTATTTTAAATAATTTTCAAAAGATAGTATGTAAGTGTTACAATTTAAATGTTTGCAAATAACTTAGTAGATAAATGTGTTTTGTTACAAAATAAAAATTTTAAAAAAATCTTGCAATGTTTTGAAATTCTATAAAGTTTTAAAAAGGTGTTTTAGTTCAAATCTGTAAATTGAAAAAATAGTGTGTGTTTTTTACGAATTTAAAACTTGGTTGCATTGCTGTGGAAAAAAAACTGGAGATCTATGGACATGATATTGCGTCCACGAGCATCACAGGATTAAAACAATAGTCACATTACACTTGTCCACACTCAACTCTGTTAACAATTTATGTAATCTTAATATGTAAGGTTTGTGTTTTTATCTCTCAATTTATTTCTTATTCTAGTTGAAAGAAAAATTTATTTAAATTATGTTTTCTTTTACTTTTTCAGCATTCGTTTGATTTCGATTGCAGCTCAGAAATTTATATCTGACATTGCCAATGATGCGCTTCAACATTGCAAAATGAGAGGTGCGGGTCAAACCAAGAAAGCAGCTAAGGTAAATGTTAAAAATAAATTTATAATATTCAGTTCCAGATAGGTTATTACCAGGCATAAGTACCCTCCGTGTTAGCATGAGATTCAGCTTTTATTGTTTTATCTCAAAATGTTTTCCAATTATGTTTCGTGTTTTTAGCAAAAATAATTTTGAAATTAATTTTTAAAACGCATGTGCACAAAATAAAACTTGTAGTTTAGTTGAGAATGTTTAGTTCGTTTTGAAAAATGTTAGTTAGTTTTTAAATAATGCATATTTGCATGCAAAATAAATATACTAATCTAAGTATTCCAACAAATTGTTTTCGTTTTTAATATATCTGAAACTGTTTTGTTAAGGAACAATTATAATTGCCAGATTGTATCATCCGGATTTTAATTATATATCAGTGACATGTTTCATTAACCCTCCCAATGACCGACCCCCAATATTCGTTTACCTAGCAAATGTCACCCACCTCAAAAGCGTTTGGCCTTCCAAGCGGCAAGCTAGTTTCAGTGCCAAGTTCCCCCTTCCCCCGTTTGCGGTTTCGCAAGTGACAGTGATCTATTGATTCAATTAGCGGAGTGAGGGACAGAACCCAGAATTGAGGGGTTCGTTTTCTTTTGCGACAATGCGTTCTTGCGCCCTTGGCAAAAGATCATTAGTATACAAAGGCCAGTGTTGAAATGACCCTCAGTTTAGTTCACCAGGTGTGGTCGTATTCAGTAAAGGAAGATTTAGTTTAAAGTGTGCATTATCGCAATGCACAGTTTTTTCTACAGATAGCATTTTTTCTATTCGAGGAAGTAGGGTTTCTTTATAACTTTTGCCTCTATGCAACAAATGAAGATTCAACATTTAGAAGATGTGTTTGATAACTGAGAGCATACACGTTACTATTTTCCTAATACAAAAAAAAAATTATAACTAAATGTATGCTTTATTTTTCATAGTTATGTGGATTATATAATTTTTTGATTACCCACTTGGTAAATCTAAGTATTTCAAAATTAAGTTGCAGATTTATGGTATAGACAATATTTTACCAATCCCATTCCAATTAAAATTTTAAGAATCGCTAAAGCCGCGAAATGTAAAAATATCATACAATTTTAGTTATATTTAAAAATCTTATTCTTATTAAAAATAATTAATAGTGTTTTGTCCTAAGCTGTTTATTACTATAAGTATATGCAAAGAAATAGCAAAATGTTAGGGGGAAGGGTGCAATTTTTTTTGTTTTACAGAAAATGATATGTGTCTACCGTAACCGACTCCGGTTTTCCCGGTGTTAGAAAAAGCGGCCTTAATGACTGTCTTTTAACTGTAAAAATGTATTGTGGAGACTAGGGGGGGGGGAGAGTGTAAGGGGAGGGTTAAGACTAATCTATCAGTGCGTGACATAGAGAGGAAGGATAGACAAAGAATGAAAAATAGCGTGGCGTAATAAATGGCCGTTCTTTGTACGAATTTTTAAATCGTTTTATTACTTTCGTTCTTAAATTTCCAGTTTTAAACCTTACATTTATTTATTTTAAACTTTTATGGATTACGTTATATACAAAAAAAATTTAATTGCATGGTCAAAACCTTTTCCTCATTAAAATTTCCATTTTATAAGAGTTTCATACTTTCCACTTCATCTAAGTAGAGATGGGCACATTTTTCTTATATAGTTATTGAATACAATTTGGTTAAGATATTATGTTAATGGTTTTACTGTAGTTGTGTTGTTTATGATTTAATGATTATTATTGCTTATTTTTGAAATAGTTATTATGTATAATCATTGTCAACAGGACGTAGAAGCAGTAGAGTGCCATTGTTTCCATGCTTGTTTCGTACAATTACTACCATTCAATTATTTTTGTTTGTATTCGTCAAATGAGGAAAGGTGTCCTAGCGTTCTCCTCTCATTTATTAAGATAACACTCTTAATTATCGTGCGACGTAATAATATATTCATTTAAAAAATTAAATATAACAAACTAGTAAATTTATTCGAAATCAGTTTAGAATATCTCGCACGTTTATAATAGCTCCAAATCTTATGTTGCAATTTTGAGAAAAACGCATATTCTTTTAAGTATATATAATAAAACAAATTTTGTATAGTGTATGCACAAGCGTGCTCACCAGAGACAAAATAAAGGAGTATGCCTCGAATATGCAGCAAACATGTGGCATATGGGTCATTCCATATGAAAACACCCATTTGAGAATTAATTTGCTGCTCCATAGTTGCGGATTTTTGGAAATTTATACCAATATTAAATATCGTAATCAAACCACTAAATCTAAAATATTTTTAAATTTTATTGAAAAGGAGCTGAGTTATAGCCATTTGAAAATCAGCCATTTTTCTCAAAAGGCGGCCAGCTTGGATTTACTACAATGTCTAAAAATGCTTGTAATATGAGAACCAGAGGATCAAATTAAACAAAATTGGTACCAATTTAAAGAAAAATAAGCAAAGAACACATATTTAATATTTAAACAGTTTCAGTTATTCATTTAAATAGTTTTTACTATATTCAAAGTTAAAAAAGTGCTTTAAAAATTGGTCAGGTTTGAGGGGCCATAAAAAATGGCTCACTTTTTATTTTGCTATAATTTGGCAGATATATTATTTGATATATCTACATTAAATAGGAAAAAAATCAAGAGGGTATTATGCTTCATAGCAAAAACAAGTCATGCCAAACATATGACCCTAATTCTGGAAAATGTTTGCAAATACCAATTACATTAAAATGTTTATACAGGTATAAATTAAATAAAGCTAAAAAATAATATTTAATCATACTTTTTGTAGTCTTCAAAAGCCAATATATTCAATCCGCAAGATTTGAATAACATTTTAATTGATGATTTATTCTCTATTTTTGTGATCTGATATGTTTTACCTGTAGTTGTCGTTGAAGGAGTCACAGGTTTGATTATGTGTTTATATGGAATTCAACATACATCTGTGGGATTTGGCCATATGTATGAACTTGGGCCATGAGGATGCATGAACATAATTTTATAGTCATCGGTATTCTTCTAAAAAACCCAAAATGTTCCCACTCCACCAGTTATTTCTGTAAAACAAAGTTAATATATTGTTCTTTTTTCAAATGTAATGGCTTTATATTTTCTTCAAATGCCATAGTAGCTATGAAAGTTGACGATGAACCTGATACCCTGGAAATCTTTAATTGTGATTGATTTATTGGTACAAAACAGTGATTTGTTCTAGTTCCTTTAATTGTGTCAGCTAAATCATATCTTTTTTCTAATTTCTGACTGGCAATTTCAATCTCACAATGTTATTGTATAAGATGGTCACTGATTATGGACATAGAAATAGTTTTTATGGTTCCAATACTATCTTTTGCATAGACAAGAAATGGGTGGAATGTTGCTTGTTCTTTTTGCCAATTGACACTTTGAATAGCATCTTGCCCAACACACGCATAATTTTCGGAAAAGTCTGAAACAATAATGGCTTTATCTGCCAATAACTCGGCCTTAAATTTCTTGAAGTAGTTACTCTGAGCTTTTGTAAAAAATTTATGTGCATACAAAGAAATCACTTTGCAATTAATGTATCAACAAATTCATCAACTGGTGTAATAATTATTTTTGACTCGGCACGATCAGTTTTATCCCACGGTTTTTAAGTTATTTCAAAACTGGTCGCTAAATAATCATAAAGCATTAACTCTTCCTTCAAAATATTTGGAGATGGACACTCATCACACCTATGCACCATACACTTTTCTAACTCTGTAGACATACTAGTTTCTTCAATAATGATATATAGTCATTGATAAGGAGCATAAGTTTGCCCATTTGATAATAAATGCAAACACACACAGAATAAATAATATCCGACTATTGTTGTTATCATTATAAAAATCAATTACCTTATCTTCAGTATCCAAACTTAATCTGACACTTTTTTTCCCACTGGATATTGATAATAGACATGTTTTTTTTTTTGTTAAGTATCTAAATTTTTGTCACTAAATATTTTGTAATGCTAAACTTTATTTTATTCCTACCACTGTTATGGTATCTAGGACTAATGTTAAAATCTCCTACCTTTTTGTTAAAAGATGCATTCCTAAACTTATGCAATAATTTTTCTATCATACAATATGCACTCTGAACATTTACGTTTCTTTGGCTCAAGTTCATTTTGATCATTAATATTCTCGATAGCCTAGTATAGTGGCTGCTTTAGTAGCAACACATTTGCTTAATTTTTTAACTTTATTTTGCATGTAATTATATTTTCTCTTGGAGCTTATTCTACTCGTCTTTACTGGTGATATTTCTAATATTTCACAGCTTTTATCCAATTGCTCTACCAAGAGTAAGGAATCATTGAAATATTGATTCTTAGTGCATTGATTTCCAGGGTAAGGAGGAGTAGACACTATATCAACTGATGAGTTATAATGTAAGTAAGTAATACATGCAAGTAATACATAGTTTTTTCCCTGATATCAGTTCTCCCGGATGACTGATAATTTTAAGGCAATTGTTTTTAAAGATTTTGTTTTTTTGTTGCCAGGATGGTTATTAAGTGGTTCCCAACATTTACTCTGTCTCAGTTTGTACCATTTCAGATAATTATCTTTATGAGTCTTGCAGGTCTTTCCACTAGCATAACATTCATCCTCGATTTCTAAATAATATCCTTTTTAATATTCCAAATCATTCGAAGAAAATTTAAGCACTGAAACAAACTCATTATGCAATGTCACATTATTTTTTTTTACACACAACACAAACCATTTCTGCATTAGACTTAATATTAAACTACAACACTTTAATATCTGGACTACTTCACATCTAGACAAAACTAACTCAAATTAGCTTGATCGAAAAGGAATTTTTCACACTTAGTGTAAAAGATTATGTAATATTGATCTGATTGGTTAGAGTGTATGATGAAGTCATACATTCTAAAACAAAAATGATGAAATAAGAGTCATTGCTTTGACCTTGCAGAATTTCATTATATGTTTTGCATAGCATACTATCTCTCATAGTTCCCAACTTTAAAAAGTGTCAAAAAAAAGCCAGGTTTAGCAATAAATAGCCAGATTTTGTTGCAAATAGCCCTATTTGGGAATAAAATAGAGAACTTTTTTTATATCAATTTTTTTTTTTTTTTTGCGATCAAGAATAATACTCTTGAGATTTTTTTTGTATTAAATATAGACATATCAAATAATATATTTACCAAATTATAGCAAAATAAAAAAGTGAGCCATTTTTTTATGGCCCCTCAAACTGGACCAATTTTAAAGCACTTTTTTAACTTTGAATATAGTAAAAACTATGAAAATGAATACCAGAAAGTGATTAGATATTAAATATGTGTTTTTGTTTATTTTTCTTTAATTTGGTACCAATTTTGTTGAATTTGAGCCTCTGGTTCTTATATTACAAGCACTTATAAACATTGTAGTAAATCCAAGATGGCCGCTTTTTGAGAAAAATGGCTAATTTTCAAATGGCTATATCTCGGCTCATTGTCAATAAAATTAAAAAATATTTCAGATTTGGGGGTTTGAATGTGATATCCAACAGTGGTATACATTTTATAAAAATCAGTGACTATGGAGCAACACCCGTTGGGTGATTTCACATGGAATGACCCATATGTATGCCATGAGAATGCAACTAATATGCCTTCGTATGCCCTGTGAGAATATCCCATATTATTATGTCATATTGGAGGTGATATGCCACATGTATGCAGCTTGCATATGCAAATCGCATATCCTCCATTGTGAAGGTTACATGATGGCTTTTTTCCACGATATTTAGATTGACTTTTGAAAAAAATATCATTATTAGCTCAACTGTTTTTTTTTTTTTTTTTTTTTTTTTTTTTGTAACGTTTAAATAACTGATAAAAAAACTTTCGAATGTTCTATATAGCAGGGCTCGCAACACTTTTTACATGTGTCTGAAGAGAAAAAGGGCTAAACATCTTAAAAAAAGGGACCTACAAAATATAAATACTCATTACATTTTAAGTCGTCAATGTTAGAGACAAAATTATAGGAAAAACTCAATAGAGCAAAAAGAGTTTTAAATAAAAAAAAAGTTATATTTTCTATGTAACAAAACAGGCTAGCTGCGCACTGGCAACTATCGGGACATCCAACTGAAATATTAGTTGCTTGTAACTGAAAAATTCAAATTGTATCTGCTCATTTAGAAATTATTGGACATGTAACAATTGTGCGAAAATACTTTTTTAATATGTTTGCAATAATCTCAGTGTTTTTTTTTTAACTTTCAAAATTATGGTCCGAATTGAAATTTAACAGGGATGCCACTTATTGCAGAAGATGTCTATTTTAGAAATAAAATGTAAATCGAACAGTTTTTTCTAACTACAATATGAGATACTGGGAATATATATAAATACAATTTACACTTGCACCTGCTATTTATCATTCTTCCTTCTCCTGAACAAGGTCTTCATTTACATTTTGTTTTTGATACAATGCATAAACGAGATCCGGTGGTCCTGGAAGGACAAATTTTTTACACATATTCCTATATTCTACATCAATGTGATTAATTACATTTGTAAAGACAAAAACAGCAAGCCTGCTCCTAGTTTAGCGATATTTCGAGAGTTGTAACACCCTATTAGCAGACCCAACATGAATGGTGATTTTTGTAATGGCGATTACAAAATAAATATAATTAATATTTCTTTAAATAGGAGTGGGAAAAGGGCCAGAAATGTTTTATCATAGGCATAAAGGGAAAAAAATATTTTTGCTAAAATAAGGAAAGCAAATTCTGAAAAAAAGGACTTTTAAGTACTTCAAATAACAAAAAGAACTTTTAGGGGAAAAAAGGGACCTGTTGCGAGGCCTGTTATAGTCCTCGGACGTCTTATGTTTCATTATTCCAAAATTAGATTTCCTTACATTTTAACCAGGCTAGTCAGACCTGGTTAATGGATATTCCCCAAAATCCACTAATTTGATTTTTAAAATTAAACGACATATATATACCTTCTTAATAAAAATGAATATATAATCAGATTATTTTTTCTTAAAAAAATAGCTTACAATGAAAAAATAGCGTAACTTGGGGTTAATTGACCAACACAAACCACAGCTCTCAAAAGAAACACCTTCATTCCTAACAAGCTTAAAAACCCCTCCCTTCTTGAACCCATAGCAGGACAAGATGCGAACCACCAGCTACTATTACGCACCTTTCTCAGAAAAACTAACTTTGGATTACACGTGGCTTCAGTATGGAGGAACTAGTTTTCGCAAACAATGCGCCTCTTTGGTCAACAGGCAGCAGCGGGTCCGCAATTGTCATGTTGTAGGAATGTTACACAGAATGCTCTCTGTACAACATAATGAATAGGGGGTTGGGAGACATAACCATAGAGTTGTACGGGCTTTGGTTCAGGTTCTATCCAAAAAGAAAAACCCGGGTGCACTGCCTCTAATTTTGAACAATGATCAGCTGACTAGGACAAGACCCGAGCAAGCACCCTATGCACCTGACATAGCCGGGGGGACTTTGAGTCACGACAGATTAAACGTGCACGAATCCCCTATTTATTTAGGATGGACGGTTTTTTTTTGCGTATGAAAATGTACGAAGCGGGCAACCCTCTGATTGCGACCTCGCTCGAGTTATCGAGTTGAAGTCGATATTTGAACTCACAACTCGCCAATTACGAAGTTTGCGACTTTAACGGTGGAGACCCAGTGGTCTTATAAAGCTAGGAAAAGAGTAATTTAAATTAATCCGATGATAATTGTGTAAGATTTTCTATTGTATTTAAAGAATAAATCTATAAATATTTCATAAAAGACCTTATTTTCTACTTTATAATAATAATAAATAAATATTTCTGTATAGTTTTAATAAAAAAATTACTGAATAAATAATTGAACCATAGATAAACTTAGTTTCTATTTTTTATCTTATTTTATAAATCAAAACATGTAATCATTGAATAATTGGTCTCTCGATTCAATCAATTCGACAAGTATATCCTCTACTTCTCTTGGTATGTGGTATGTCAAATTGGATATTTATGGACTTCAAACAATTCAATATTCAAATTGATTGGCTGATAATTATAAAATCAATAACATTACTCGACCTGTAGGTAGATTAGCAGTAAAATATTCGACTCATAAGCAAGGATTGTGGGTTCAAATATCGATTTTAACAGTGCAGCAAGCTCATGATCGGACAGTTGCCAGTTTTGTTCCTCCGCAATAAACATCAACTGTGTATAGGGGAATATTGCACGTTAAATCTGCCATGATCCAAAGTTTTCACGCCTATATTAAATGCAAGTGGTGCCAGCTCAGGTCTGTCCTCGTCATCTGAATATGTTAAAATTAAATCCTTTATTTCATAAACTAAGTGTACTTTTTTTCAAATTATCTGAAAACAAAGAAAAACATTATATCTTCTATATTAACATTGATTTTAAAATTTATTTAGAATATTAGATAACATCTTCCCGATGTGGATGTAGCCTATAATTCAATTATAATTATTTCTTACTTTAAAAAAAAAATCAAATTTTGCAGTTAATTAGTTACTGCAATAAATTATGTTTTTACTATAAAAGCATGCATTTTTATAGTTAATTTGGCAGTTGATGGAATTACATAGAAAATGTTGATGGAATTGTGCACAAAAATATGCCTTTTCTACATAAGTTTCTGATTCCGTAAGAAAAAAATTTACAAATAAGAAAGTTTTTATTATTCCACACAGCGTAAACAAAAAGAGTTTATCTGAATTCCGTACTGTACAATGTGATAAGATTAATAATTCAAATACATTAATCACATATTCACCTAATGTTTACCTTATAACAACCTCTTTCTTTTCCCGCTCGTATTAAACCTATCAACCAGGGATTTCTATTTCCCACCATTATGTTTTCTCGTCCCCCCCCCCATCCCATCTTACAGATATTGTCCGGGGCCATCGTTGAACCGCTTTGTTCCTTCCACTCGCAAGCGGTTTTCAATTGCCCCTGAAAACACACCTGGTGAAAGGCCGCAGTCATACAAAAGAGTGGTGCTTGTTTGTGCTTTTCTTTTCGGCTGGAAAACGGGTCTGTTAGCCATTGGTATTTACTAACAAAATAAAAAACACAAACACTTCTATGACACATTTTAGTTCCCCTGAACCCAGTCTAGAGTCGGGCAATATGTAAATTTTCATTAGAGCCTTCTCAGAAAAACTCACCTTGCCTAACACGTGGGCTCACTGTACAATCATACACAACTGCAATAAGTTTCCGCCAACAATAGGAGTCATAGGATTTTGGAATCAACCGACCCGATTTGACTTTAGGGCACACTGTACAGCTTAGCGAATAGCAAAGGAAAGAATGTATAACATATGGAGAATTTGTATATGTGTAAATTAATACTAACAGGATTACGAAAGATTCCAAATCTTGTTTTATAATGAATTAAAACATTTTTAAAAAAAATCTCCACAATCGATTTTATAAGTTTTATGGATTTACTTAACAATCAATTAATTCCTAGAAATAGTTTGAATTTTTGAACTGAATTTATATGTCAAATCATATAATTAATCTTACGATTTAACCCACATTTTGTATTTTTAATCTGGGGCCTCCAGTTGCCCAATACATAAAGGCCTTCAGCTGGTATTCAGAGGATTGCTAGTTCAAGTCCAGGCATTGGACTTGACAAAGAAAATTTTTAAAAAGTAGGGATCTTGCCATTGGAGGGTTGCCAGTTTCGCTATAAAAATGCTAGAAAGTCGTCCAGAATATCCAACAAATTATACTGCCGTGTATAAGGCGGGTGCACGATAAATCAGATCTCGGAACAATGTCATGACGCCTATTGAGGTTGCATGGGATGCCATCTCAGGTTGTGTCCTTGTCATCTGACCATTCAAAAATACGAGGCATCATTCTTGGGTTTTTCTTTCGAGATAGGCCCCGAACCGTAGCCAATAGCCCAATGTGCAGCTCTAATGCGACGTTAATTAATCGAACCAAACCGTATATATAATCTCCCGGTTGTGAACTGACAAATTGGAAGCATACAAAAAAGTTTTTTATATTTTACTCTCTCACATTTGATGCACATATTCGCTGACGAATCGATTTAGGGGATACAGCCTCTTTCCTAGAGATGGTCTTGATCCATGAAAGATATAATGTGCAATAGCCCTCATTGCATGATAAGTTGCTAATAGTATTTGTCTGGGATAGAACAAGATTAACTTGGGCATTTCAGCATGCCCAATATAAATATTGCAGTTGTAAAAAATAATAATCACAGAATAATTGTTGTATGTTTAAGTTATTTCTATAATAACTTAATGAATTTGAAAAAACTTATACAAATTAAATCTTTCTTATAACCAAAAGATAGATTAAAATTAAAATTTTGTAATCGAGGATTTTTAAAACTTTATAAAAAAAAAACACTGCTCCTGTACATAATGCTTTGATATATTAGAAAATATTTCGAAAAGTTAATGAATTATTTTCAAAATATAAGTTTATTCTATAAGATTTGTCATAAATTAATTTCAATAAATTTATAAATGGTTTGTAACCAATTATTAATCAATCAATAATATTTATTATTTCCAGCAAAAAAAAATCAGTAAAAACTTTTCTAAAATAATAAATTTAATAAGTAAAGAAATAATTTAAGTAAAATACTAAAATATTTTTAATAGGATGTAATACGTTTAATTAGTACATATATAATTTAAATGTAATGTAAAAATTAAAGCAGATGAAATTATTTAAATTAATTGACATATTTTAATTAGATCAAATAATTTTAATTAGTTGAAATAATTTTAATTAGATGAAATAGTTTGAATTAGATAAAATAATTTTAATTAAATGAAATAATTTTAATTAAATGAAATAATTTTAATTAAATGAAATAACTTGTTATTTGAAATGTATTTTTAATACATATTAACAAGCTGAAAAACTATTAAATTTTTTTATTAAAACTTTCAATAGTCACCATCCTCCCAATTTTAATCCAAATAAAAGGATATAATGAAACCTTCATATTTTAATTCCTTAATTTTACCGATAAATCAGAACAAAAAATATTTTCTTTCATAACTTTTATCTTAAGTTTTTTAAAATAGCAATTATTATATTCAGCACATTAACAGTTTCGTTCCAATTAATAATAGCAAATTCCAGCTAAATATAAATTTGAATACTTAATGGAAGACAACATCTGAAATTAATTTAAAAAATCAATATTAGGTTTTTAAATCCTCACTTTACGCATCTCAAGTAGATAACTAAAAGATTGCAGTCTTCTACAAAAGTGAATAGAGCCCTTCCCCCAACAGGGGAAATAACTTCCATTTGTCTTTCAGCCCAGCCCCCCAATTAGTAAGCTATGGGAGGTCTGGGGGGAAGGAAAAAAGACAAGAGACGTATATACTCGCCGCTGCCGCTCAGGGTGTAGAAAAGCCAGACTAGTATACTTGTCCTCTGCCGCTACCCGTACAGAAAAGTTTCCGAGATATCTCGTTGTTGCCGCCAGGAGGGTTAAAAACATTTTGCACTGAAATATTTAATTAATCTGGAAAATTATCCAATTATCCTGATAATTGAGGTTCTAATGTACTATTAACTTATGAAATTGTAAGGATTTTAAAGTATAGAGCTATTATATCACTAAAATAGCCTTATTAACCGTAGCAAATTCCTTCCCAAGAATATATTGTTCAAATTGTCTTATTACATTGAATTTTTGTTAAATGCTTTTTAAGATTTTTTTTTATGTATTAAAGTGTTTGCATTTTTTAATTGTTGCATGCATTTGTATAAATAAGGTAAGTCAAGGATAAAATTTTACCAAATAAATAATTTTTGAAATTTTTTTTAAACAGTTTTTTAAAATATAGTTATTTTTTTGTATTTGGGGAAAATAAAATTATACACATTTGTTATGTTACACAGAATAATTTATGCAGTTTTGTTGTAATAATAAAATGGTATGCACACACATTTAATTTTTGAAATGTCGGTGGGTAGGCTTTAGTCACTTTTCCCTTTGAGGACAAATTAAAAACCATTGCAAGCAGATATCAGGTGTGATATATTCTGCAGAATTTTGTAATGCATGTTTTCTTTTAAAATTCTAAAGCTAAGATATTATTTAATACATTGTCTGTATTAAGATCTTACCAAGACTGTAGGAACAACTTGTTGATTCAATCTTGTGTGAATTTTGCATAAAGAATTAAAATTATTTTATATTTTGTTTCAGGATAAAAGATATGTGCTCACCATGGAAGATCTCACTCCAGCTTTAGCAGAGTACGGTATCAATGTCAAGACACCACATTACTTTGCATAACTTTAATCTGAATCTAGAAAATCAGTGTTGTATGCAGGATTTTCGTTGTGGACTCTATAAAATTGTTTTTTTTTTTTTAATTATTTCTAAAAAATTTGTAACAAATTAGTTGTTATTTAACTCCTTCTCTCTGTAGTATTTTTTTTTAAATTTCATTTTATTTATTTTTAAGAATTAACAAAAATACCTTTACCCTCTCCCTATTAACCCTCCAGTTCCCAAATAGAACCTAGCAGCGATTTTTAAATTAAAAAAAAAACTTTTTAGTGTCTTAAGGACTCTAAACAAGACAGAACAGCATATTTTCAGGTGATTTTTTTTCCAGTGTGTACTCAACTTGTACATTCTACTAATCTAATGATTTATTTTCTTTGTTTCTAGATAAATTGTTTTCATAACTAATGAACTTTTCTCTTCATAAACTAATGAACTTTTTTTAAAAACACTATTCTCATGACTTATTTTCTTTTTTTCTAGATAAATCCCTTGATGAACTAATAAAACTGTGTAAAAAAAGGGGGTGGGAGCGGAAAATAACAGCACTTGCTTTTTTCCAGCCATAATTGAAGATTTTCTCACAAAATCTCTACCAAGATTAATTGAGACTTGTACCAAGTTTAGTTGGAAGGTTATATCACACAACAGATTTGTTTCTAGCTAATTTCCTAACTTAATTTTGTTATACAAGGTTCTCAAGATGGCAGTAGAGCTGACTTAGAATTATTTTAAATTTAGAGCCCAAAAATGAGGCGGGCACTGAAGTGTGCATTGGGAACTGGAGAGTTAATGTTCTTTCCTGATTTCTAATTGTCTGGCCATAGATCTCTATATGTTCTATCTTATTAATCTTCTATCTGTTGCTCATTTTCTGGACTGTATGGTCTCTTAGGGACCATATAAGTGAGACAATGCTGACAAAAGGGATGTTAAAGTTAATTTAATAACTTTAAAATTACATTACTAATTGACTATAACCCCTTAAATATTTATCTTGCTTACATCACTGACTGCAGATAATTTATTCATATTAATTTTAACTTTCTTTTCAGTTAACACAAATACTTAAAAAGCTAATGAACTAAAAAAAATCCTATTTATGATATCCTATGTAAAACCAATCGTATTGCATCAATCAAATATACTGTTTTAATATACTGTTTAATTACATTCAATCAAAGTATCAATTTATCCAAAATCAGTTTTATTTTTCAATCTGTTTGTTTCAATGTAAATGTTTAAAATTTATTTGATTAGTGCAAAAACAAATTCTGGAGATAGTCTATTGAAAGCTACCCTTTCATTTGCAACTGTCTACAACCATGTATTGTAATGAGTACCCAAATAATTAATTGTTAATAATTGTCCTAGTTAAGTGAAAATTGATCCATCGATTAAAAGGATTTTTCAAGTATCGGGTGGTATAATTTTTATTTTGTAGAGCGTATTATTTAACGAAAATTTTAACTTTTATTAAGCCGCTCTAAAGCATAATTTTATTTGGCGACCGGAAAGTGGAAGGACTTCATATTTGGGTAAAAATTGCCTGACGGCGAGAAATTCGGTTTATATTATTTAATTACTTTTTCAGCTAATTAAACATATAAATAAATTATATTATAAACTAAAAGTAACAAAAGAGCCTAGTAATTGCAAAAAGTTATCATATAATCTATTATTCAAAAGAATAAGTTGAATATTATAGTGTCTAGCTTATTTAACAAATTCAGGCTTCATAATTTGAAAAAGTGACAAATCGACTAACTTTGCACAAATTAAAAAACTCTGTATCTCCGTTAATTTTCAATTAAAAAAAATATTCTTGTATTAAATTAAAGGTTTTACAAATACGGTTCCACCAATACTGGTTTTATTTTTTTACGAAATGTAGTTCGGCTTCTGGACTCTGTTTTACGGACGCGGTTTAACATTGGAAGTTGTGCAGCGTATAATAAGTTTAGTCCCGTCGGGCTTTCGTTTCTTGTTGGCTGCTTTGACGAGTTGGCGTTAATTCTTCTTTTTTGGCTTAGCATTACGAGCCCGACCGGGTCGCTTGATATTTTAAATTTCTTTATAAATGGATATTTTTAAATAAGTTATCTTAAAATTCATTTAAAAAGCAAAGAAGACTTCCAACCATATATCTATAGTGTTTTAAGAATAGTAATTAAACAAGGGTGGGGAATGCGATAAATATTCTTGCTCAGAGAAATTTGCTTTTAAGGTCTGGACTCAGGTCTCAAAATAACTTTTGCAGCACAGAAATTTCTCGCATTCATTTTTGTCAAAGCTGACACCAATACATATTTGATATTTGTCTGTGAATTTTTTTTCATAAACCATAGGTTTGTAACTTAACTGGGTGCCTAGCCTAATTGTGGCTATTGTAATTATTTATGTTCATGACTGTTCTGTCTGCAAAAACTAAATGTGTAACTCTGACCAGGACACTGATTTTAGTGGCTCCAATTGTCTACAACTGTTGAAAAAAATCTGACTATTTCATTTATAATGTTTATAACCCTATTTTACCTTAAAGTGTATAACCCTCAACTGTGATTGTTATAATCGCATAACTGTTCAAATTAAAAAGAAAATCTACCAATTTTTTTTTTACAACTAAAATTAATTCCATTTTATCGGGGAAATAAACTTCATCTCACTTTAAAACTGTTTAAATTTTGAATAATAAACAAACTTGGAATATTTTGTATCGTACAAAAATAGACACATTAACGGGGCTCCCAACTTCCCACTCACCTGGAAAATCAGGGGAAATAGTAATCCCCCCCCCCCCATTCAAATCAGGGAAATTAGATATTTTCTCCCAAAAGTCAGATAAATTTTATCTATTACAAACATAAATGGTTTTTAAGCAACTCTTAAGCACCTTTTCTCTTCCAACACATAAAATTTAAAATATATTGTGTACTGAAGGTATAAAATTGCATAATTATCCACATTAACATTTATATGTATTTAACGTTTGTCAGGGAAATTTTAAATTTTTTGCTTGGAAAGTCAAAAAAATTGGTGGAGTGTTTTGAGTGGGAACCCTGCATAATCATTCATTTGTATTGATAAAACAGCTGACTTACCTTATACTATATGTTTCACCCAGAAAGTAGCTTTAGGTGTTTCTCGGAGGTATGTGTAGTGTTATAAAAGTGAAACTGTACAAGGTGAGTTTTATAGGATAGTTTCTTGTTAATAATTCAGGTGTCTTCAAAAATTTGACCAAATTGAAACCAAGTAGCAAGTGGGTAAAAAATTATACATTTAAAACAATTTTGAATTCTGCCAAAAAAAAATGTAACTTAACTACATTTTGTTTTGTTTACAAAGTTTGAAAGAGATTATTTTACTTTGTTATTGTTATAGTTTTTATATAAATATTATTTACCTGAAGCAGAATTTATTTTATTAATCAGAATTATTTATAAAAATATATTCTTTATAATTATTTAAATAAACAAAATTGAAGGCTACATTTTATTTTAAATAAAACGTTTTATGCTTTATATATTTATAAGATATTCATGTTTCAGTTTTTATTTTGTAAGGATTATTTAAGAGAGAGACACTGATATATTAGGTTTGATATACAAAGCAAAGAGTTAAATAAGGAAGAGTTTTATAAGGATTATATATAGAAAATATTTTAAGTATTAAAAAATAAACCCTAAATTCTTAAACACACCTAACATTTTATGCATAAAAGTTGCTGAACATTTTGCTTTTCTGCAACAGTACTTAGCACTAATGATCTTCAATATTTATTTGGAGCAATAATTTCTGTGTATTCAAAGTCCATTTGTGATAACTGATTATCACACTAGAGAAATATAATTCAAATGGATAAAAAGGCTTTTGAAATATTTAAAAATAGAACTATCTTTACATACAGGGTTATTCAGAAAGAGTAATCCAATTTCAAAATTATATATTTAAAAGACAAATTAAAAGGATAAGCAATACATGACTGAAAGGGTAAAATGTTCCAAAAAAAAATTTAAGGATATGTAATTTAATCTAACAACACATTTTTGCTGCTTTAGAAGCAGTTGCAAATTACACATTAGTTTGGCGAAATTGCATTGGCATGCATATGACTAAAAGGAGGGGGGAAATTAACATGTTACAGTTTTAGTCGTGTGTTACTTTTCTTTTTGAATAACCCTGTATTTTAAGTGGTAGGAAGTGTTTGGAGCACATTGGTACACTGAGATCATTGATGATACAGCTTTCATAATTTTAAATTGCAATTAGTGAATAAATTAGTTTTTCTACTCACAGATTGCCTGTCAGAAACATCCAAGGTAAATATGATGTTGCAGTGCAATCAGTGAGTAGACTAATTTCTTCAATTATTTAAAAATACAAATTTGATATTTTCACAAATTTTATTTTATTGAATGACTTATTTCAGCTAAGTAACGTGCTTATTAGATCCCAGAAAATAAAATGTCAGCTAATTTTTTTTTACCTGTCAAATGTCTGAACTTGTGAAATCTATACCAATGTTTTCAGTGTACCAATGTGCCCCAATTCCTCCTTTAAAGTGGTTATCATTATGTTTACCATTTTCCTTTCTCCCCAACAGCAACAATGTCGGAACATGTAAACCAATAATCAAAAACTATGTTGACGATTCTGTTGATGTTGATGATTCTCTTGATAGTTTGTAAGAAAAAAACGGAATTGTGAAAGTTGTGCTGGATATTTTTAAGTAAATGGCTATGCAACATTCGTTTTATACTGAAAAATAAAATTATAAAATATACGGTTTTGCTTTATTTTTAAGTTGTGTGATTATTTATTTTCAATTCAAGCTTTATTAGTTTGACCAAAACATTATTTTTTTTAAAAAACAAGGTTCGCACAGTAATTGAGAACAACTTCATATTTGGTAAATACTTAATTATCGAAAACACACACAAAAAAAGTTATGAAATGGAAATGAAAATTGATACTCTTTATATATATAATCCTTTGTTATTTCTTAAAGTTACTAATAATGAATTCCTTTGGTCAATGAATTAAATTTGACGATTATACCTACTTTTGGACCTTTAATTTACATTAAAAAAACTAAGAAGTCCTTAAAACTATATTTTCACCGTTTCAAATCTGTATCAACCCCATATTCAATGCTCTCGGATATCATCTTCTGTGTTATAAATGTATACCTTTTAAAGATCATTGATTCTGATGAAAATGAGTAACAAAGGGATACAAACAAGGTGATAATGTAATAAAAACATTAAGTTAATTTTTATAATAATTAAAATATAGAGCAATATGTGATAAACAAAAAAAAAATTGTAAAATATATTTAATTTTGTCTTTTGTATTTCTTTTGAGTTACTGGGATAAACGTTTCATTAGTTCTGTATAACTAGAATTTAATGCTAGTAATCTTGCATACACATTAATTTATTAAAGCAGTACGATGCAAATAACCCATGCCTTGATCAGATGAATATTTAGGTATATTAAAGCATATTTAAAATAAAATAAATTCCTCAACCACTTGCGATAATTTTTTAAGACATAAAATGAAACAAAGAATCTGTAGTACATTTCGAATTAAAAATATAACAAAACTATGCATAAGAAATTTAACTTTCCTGTAGAGAATAACTAAATTATTAAAATTAGACAAAGGTAGACACGTTTAGGGAGATGCATGGGTACTTTCTCAAAAATGAGTAGTGTAATTTAATATTGCTATTCTCATGTCTATTCAAGCCATCTTAACAAAGCGACCTGACAAACTTCAAATGATGTGGAAAACCATTTTCTAAACAACTATTTTATATCGATTGCTTAAATGGAAACTGAGTTATAACAACTCAATTATCTTACTTCTCTTTCTAGTGGCGCACCTTTTTAACATTTCTTCTGTTTATAACTTCTTCAATTCGCCCTGGTAGTACAACGGATTCTAGACTGCGTACCTGGTAGTACAACGGATACTGGATACACTGGACTGCGGTGTTTTAGGATATGGGTTCGATTCAAGGTAGTAGGTCTTGGTTGTAATTGTTGATATTTATTGAAAGTGGTTTTCCATACGTAGGCGAGCAACTGCTCTTTTTATTGATTTTTTTTCTCATTATACTCTGTTATGTACCATGCGAGCTGCGGAGACGAGAGACGATCGGGAATTGGCATCTTTTCTCTCGCGCGTTGGCGCACTTGGCGCTCTTTCTCCTCACGGCATACTGGCAAACCTTCATTCGGAAGACTACGCTCGTTCGATAAGGACGTTTTTTAGCATGGGTCTAGGATGACCAAACTCACCGTCTCTCCGTTTCCCGGCTCAGAATGACCGGTTGCTTGCATAATCTATTTCTAATAAATCGTTTGTTACCAAAAATATACAGTCCATTATAATTATCCAGCGCCGGTACTCTAGAAGTAGTACGTAACATGGTCCGTCGCAGTGGCGGCGATTCGGGGGGGCAAGGGGGGGCGGTTGCCCCCGCACTTCTTTCGGATGTTGCCCCCGCACTTTTTTAATATTGCACTTTTTAAAACTATATTACAGGTCAATTGTTCTATTGCATTGCGGAACAAAGGAAAAATTTGAACCCCAACTTCCTCCCACTACCACAGGCACGTAGGTAGGGGGGGGGGGGGAGGTTCAAACCCCTACCATTGACAGTCAAGAGATATTTTTTTTTGAACGAATGTGGTATCGTTATTCTTTAAAAAAAATTCAACATTTAAAAAATAAAATAAATTCTCTATCTAAATTGAGGAGCTTTGTTTTCAGATTTCCAGACAGACAGCTACTCTAACATAAACCATTGATTGGCGCCTCATTCCTATTCCTTCCAGGACCATTACTCATTCTGTTTTTATTTTTTTCGGAAAAAGAAATAGCATATATTTTCTTTACATAGAAAAATGCAACTGTATGACCTTCAATTCTAAAAATAGATCAAACCCCCTTTTATTTATGACTATCTGCAACTTTTTTACATTAAAATAGTATCTGGTCTTAATAAAATGCGTTAAAATGTAGTATTGTGTAATCTATTGGCGCCGAACAATTGCGTAATCTATAAATCTGTAGATAGGAGGGAAGGGGTCATGAGTTAGCCATTAATGTCCTTGTTTTGATCTTCGTCTGCTCTGCATTTTAGGAAAATGAAGCGAATTTTGCAAAATTCAGTTTTAAATAACTTTAATAAAAAGAACAAATGGGAAGTTGAACATGACAGCAATACAAGCACTACTGTTTCCATTCAAGAAAACTTGTCTGTTTGTTTGCAATCAACACCACAGAATTTTGAAAATCGCGCAAGTATACGTTTAAATATACCATTATCTTGATTTTTAGCATTTATATATCATATTTCGAAATCTTTTACATCATTCATATTATGCGATTGTTCTTCAATTTAATTTAGCATTAATTGTTCAATTCATAATTTAATTTCAAACTATTATTGAAAAATTTATTCGTATTTCAGTAATCATTGATATTCGTAAATTTCGACTATTATTGCACTTCATAAAATGTGTAACGAAGGTACAGTTTAATTTAATCGTGAATAGATATATTTTGAAAACTTTTGTTTAAAGATTGATTTATTCATACACGGATGAAATGTTTTTGCTTTTACCAAAATATCCATTTAAAAAGATTAGTAATAATTATCCGACAATGAGACCCTGTGATTATTATTATGATTTTGGTTTAGAATTTTACAAATCCGTGTTGGAAATCCGTGTTATGTCCGAAGAAAATTAATATTATTTGCAAATGAAAGCGAGGGAAGATTAGAAATTGCCTAACTTGTAAGATTAAATTTTACCTCTGAACGGATACTGCATTGGAAAATGCTTGCAACAAACCAATACTTTTGAGAGAACTGTTTAATATTAAATAATTTATAAAAATGTTGAAAATGTATATAAACTGGAACTGGGAATGTTCAGCCTTGTTGAGGTGGGAATTTAGATCGGAAAGTTTGATTTGGTTAAATAACGTAGATTACGCTATTGCCGACAGTTCGGGACCCATCTCCAAGGAAAAACCCGGGAACAATGCTTTGTATTTTTAAATTATGGTCATATATAACAAGGACAACACTTGAGCTGGCACACGGCGGCTTCATTGTTCGTTACCACACATATATTATAAGGAATCTCAAACTTTAAATATGTTCTCTAAATTGATTTCATAATTAGGGAGTGATTTATTAATTTTAAAAATAGTTATTGACAACTGTTAAATATAGTTAATGACAATGATAATTGTTGATGCTATTTATCTGCCAACGTATTCATGTTTACTTGAACGAAAATTAATAATTTTTTTAATAAAAAAAAATTGGTGGGGTTTGTGAGAAAGGTTTGTTAATTTTTGTGGGGTTAAGGATTTCCCCCTCTTGGTGAGGGGGATAGATGCCTAAAGAAATTCGTTGCTCAGTCACTGAACCCCCATGAAATAATCAATCACTCAACCTCCATAAAATCTATACCCACGTGCCTGCAAACTGTAAGAATTTGTCTCAGGGTCCCAAAAGTCACACCACAAATGTAGAATTGTAAATGGTGCAGGAAATGTTCTAGGGATTGGGAGGGTGAGGAGAGAAAATTTCCTCCATTTCTTTTTCAACACTGACGCCAATGGAAAGGATACCTATCCCTTTGGAGGTCGGTCAATAAGTATGTTAAATTAGATTCATTACAACAGTCCGTATTATTCCAAAATAAAAAAAAAATTGGAAAATAATCGAAAATTGGTTAATAGTCGACCTGGGCGTCTCGTACCTATTTTAAATTGGTATTCTTTCCTTCAAATAACTCAAAATAGAGAGTAAATATAATTGTGCAATATTTATTGTTTTGGTGTTCAAATTTTTTATTATTACCCCCCCCCCCCCTCTCCACACACACTTGTTTCATCTTGATCTTGCCCCCCCACTTTTACTACCCAATCGCCGCCACTGGTCCGTCGAGCCGGAGTGTTTTCATTTTGCGGAAACGAAACAGTAGCAAAAAGTAAGCTTTAGAATTTAAAACTAAAATGTCATTATTGAAGTAAGGACCTTGGACTTTTTCGCACGAGCTTTGAACTTTTTAGTGTAAACGTTGGACTTTTGGTTTCGATTATGGATGTTACAGCACTAAACCGAAAGCGCGGCCTACTCAAAGGCCAAATAACAAAGTTGTCATCGTTCATAAAGGAAGAAGCCAGTTCAACAAGTGAAATCGGCTTAAATGTCAAGATAGAAAAAGTTAAAAAGATCAGCTCTCAACTGGAAGAATTGCATTTGGAGTATCACCAGCTGATAAAAGATGATAAAGATCTCACAGAGCATGAAGATATACTATGCAGTTTGGAAGACGATACTGAAAACATTGAGGTAAGCCTGAAAGAACTTTTATACTCCTTGAATATTAATGCTTTGGGCTCGCCTAACACTCAAAAGAGAATAGGTGATGAGTCACCGCGTAGGGTAACAGTAAAGTTACCGGATATACCACTTCCAAAATACGCCGGATCTTACGCTGATTGGAATAATTTTAAAAAGCAATTCACATCGTTAATTGAAGAAAATGAACAACTAACCCCCCAACAAAAACTGTATTATTTGCAATCGGCCTTGGAGGGTAACGCAAAGGACATTCAAACAACTGAAGATTCGTATGACTCTCTTTTTAAAGCGCTTGAAGAGCGATACAACAACAAACGCATGATTGTGAACTGCCACATTAATGAAATTATAAATGTGCAAAAATTAACAATAGAATCTTCAAAGGAGCTTAGATCGTTGCTGGATAAAGTGCTCAAAAACGTCAGAGCATTAGAGTCGATCGATTTTAAGCAAAATGATTTAAGTAGAGCTATTTTAATTAATATATTGTTGAGTAGAGTTGATCAAGAAACGCGTAAGCAATACGAAATGTCATTAAACTCTAATAATCCGCCCCAGTGGGATGAATTTATTGAATTTCTAAAAATCAGATGTCAGTTATTAGAGAATGTGCGGCCAGAAAAAACATATCCCTTTAGGCCCAAAATAGTAAATAAAGCAAACAATTTCATGCTTAGCAGCAATGGTTTAAAACCATGCGTTTTTTGTAAAAACATGCACTCTCTCTTCAAATGCGTGGAATTTCAAAAACTAAATATCAATGAAAGATTTGACTTTATCAAACAGCAGAAGCTTTGCTTTAATTGTTTTGGAGCTCATAGAGTGTCAGCTTGCAAATCTAAGTTTAAATGCAAACATTGTCAGAAGATGCATAATTCGCTTTTACATAATCCCGCACCTTCGCACGATCCGAGTACATCAAAAGAGGTTACTCGTGCTCAAGAGGCTTCAGCTGAAACCGAGGAAATAAATCAACAGTCTGTTTGTACAACAGCTGCTTCTTCTGATGGTTCAGGATTGCGCAGCAAAACAGCGTTATTGCCCACTGCCATCATTAAGATTAGAAATTCGCAGGGAATAAAAATACCAGTTCGATGTCTATTAGATTCAGGCTCCGAAACCAATTTTTTGACACGGGATTGTGCCATCATGTTAGGACTAACTCAAGTAAAATTCCGATCCTCAATATACGGATTAAATGGACTAACAACTGAAATAAAGTCTAAAACTAATTCTTTAGTATCTAATAAAAAAGAGGACTTTAAACAAAAAATGGAATTTCTAATTGTCCCACGAATTGTGGCCAAAACACCTTCATCTCTTATTGATTTTCCAGCACATTCCTTGCCTTCAAATATAGAATTGGCTGATCCTGAATTTTCAATCCCTCGGAAAATTGATGTACTGTTGGGTGCCAATGTATTTTTTGAGATATTGAAATCAAATCAAATCAGACCTCCTAATAGCAACCTTATTTTACAAGAAACCAAGTTTGGATACGTTGTTAGCGGAGAAGGTTCTTTCAAGTCCAATGAAGCATTGCATTGCGGACTTTCCGTTGCAAATGACAATCTTGATGAAATATTAAAGAAATTTTGGGAAATCGAATCCCTAGAGGAACCTGTAATGAAAGGACAAGAAGAAGAGTTTTGCGAAACACATTTTCTGCAAACACACAAAAGAGAGCAGGATGGGCACTACACCGTTAAAATGCCCTTTAAAGAAAATCCAACTAGTTTGGTAAATTCAAAAGATATTGCCCTTAAAAGATTAAATTCGTTATGGAACCGTTTGGGAAGAGATGCTCAGTACCTATCTTTGTATAAAGATTTTTTAAAAGAATATGAGGATCTCGGTCACATGATAGAAGTTAAGGACAATAGCGAAAAAAGTGGTGAGTACTACATTCCACATTTAGGTGTCCATAGACCTGACAAGAGCTCCACAAAATTAAGAGTAGTTTTTAACGCATCAAGCCCTAGTTCTAATGGAAACTCACTGAATTCCTTGCAGTATAATGGTGGAATCATACAAGACGACTTATTCTCAATCATACTACGTTTTAGAAAGCACCTTGCATTCACTGCAGATGTTCGAATGATGTATCGAATGATTTGGGTGCATCCTGAGCAAAGATGTCTTCAGCGAATCCTTTGGAAGGAAGGTGTTGACAAGCCCGTTAAGACGTTCGAGTTGGCTACAGTAACATACGGCTTGGTCAGCGCTGCGTATCTAGCAACCAGAGTACTAAAGCAACTGGCTTGCGACGAAAGGATCGATTTTCCTCAGGCAGCCAACGTTGTTGAAAACGACTTTTACATGGATGATGTTCTCTCTGGTGGTTCTAATCTCAAGGAAACCAAGGAATTGCAGCGACAATTAATTCAAATAATGCAAAGAGGTGGCATGGAGCTGCATAAATGGTCTGCAAACCATCCTGAACTCGTTAGCCAGAGTTCAGCAATTTCTGAAGGCTATACTTTTGCGAAAGAAACAAAAGTTCTAGGACTCTTGTGGTGCCCAGATAAAGATCTTTTCTCTTATAAAGTGACTGTGGAGCCTTCACCAGTGCTAACAAAACGATCAGTCTTGTCAACCATTGCTAAGCTTTTCGACCCCCTAGGCCTCCTAGGCCCTATTATCACAAAAGCTAAAATCTTCATGCAACAGCTTTGGTCATTACCACTGGACTGGAACGACTCCCTTCCTAAAGAAAAGGCTCAAGAGTGGGAACAGTTTTTGTGTTCTTTACCTTCAGTGCATAATATTAAAGTGCCAAGATGTGTTTTAGGTGAAAATTTGAATGTCTGTGAAGTGCACGGTTTTGCAGACGCATCTGCAAAAGCATACGGAGCAGCTATTTTCATTAAGTCTTCATCTTCGAGTGGTGAAATTCAAGTCAGTTTACTGTGCAGTAAAAGTAGAGTTGCGCCAATCAAGCCCGTCACTATTCCAAGGCTAGAGCTCTCTGCAGCAGTATTACTAGCGCAGCTTTATAACAAAGTTGCAAGATCCATCAAGCTTGAGGTAGCAGAGAGCTACTTTTGGTCAGACTCTACAATCGTGCTTGCCTGGCTAAGAGGTGATCCAATGCGCCTCAAGACTTTTATCGCCAATCGAGTTGCTACTATTAAGCAGCTCACAGAGGTCCAGCAATGGCGTCATGTGCAGTCTGAACAGAACCCTGCAGATCTCATCTCAAGAGGTCTAGATCCAAAACAGCTAGTGAACAATAGTTTGTGGTTCACTGGTCCTCTATTTCTACGAGAACCTCATGTGCCAAATGATGCAGTAGGTCCACCTTCATGTGAGTATTTCAACGAGCTCAAAAATCCCAAGAATAGTGATGAGGGGCATTTGGCTCTTACTGTAAGCACCAGTGGTTCACTTGCAACAACTTCATCTTCAGTGCTGTTAGAAAATTCTTTAAGTGATTATATAATGAGTATCTCTAATAGTTATGTTAAAATTGTTCGTATTTTAAGTTTTATCTTTAGGTTTTTTAATAATGTGAAATATCCTATGCAAAAGAAAAAGGGACCTCTTGTATCTGAAGAGCTTAAAAGGGCTGAGATTGTACTAGTCAAATGGGCACAAGAAAAGGAGTTTCATGATGAGTTAATTGATTTAAATAAGGGTAAACAAGTAAAACCCCAAAGTAAAGTGAAATCTCTTAATCCTTTTCTTGATGATGACAAAATTCTGAGAGTAGGTGGTAGGTTAAATCACTCTAATTTAACTTATCAACAAAAACATCCAGCTCTTTTGCCAAAGGGTCACAAATTTACCAAAATAGTTGTGAAATACTTCCATAAAAAGTTTCTTCACATTGGCCCACAATCCTTACTACATTGTGTTAGGCAACAATACTGGAAACTTAATGGCAAAAATCTATGTAGAAAAATAGTTTATGATTGTGTTACTTGTACTAGAAGCAATCCTGTTGTAGGTAATCAATTAATGGGAGACCTTCCAACTAAAAGAGTTAACCCTGCACCCCCATTTTCCAATACTGGTGTCGATTTTTGCGGACCTTTTCTTATTAAGTACAAGGGTCAAAGAAAAGGGTCCTTGAACAAAATCTATGTGTCTGTTTTTGTTTGCCTGGCAACTCGAGCTATACATCTTGAAATAGTCTCGGATTTAACTTCTAACGCCTTCATTGCAACTTTGAAGAGATTCTTTGCTAGGAGGGGTTTATGCTCCTCGCTACTATCAGATAACGGGACAAATTTTGTGGGAGCCAGTGCTGAAATTAAACGTTTGCATAATCTTGTTAAGAATCCCGACTAAGTTTTGGCTAACTATTTGTCATCCGAAGGCATAGAATGGAAATTTAATCCTCCTAGAGCTGCACATTTTGGAGGAATTTACGAAGCGGGTGTCCGTTCCTTTAAATTTCACTTGAAAAGAGTTATGGGTAGTGCTAGTTACACTTATGAAGAATTTCTAACAGTAGTTGTGCAAATAGAGGGAATTCTAAATTCAAGGCCAATAACTCCCTTGTCTACTGACCCAAATGAGTTGGAAGCCTTGACTCCTGGTCATTTCTTAGCGGGTCGACCTTTAAATGCATTGTTAGAACCAGATCTTTCAGAAACCCCAGACAATAGATTGACACGTTGGCAACGTTCAACTAAAGTTACACAGTATGTGTGGAAACGTTGGCATCGCGATTATTTAAATCATTTGCAGCAAAGAAATAAATGGCAATTCACCAAGGAAAATGTTAAATTGAACACTGTGGTGATACTAAAGGACGAAAACTTGCCTCCATGTAAATGGTTATTAGGTAGAATAGTACAGTTATTTCCAGGTGTAGATGGGAAAACTAGAGTTGTGCTAGTACGTACCAAAACTGGTACTCTAAAAAGACCTATAACAAAACTGTGTATTTTACCAACTATGTAATGTTAAATGTAACTTTATAATATTATTTGTAACTCTGTATATATCTTATGTCTTGTAAGTTTATGTATAACCTCTTTTTGAATGTTTCACATTGCAACGCCGGGCGGAATGTTATGTACCATGCGAGCTGCGGAGACGAGAGACGATCGGGAATTGGCATCTTTTCTCTCGCGCGTTGGCGCACTTGGCGCTCTTTCTCCTCACGGCATACTGGCAAACCTTCATTCGGAAGACTACGCTCGTTCGATAAGGACGTTTTTTAGCATGGGTCTAGGATGACCAAACTCACCGTCTCTCCGTTTCCCGGCTCAGAATGACCGGTTGCTTGCATAATCTATTTCTAATAAATCGTTTGTTACCAAAAATATACAGTCCATTATAATTATCCAGCGCCGGTACTCTAGAAGTAGTACGTAACATACTCATTTTTGAGTACATGACTTTTTCAAAAATGAAACTTATGTATTCGTAGCTATGATAAGCATTGGATGTACTCAAACACGAGTAAATTTTACTTATTTTTGACTACCTACTTTTAACAGTGCATTTGACTAGTTGATATTTTAAACCATTTGTGTGGAAGCGACGATTTGTTGAAGATTGCACTATAATGTTAAAATATCCCACTAAAGTTCAATTACGGTATAAGAAACTTAAATAGGTTGAAAGAGCAGTTCAATCCAAACAAAATAACCGTTTCTGCCCGTGGTCTATAATGTTAGTGCAGTCGAAATCTTGTGAATCCCCCCCACCCCCCTCATATTTTCCACAACCATACATGAACGGAAATTCTTTATTATTTACTATTCAAATCAAAGTTTCCTTTCAATTTTTACGAAATGATAGCATGCGAAAAAAAATAAAAAACACTTACTTTTTTTTTTTAAATTGAAGTAATCCTCCTTTTTTTTAAACATGCGAATCGGTCAATTTTAATATTAACTTAAATAACGAAACAAACGCACACAATAAATTTATCACGGAAACTATTTCCATTTGGGGAGATTCTCGGTTCTCCCACCTATCCCCGCGATTCCTGCACGAGCCAATCAGTTTATCGAATTGCCAAGTGCAGCCCGAATCAGAAAATTAATTTCGGACTGTACCTCGCCACAAATGCAGCTCATTAGCAGACACCATACTACATGGAGGTTGCCATGGCAACGATGCAGCCGATTTCGAATTGACTGCAGTTTTCATTGAACGGAGTTTTCCCCCTCCTGAATTGCGCATTACGGAAACAGGCTTGCTATTTATCGGAGATTTTGTTTACTTACCGTAGAAATTTAATTTTCAATTCTAATCTTCATTTAAGAAAATTAGTAAAATATCTGATTTTAGTTTTAAAATACACTAATAAATTTAGGTGCAGCCCGGCTGTACTTGCCGTAGTCCACAAGCCGCCACTGCAAAATAATACCAAGAAGTCTAAACTTATGACTAATAGGAAGAGAACTATAGCTTACCGAAGACACCCAATTGTAGTCCCAGCAGTCGTAAGTAGAACTGTATGGTGTAGACTATGCCCACACGATTTTTTTTTAATTCGTTAAAGGTGGTATTTTCCAATGGGGAGCTCACTCCATAGCTGGGCACCCGTAAGACCGCTGAGTTAACATTGAAAAGAAACGGTCTTCTTCACGGGGTTTTAGCGCTGCCACATTTAGATTTCCCCAGTGGCGGCCCGTGGTCTAAAATGTTAGTGCAGCCGAAATCATGTGAATCCCCCCCCCCCCCCCTATTTTACATGAACGGAAATTCTTTATTATTCACTACTCAAATCAAGTTTCCTTTCAATTTTTAAGAAATGGTAACATGCGAGAAAAAAATAGAAAACACTTACTTTTTTTTGGAAAATTAAAGCAATCATGTGTTCTTTTAAACATGCGAATCGGTCAATTTTAATATTAACTTACGTAACGAAACAACAGCAGGACCATGTCCTGAAACAACAGCACACAGTAAATGTATCACGAAAACCATTTCCGTTTGGAGATAATCCTGTAAGTTCTCGTTTCACCCATGAGCCAATCAGCATATCGAACCTCAAGTGCAGCTAAAACAAAAGTACTCATTTCGGCTGTACCTTCTCACAAATGCAGTGCATTAGCATGGGGAAAATCTCCATACTACGTAGCGGTTGCCATGGCAACGATGCAGCCGATTTCGAATTTTGCTTTTTGGTTGCAGTTTGATTGAATGGAGTTTTTCCCCCTCCTGAATTGTGCATTACGGTAACATGCTTTCTATTTATCGAAGATTTTGTTTACTACCGTAGAAATTTCATTTTCAATTTTAATCTTTATTTAAGAAAATTAGTAAAATATCTGATTTTAGTTTTAAAATACACTAATGAATTTAGGTGCAGCCCGGCTGTACTTGCTGTAGAGTGGGCGAGCCGCCACTGGATTTTCCCCCATGCAGAAGTTCCGAAATTGGCGCAGTTTTTTCTTTTCGGCGAAAGGGTGTTCCGTCTGTATTGAACTTCTAAACATAAGAGATGAAGGATTTACTTATTTTTAAACAATGTGCATTAAATATTTTACATTTATTAACGAAATGAAAATGTACTTTTGTTTGTGTTCCAACTTTTGTACTTTTGTTTGTGGCTTTCCAAATATGTCAGGGCTTTCCCGTAAAACATATTTTTAGGCGCTATGCCGCTATCCAACAATATTTACGAAAAAAAATAATCTTATTTATCCTAGTAGATTCTAGTCGTCTTACCTTTAGAAGGCGGGTGTTTGATTTTAACATGGGATTCTGGCCGAAATATCGGCCACCCGCCCTGTAAAGGATTATTAATACACAATTGAAGACGGGGCTGAAAGCAGCTCCACTTATATCTGGGATTTATACCTTTTTCACTTTATAAAGAAAAAAATAATCTATCGATTAATGCAAGAACCAGACAACTTTAAACAATGGCTATATAGATATAAAGGAAAATTAATTGTACTTTTGTATTATACGATGCAAGAAAAGTTCAGTGTTTTTCGTCCTTCCTGAACAATTTTGAAAACTGAAGCTCCCTATTGTTCTTGCATTGGATTGCATCCACGTTTCATGCAACTGCCATCGCATCGATCACTTTGCTCCAAGATTTCATGAAAACGTCTGGTGCACTTTGGGATGGCTGAATCGGAAAATAATTAAATACTTTTAAAATAATCAAGTGGAAATAGAATTTTCGAATTCAATTAAGGATTTAATATGAGCCATCAAAACCAGATAGAACCCTATTTTTAAAAATAAATATTTTTCACAAGTTCTCAATGTACTACATCACGAACCTTGCAAAGATGTTTCTTAATACAAATCTATAAAAATTCCTGCACCAGTGGCTGTTGTCCCGGCAAAATCGAAGGGCGGAATTTTTGTTTTAAGTAAGGATATTCAAAACAGTATCTACCCGATTCGAGTGTATTTTATTTTTTCTTTTGAATTATTAAAGACTTTTTTATAGAGTGAGTATTTTTTCTTTGTTTCTATGATAAGAATAATGTCAAATGAAAAGGAACGATTTTATAAAAATTTTCCTATTAAAATCGGTTTACATGCAACACAACTTAGAATCATATTGCAATTAGTCTTTTACTCTTTTCTGAAAAAATTGCTGTAGGTTACAAATTTACAAATCTGCCACTTCCTTTTACACCGTTCCGAACAGGGAGGAGAGAGGGGGAAAGGAGAGGCCTTTCTTATAACCGAAAAACGAAGTATAGCCGACCGGTTTTCAAAGTTCTGCGCATAACAGAGCGCTATGCATTCTCCCTAGGCATTCTGGGAATGAGATAACAGCAATAACACCACAGAGAACGATGTCCAATGAGAGTGAGCCACCTGAACGCGTCAAGCTTTGCCTTCCTACCTTCTCCGTGTATCGGAGTCGCTTGCTAGCTGTCTGCAAACCGGTTATCACTGAAAACGAAACATTTATCTGCTTCCCGACAGGCATTGCGCCAGTACCTTATTTGTGCGCTACTGCGCATATATATTGCCCTATCTTCTCTCCTCCTCTTTGGTTCCGAATGAATGAAAATGTTTAAAGTTAATCTGATAGTGTAAAAATGTAACTGTTACCTTTTAAACAAATAACTTATACAATATTTAAAAAAAAAATATTTTCTGGTTTTGGTGTAAACTCTAAACGCTCTGCTCGTTTCACATACTAAATAATTATCAAGTTATATAATACAAGTATTTATAAATAATTATCAAGTTAGAATCTTGTTAGTTATTTTATATTTAAAAGATGGCAGCACGTGTTCAGTTGGCAACACAAACAAACATCAAGCAATAAAGTAAAGTAACCCTCAACTCAATCCACAATTCCACAATTATCGTCCCAAAACAAACTTGTTCGTGCAGTGTGTGAGACGATAGTAGTTGAGGTTTTGGTTTATACATATAAATTTTTTACTGAATCCAAAGTTCTTCGTCTTCAAGTTTTGATCTTCGTAAAAATGGCTTCTTCTTCATCAACTTCAGGTACTTAATTTCATGAAGTTTATTTTGCGATATGTTATACAGTTTACTTAACGGCAAATGTGTATTGTTTAAATCGGTTAATGAAAACAATTGATGACTTTACTTACATGACATTGTTTGTCAAAAGTTATTTTAAGTCAAATTTGTTTGTTTATCTATGAGGAATTTACGCATCAAAGTAGAAATTTTTTCGTATAACTTGTATTCGTTCAAAATTATTGTAAATGGCGAACGCTCAATTAGCCATTTTGCACTTTATTATATGTTTTATATTTCAGTGTAGCGCATCTTAAGTTATTAATCATAGAAGGTTCATTGTCAATTGGTAATGTTATTCCTACAACTTATTTTCATAGTCATTCCTACCAAAACACTTGCATGTGACAGAATATTTAAAATTTACTTTTTCTAGTTCTGATACGAATTAAACTGATATTTTTATAAGTCTTACTGTTATGAAAAATAACATTTATGATGAAAATCTAGAGCTGTAGTTCCATATTGAAAAGAAACACTTCTGATTTATATTTTTTAGAGTCTGATCTTAAATAACGCAAAAGAAATCGAGTGTGACTAAGACAGCACAGCCAAAGAGGTTTTAATTAACAGATACAGTGTAAAGACTGATTCAAATGTACGCTACGGTCCACTTGATTTTCCGCCAAATCTAGTTACCATTTTCGGCAGCCCTGCAGGGCGAAGATAGAGTTCTTTGGTTGGGGAATACATTGATAAATATACATTTTTTAAAATACATTGAACTTGTGATCAGAAGATTGCCAGATTCACTGTGAAGTAACAATATGTTTCCGAACTTGCCTCCAATTTCTACGTCGTGTATACGAAACTGGTGCACATTAAATCTGCGGGGACCAATTTCATGATACCTATTAAAGTTGTGCCAGCTCAGATGTACTCCTTATCACTTGACCATGGTTAAAAAATGAGGCATTGTTCCCGGGTTTTTCTTTGGAGATAGGCTCTGAACAGTCGCTAATAGCCTTATATACAGCTTTAGTGCGTCTTATTTATAAAATCAAACCCTTTTAAAACATCCCTCACCAACATGGCACAGTGGTTAGGGACACTGCACCTCCGATTATGGCATCTTGTCATATTAAGTACACATAAATACTTTCATGGTTTTTTTCTGAATTAAATTATGGAATTCTGCAGAATTACTCATTGTACAGAAACATTAACTAAAATCAAAATAAAGTTTGTGAAAAACAACAAATAATTTTCACATTTGAGGATAATTTTTTCAAATCCTGTTATTGAAACACATTTTCGGCTATCGAGTTTGAAGAAAATAATTTTTTCAATCATCCCTGCCGATGTAAAGATTTCATATAATAAAAACATTCACAGTATACACAAACATGAAATATATTGGAAGTGAAAACTTATGAATCTATGACACTATAACATTCTGTGTTTACGTAATATCCAAATACGATAACCTTCCCCTGCTGGGAACTTCTGCGCTTTCGAAAACCATATAACTTAATTCTTAGTACCAGATGTGCAAAATTTTCTCTACTAAAATCTGGCTTGCTTTTTTATGAGCATAAACAAACTACGGTCAAGGTTACACTGAAATGCGAACACATTCAGTTAAGACATGGCACATCCTGCGCATCAAGATCCCATGTAAGGGTTGCCATTACTGTAAAGTTATTGTCACTTTGTGAATGTCCCGAAATTTGAAGACCCCATTAGTGTAAAGAACAATGATTGTTACCGTATTAGGAAATTATGTAAACATGGCTTAAAGATGTTCATTTCTGATGCATTTCATATGTTTCTATACAGTGTAAATTGTTATTATTTGAGATTTTGTAAAATTCCTAGTTTACGGTTCTCCCAATCTTTGAATGAGGTGAACCACGTCTATATTATATACGATTTGCGCCTGGCAAAATAGTCTGTGATTGTATGATGTTTTGCTGGGATGTTTGAACAAAACAAATAAGTTTATATTCGACTCCTTGTGGGATCACCTATATTGTGTGAAGACTTTTGATTTTGTTGTATTTTTATTGATTGCATAATTGTTGATTCCAAACTGTTGCTAATAGACCATTATGCAGCTGTAGTGACGTTATTTAATCAACCAGGCATTATTTTTGCGATTTTGACTTGGTAACAAACGAAAAACACGTCATTTTGGCCTTTGGCGCCAACAACTGATAATTACAAACAATTCATGTTGTTCTTTACACTTTGATACATGGCTAGCATATTCTAGAAACAATACAAAATTCTACAATATTTAAAAAACATTAAACATAATTTCAGTACAGATACAAGTGCAATTACTTCCCCCTAATTTTTCACTGTCATGCTTTCGTCTATCTACACAGTGTACATGAAATGCAGGGTTACACTGGAAGAATCAAATCATCTGTGTTACTGTGCACAGGATATGCATAGTATGACATTTTTTTTTATCATTTTTATTAAATTATTGTCACTTGGTAAAATGTACTAGATAAAAACAGGATTTCTAAATTTTCTTCTTTTATTTTTATAGGTGACGCCAATCGACCTCCTTCTCCTGAAATGCCAATGGAGTCGGAACCCTCGACTTCCGAACCAACTCCTTCTTCTGCCATGGCATGTGCACCTAGCACTTCTGGCACCGCTCAGTCGCATCCTCGAACTGCAGGGCACTCTTTATCGGAGTTTGTTCTTCAATTGGAGGATTACTCACCTACGGTATGTTTGATTTGGATTTAATATAGCAAATAATTTGATTCATTTCCATCATAGTTGGTTTAACCACTGAGCTAAAATAAACACTGGAATGGTGACTCCTATTGGGAAAAAATTTACTTTATCATGGGCAAATACTGTTCAGAAGACCAGGTTGGTAAAACGTTCTTGGCTTTTGCACCATTAGTCGTGTTGCTTCAAATTTCGGTATTTGATTAATAATTTTTTTCTCTTTTTAATGTAAGTAAGAAAGCAAGTATGGCAAAGCATTAAATGTGTAACTTTTAATGTATTTTTGAAAGCCAGAATTGTGGTTTTAAAATTACAATGTATGCACATCATCCTATACCAAACGCCATCCTATATTTTCCTACCTTAGCTCAAAAGGGTGTAAATTAGTCTTGCACTCTTAGTCTTTCCTTCAGTGATTATTTTAGCTTGGTGTGTTTAACCAGTGAAAATTAAGTTCAATTAGATTGTAACAAAGTAAATGTTTTTAACATGATTTTCCTAAAAATATTTACAACACTTGTCTTCTGTTTTATTTATAATACTTTGCATATATGTATTTCAGTAATTTATTTTGAAAAAAAGAGACCCCTTATTAACTGAGCCTGTTCTAAATATTTTGTAATCATAAATTTAAAATTTACCAAAAGTAAAGAAAATTTTCTTACACAATTCTTTTTTAAATATATTTTTATTAATTATTTTTATAAAATATTTATAAAAGGACTATCTGACTATGCATGTAGAACCTAAAGGATGGTAAACATTAACTTTTATTTAGGAAATCATTAAATTTAATCAAATTACAAAGATTCAGTTTTCCTTATATATTTTTTTTAATTTACGACTGTCCAATTAAGCAATGACTTCCCTTTAGAATTGGTCCTGCTTATTAACAAGTTTATCTTTTTTAGATGCCAGACCCTGTTGTTACTTATTATATGCACTCTGCTGGTTTTGAGTCAACTGATCCTAGAATGTAAGTTTGTTTTTATTGCAATTATTTTGTAAAGATAATTCATATTGCGAATTTTGTTGATTACTGTGATAAATTCAATGGTAAAACAAAGACTTCTTTTGAAGTACAAATTATTGGATGCATATAAAGGTATGATTAAAATCTATAGATCCACCACTTTCTTATAATTGTTTATCCGTTGGAGAATATTGTGCAAGTGATCTCGGATGTTGTGAAATTTAAATCGGATACAATAGAATTTAAATTTCTATGATAAATAATGTACTTTAACAATCCAGTTCATTAAAAAAATGCAAAAACTGGTGTCGTTTAAAATTTATGTGACAACTTAACTGCACTCAAAATTAAAAATTGCTTTTTTAAAATATTCTTTTCAATTTACTTTAGAAAATGTTAAACTTTAATTTTTAGAGCAAAATCAAAGTAACGAACATACCTTTTGCTAGAATAATAACAATGATTTAAGATTTTATGCTGCTCAGTTATTAATTGTGGGTATACATTTTGGTATGTTTAAAAAGAGCACAAAATTACCTTTCACAGAGATAAAAATTTCCATTCTCTTGTGAAAACTAACTTGAGAAATATATATTTTTTAGTATGGTAATGGACATACCGTTTGTGGGCACAAGTTACACAAGCATGCTAATTGAGCTCAAATCCTCTGAATTCTTAAATCTTTTTGACAAATACATATTTTTATCAATTACTTGAATGTACCGAGTTAGAAAATCAATCGCAACATTTCAAGAGAAAGCATTTTATGATGATAACATTGCAGCGGCCATGGGTTCATTCACCTTCCTTTCTCTACAAAGAGTTTGCACTTCATCGTTTTCACCGAGAGCCAATGAGATAGCTCCAGCACATGACGCCCACGTAGCGCGCGGTCAAAGTCACGTGAACACGGACTGAAAGGAGCGCATTCTCGGACATTCCTAAAAACGCTCTACATGCTAATTCAACGTGCTCCACATCTAACTGTAATGTCCTAGATTTTACCCTTAATTGTAAAAATATTCAACTATTAAACATGCATCATTAAATTACATTTATTCTGTAAATAATATGGTGTTCATCAAATCAATTATTATTGCTGTATTAACCTACTGAAATGGAGTTACAATATCGTGGCCACACCTATAGAAGATGGCCGCCGCACTGGTTACCCGGACAATAGAACATTCTCTACTCCGACGATGCAGCCACTGATAACTAACCGAACAACAATGGCAATCCAGTCCAAGAACAGCATTAATAAATCTTCACCCGGCAACCACGAGGATATACTCTAGTTTTACCTTGGCCTTCTTCGAAACAACGCTGACTCAGAAATCTGAGATTTCACCCGAGAGAATCTTCCGTCAACAGACGGCGGACCTTCCGCAACTACAAGATCTTCAAACCGACCCCCGATATCAACTTCTTCCGGGAGATCTAACAACTGCAAGAACACAGCAAATGTCATCGTCATTCGCTCCCCTCATCACAACAGAGCAATCGCCGTCGCCGAAGTCAGCTTGGAGAGTTCAATCACCCCCAAGACAGTTCTCCATCGGTTCGTCGTGCACCCTACTCCCACAAGTGATATATGGCACGGAGTGGGATCAGCTGAGTTTCTCCTCTAGTGAAATCTCTTAGCGTTCGCCAAGTCTTGTGTTGTGACAGCTGATTTTCCCTCGCGAGTAGTTCGACATGGAAAGTTCTGTGCGTTAAGTGAAGTGTTATTTTCGAAGTGCATACTGCCAACATCAATACCAATACCTCTCTGTGCATTCTTTTTTAAGTGTGCATAATATTTAAAAAGGCATCGTTCACCAGGGTTATATATATATAAAAAAAAAATAAGTGTTTCTTTTTACATGTTTATATATTGCATATTATTTAAATGATCAAAGTAAGTGTTTATGCTTTACACAACTGCTATTTGCAATATTGATATTCATTAGTACTATTTAGTTTATTTTTGTTATACATTTATTTATCTTGTAAGCTTACAACAATTTTTCTCGTTAAAATGACTGATACAAATAATCAAGTGAATGGGGCTGCTCTATCTGGTGAGGCATCACAAATTTGCACTATCGGCTTAAAAATTCCCGCTTTTTGGCGTACAAATGTTGCGCTATATTTCAAGCAAGTAGAATCGGCATTTGAATTGTCAAAAATCACCAATGATGGCACCAAATACAATGCTTTGGTATCAACAATCGACTCCGATGTGCTAGCACACAACTCAGACGTCGTACTTAATCCACCTAGCGATAATCAATATCAAACATTAAAAGATCGCTTAATTGCCGAATTTGCTGATTCCGACAGCCAATGGATTAAAAAACTCCTCTCAGATTTACCGTTGGGAGATAAGAAACCAAGTTTTCTGTTACGGGAAATGCGAGAGCTTTCGGCTGGTCAGTTAACCGATGAAATTTTGAAAAATTTATGGTTGCAAAGACTACCGACCCCCATTCAAACAGTTCTCTCAGCTTCAACGGAGCAACTACAACAAATCGCTCTTCTAGCCGATAAAATTTCAGAGGTGACAAACAACCAGTCATCAGTTTTTTCGGTATCCGAAACCCCTCGGCACAATAGAGAACTTTATGAGCAGATAAAAGAGTTAACAACACAAATGCAAATTTTAAGTGCTAAAGTTGAGAACCTAAGTAACAGGTCCCGAGCTAATTCTAGAAATCGCGGGAATTATAGAAGAAATAACACTCGTTCCCCCACTCGTCCTGCCACCGATACTAACGGCATGTGCTACTATCATGCAAATTTTAGAGATAGGGCACGTAAATGTGACAAACCTTGCAGCTACCAGCAGCCGGAAAACCTTCAATAGCTGCCACAGGCGGGGTGCCAGCTCTCCCTCAGAACACCCGTCTATTTGTCTTTGATCGCCTTTCAAATAGAAAATTTCTTATTGATAGTGGGGGTACAATTTCTTGCCTGCCAGGCCCTCAAAATTCTTCTCATGCAAATTTAGGGTTTTTAGAACTTTTTGCGGCAAATGGGACAAAAATTCCAGTATACGGAACGAAACGTTTGGAATTAAGTCTCGGCTTGCGCCGACAATATTCCTGGGAATTCCTTATAGCTAATGTGTCTCTTCCCATTATAGGCGCGGACTTCTTACAACATTTTGGTCTTCTCATTGACCTTAAGAAAAAACGTTTAATTGATCCGGTCACGCGGTTGCATTCCGTGGGAAGCATTAACTTTTCCGCACAAGAGTCCGTCACTACAATTGCCTGTCAAACCCCTTATCATAACATTTTGAAGGAATTCCCTGATATAACGAACACTTCATTAAAAAGTAAATCTATCCCACATAACACGGTACATCATATCTTAACTCGCGGACCTCCTGTCCATTGTAAACCTAGGCGACTACATCCCAAAATTCATGGAGAGGCTAAGGCTGAGTTTGAATTCATGCTGCAAGAAAATATCATTAGACCTTCCAAATGTAATTGGGCTTCTCCCTTACACATTGTAAATAAAAAACCAAATGGTATAAGACCAGTCGGGGATTATCTTTTTTTGAATTCTAAAACAATTTTTGATTCTTATCCAATCCCTTATTTGCATGATTTTTCCCATGCACTTTATGGAAAAACAATATTCAGTAAATTGGATATATTAAAGGCTTATTTTCAAATTCCTATAGCCGAATCTGATATTCCTAAGACGGCAATCGCAACTCCTTGGGGTCTTTATGAATTCACACACCTAAATTTTGGTTTACTAAATGCTGCGCAAACATTTATGCGTTTTATACATGAGGTTTTGAGAGGATTGGATTGTTGCTATGCCTATTTAGATGACATTTTAATTTTCTCTCAAAACGAGAACGAGCACAAAGAGCATTTGGAGTTGGTTTTTGAGAGGCTTCAAAAATACGGGCTAAAAATAAACCTTTGAAAATGTGTATTTGGCGTACCTGAAATTGAATTTTTAGGACATCTCGTCTCTAAAGAAGGTACACAGCCGTTGTCACACAAAGTACAGGCTGTTTTAGATTTCCCTAAACCCCAAAATATTGCGGAACTTCGACAATTTCTTGGCATCTTGAATTTTCACAGACGTTTCTTGCCGAAAGCGGCAGATAAACAAGCTATGCTATCGGATCTTCTGAAAGGTTCCAAAAAGAAAAAAGATAAAAAAACAATTCAATGGAGCCCTGAAACGGAAAGCGCCTTTTCTGATGCAAAAACACAACTTGCAAGCGCTACTCTGTTGGCTCACCCTTCCCCTAATGCCAAACTTGTCCTGTATGTTGACGCTAGTGACTACGGCATCGGAAGCTCATTATATCAAGTTGAAACAAACGGTCTTCAACCTCTTGGTTTCTTTTCTCGAAAGCTTTCCGACACAGAAAAACGATACAGCGCTTATGACCGTGAACTTTTAGCAGCTTACAGTTCAATTAAATACTTTAGGCACATGCTAGAAGCTCGCAATTTCTCTCTTTATACGGATCATAAACCATTAACATACGCATTTCAACAAAAATCGGTTTCATGTTCTCCACGCAGAAATCGTCACTTAGATTTCATTTCCCAATTCACTACAGACATTAAATACGTTAAGGGTTCCCACAATGTAGCAGCCGACATAATGTCTAGGATTGCTGCAATTTACATGCCAAATCCGGTGGACTATAATGAAATCGCTGTAGCTCAAACAAATGATTCTGAATTAAACGAATTGATGGAAAACCTTTCATCGTCTCTACAATTAAAAAAAATTATTCTACCTGAATCCAATGTCGAATTAATTTGTGATGTCTCCTCGGGTGTTGCTCGTCCATACATACCTAAGCCATTTAGGCAAAGTATATTTTTAAATATTCATGGTTTAGCACACCCTGGTGTTCGACGAACAACAAAACAAATTCGCACACGTTTTATTTGGCCCTCTATAAATAGAGACTGTACTCAGTGGGCAAAACAGTGTATTCAGTGTCAGCGAAGCAAAGTCCAACGACATATATCAGCACCACTACAAACTTTTCCAGTGCCATCTAAAAGATTCGATCACGTGCATTTGGATTTAGTTGGACCTTTGCCATCATCAAATGGACACTCCTATTGCCTCACTGTAGTGGACCGCTATACACGATGGCCAGAAGCACTGCCAATACCCGATATTTGTGCCGATACCGTTGCTCAAGGTTTCTTTACCTGTTGGGTGTCACGATTTGGTGTGCCATCATCAATATCTACTGACAGAGGACGCCAGTTTGAAGCATCACTATTCAAAGGTTTGACAAATCTTCTTGGCATAGAACGCATCAGGACCACTGCATTTCATCCTCAGAGCAACGGCCTTCTAGAAGAATTTCATAGGCCTCTAAAAAATTGCGCTGAAGTCTTACCAAACATCAAAGTGGACAGAATCTCTACCAATGATTCTCCTCGGTTTGCGCACTGCCATAAAAGAAGATTTGTCCTGTTCCTAAGCCGAATTAGTGTATGGTTCTACACTGCGACTTCCTGGTGACTTCTTCGACTCATCGAGGGCTGAAGTGGATCTAGCTACATTTGTAGAACATTTACGGACACAAATGCAACAACTGCAACCAAAAGCAACATCTCAACACGGTTCACGACCAACATTCGTACACCCACAATTGCAAACAACCACACATGTTTTTCTGCGCCACGATGGTGTACGAAAACCATTGCAACAACCGTATGATGGACCGTACAAGGTTGTAAAACACGGACGAAAAGTCTTTACAATTTTGTACAAAGACAAACCAACTACGGTGTCCATCAATCGATTAAAACCTGCTTTTGTGGTGAACGATTCAGGCACACAGCAACCCAAACCACTTGCAGAATCAAAATCTGTTACACAACCGCCACCTACTCCCATCACCACCACCAGATCCGGGCGACATATCCACTGGCCGGACTATTACGTGGCATCATAACTAGATGCCACTGGGGGGGGGGGGACTACTGCAGCGGCCATGGGTTCATTCACCTTCCTTTCTCTACAAACAGTTTTCACTTCATCGTTTTCACCGAGAGCCAATGAGATAGCTCCAGCACATGACGCCCACGCAGCGCGCGGTCAAAGTCACGTGAACACGGACTGAAAGGAGCGCATTCTCGGACATTCCTAAAAACGCTCTACATGCTAATTCAACGTTCTCCACATCTAACTGTAATGTCCTAGATTTTACCCTTAATTGTAAAAATATTCAACTATTAAACATGCATCATTAAATTACATTTATTCTCTAAATAATATGGTGTTCATCAAATCAATTATTATTGCTGTATTAACCTACTGAAATGGAGTTACAATAGCGTGGCCACACCTATAGAAGATGGCCGCCGCAACATAAATACTTTTTTTCGGTAACAGATGTACCAACATGGTAACAGACATACCTTTGCTAAACTTTTAATTAAAATGCATGTACTTTTCGTCATGTTGTAAAGAATATCAAATAATACACAAAATAAATTTTAGATAAAGCTTATATATATAATACAAGAATTTAACAAGGTAATTACATTAGTACAGGTAATATAGGGTTTTTCATTGACAAATAGCATGTCTTCATGAAAATTTGGGAACAATATCGTTTTGGCACTAGAAATGAAGATCATTAAGCAATCATGTATTTTTTAAAAATAAACTATTCAACCAAAATTATACTCTGTTCACAGTGTTATTAAATAGATATAATAAAATTGCTATACATAGTTGTGCAAATTATTTGTCAGTAATAAAGTTTATAATTAACAAGTGCTATTTTTTTATTAATTAGTAATTTTTTCTATTTTGTGATATAATATGTGATGATCTGATATAAACGTAAGTTTAATCCACACACTTTCAAATTGGTTTTATCTGGATAAAAATGACTTTGTGAAAAAAATAAATGTATGGGTTTTCAGTAAGGGACATACCGGCCCGTCTGTTACCGACCTATGATTTACCCATTTTTTTATATGACGTTTCTTTTTAAATATAATGTTATTTAAGTCAAACAAAAAGTAAACCTACAGTTTGCAGTTTCTCAGTTCTAAAATAAAGTCCATCAATATAAACCCAATATAGTAACGGACATACTAATAAAAGTTAGAAAACAAATCACTAGCATTTTTAAGCATGCTAATCAAGTTACAAAAATTTTTAATATCAAAATTAGGACCCCTTAGCTATTATGCAAACCAAATATGCTAAAAGAAGAAAATTAGTTTAATATATTATCCATTTCACTTTTATAGTCCAGTCTATCTCTAATATGCACTGCCTGTTTCTAACTGACTGACACGTGCAAACATGAACCTGTGAACCAAAACTTACTTAAAGTATATAAGCACTGCACAAATATTTAAAATCTGCAAAATGTCACCTTTAAAATGAGCTATCATTTATGCATCTACTGTAATTTTGAAATTTTTCGAAAAAGTTTACTTTGTTGGGATTTTGCTCTTTAATATAAGATATAGATAATTTCTTTTTTCAAAGTGCATTTTATGATGGTGCATAAAGAAAAGAATATGGAGAGGGATAATATACAATGTACAATAACAAATATAGTTTCGTAATTTTTCAAAATTCTGCATTTTTTTAAAGCATTTCTCAGTACTGTTGTTAAAGACTATTCTTTGGTCAAAAATTCTGAAAATGTCTTACATTAAATTCTAACTTGCATTCTGTTTATACATTTAATCCCTGACGCTGAAGCAATTTTTACATTTAAAGACGTGGGTGTAAGAACTAGACGGCTGCAGTTTTCAAAATTGTTTAGAACGGACAAAAATACTACGTTTTTTTGCATCGTATGATGCAAAAGTAGTTTTATACATCTAGAACCATTGCTTAGAACTGTCTGGTTTGCACCCACATCTTAAATTGCAAAGTTATTTTCGCTGCTTATAAATTTAAATAATTTTTCCTGTGTATGTTTTTTTATATGAAGTACATGTCCAATACTGTAAGTAATTAGCTTAGTGGATAAAGGTGTTGTAACAAAAATCAAAATTAAAAAAAAAAAAACTTACAAAGTTCTGAAATTCCATAACGTTTTAATCGACTATTAATACAGGATGGAAAAGAACTTTTAAAAAGATGTTTTAGGGGTTATAAATATATATTCAAACAAACAGCTTCACCCATGAAATTAAGATGTGTGTGTTTTCCTATGACTCTCGGTTTTGTTTTTTGCAAATGACAGGTTTCACTACTTAGAAGGTTACATAATTTTTCCTTAGTAAACTCTTTTATATTATTTTAAATAATTTTCAAAACATAGTATGTAAGTGTTACAATTTAAATGTTTGCAAATAACTTAGTAGATAAATGTGTTTTGTAACAAAATAAAATAATTAAAAAAATCTTGCAATGTTTTGAAATTCCATAATGTTTTAATCAACTATTAATACAGGATGCAAAAGAACTTTTAAAAAGATGTTTTATTTCAAATTTTTAAATTGAATTTTTTTTATTAAATAGATTGTTTTTACGAATTTAAAACTTAGTTGCATTGCTGGAAAAAAAACTGGAGATCTATGGACATGATATTGCGTCCATGAGCATAATGGAGTTAAAACAATATCACATAACACTTGTCCAAACTCAACTGTTAAAAAATTATATAATCTTAATATGTAAAGTTTGTGTTTTTCTTATCTCTCAATATTTCTTATTTTAGTTGAAACAAAAATTTATTTAAAGTATGTTTTCTTTTACTTTTTCAGCATTCGTTTGATTTCGATTGCAGCTCAGAAATTTATTTCTGACATTGCCAATGATGCGCTTCAACATTGCAAAATGAGGGGCGCGGGTCAAACCAAGAAAGCAGCTAAGGTAAATGTTAAAATTTATAATATTCAGTACCCTCCATGTTAACATGGAATTCGGCTTTTATTGTTTTATCTCAAAATGTTTTCCACTTTCTAATTATGTTTCGTGTTTTTAGCACAAATAATTTTGAAATTAATTTTTAAAACACGTGCACAAAATAAAACTTTTACTTTAGTTGAGAATGTTTAGTTAGGATTTAGAACTCAATTTTTTACTTTAATAGCTAATATTTTTTCTTTCTTTTTATTCATTTTTATCTCATCTATTTGGTAGTCAATAGGTAAATCAATGATGCAAGTTTTTCAAAAATCAGCAATTTGACGCCGCGATTACTCTGACTTTGGTGACAAAAATGGCATTTCTTTTGCAGATTTATTCATTTTTGTTTAGCTTTGACATGGTTTTCTTAATTTTTTTTATTGAGTTTGTTAGGAATTTGATTATTATCAGTTAACCAACAGTTGCTGATTTTATCCGAAATCGGCATTTTAGCACGGTGGCTTTTCTGATTTTCAAGACAAAAAACTTGTTTTGCTACTATATTTTTAAATCCAGTTTTCTCGTTTTGAAAGGCATTTCTGTAGTTTAATTTTTTTTTATTATTATTATTGCAAACCAATTAGTTATACCAAGTTTGTCAAAAATCGGACTTCGCTAATTTTTCCATTTTTATAAATTGGAATATTTGAACATTCCTGTGGATATTGTGTGAATTCTAGTATTTTATAAAATAATCTTTCTATAAAAAAGGAAAACAGACTTTAAAGAAAATGCGTTAAAAAGTAAAAAATAATTTTTAAATTTACGAATGAGTTGAAAAAATTTAATTTTTTAATACCAATTTTATAATTTAATTTAATTTTTTCAACTTATTCGTAAAATTAAAAATTATTTTTTACTTTTTGTACATTTTCCTTAAAGTCGGTTTTCTTTTTTACTAGAAAGATTATTTTATTTTTTAGTTTTTAATTTAGCAAGGGGCTTCGCCCCCTATTATTATTCATCAAGAAATTCAAGTAGCAACTTGTGCTCAACTATGTATTTGTAAAACTTTTGTTAAACAATGAAAATATTATGAAATCGGATAAATTGTTTGAAAAAACTCTGGTTAATCGACATTTCCGGATATACAAAAGCCGGATAAACGATTTTTTTGTTGCAGATTTTGCTTAAGGGGATGTGAAAGTCCAGATAGCCAAAAAATTGCCCATAATGTTATCTCTGTGGGACACTTTTTGCCTTCTACTGGCTTTAATTTTTAGGTTATTAACTCGCGGTTTTTTGCATATTAAAGTCCAAAAGGTTCTCAAAATCATTATTATCTTCATTTTTTCTGTAGTCCATTTTTTTTTTTTTAAACTGAAGAAAGATAGTGCTTCAATATAAATTAATATTAAAATGTCTAAAACATTATATTAACAAAATAAAACCATAGACCCATTTTGAAAAAAAAAATTATAAATTGCTGCAAAATCCATCTTAAAAAGTTAATTTGGACTGAAGTTATAAGAAATATATATGTAAGATGTCGACAAAAGCTTTGTAAAGTTTTTAAGGCACCCTGATCCCTATAGGGATTTCTTGAGCTCTTCTAGGTGCGTTGTAGGTGATAGGTCGAGCAATAAATTTCACACAAGGGTACAAGAAAGAGGAGGAGGGTACACAGCTGTGTTTCTTTCTTTTTTTCTCTCTCTCTTTTTGTAGTTTACTCATGATCCACGGGAGGGTCTGAAGTTGGCCGTTCAACTATTATCTAATTATATTTTTAAAAAATAAGTATTTTTTTAATGTTTATTATTTTTATACAAAAAAATCTAATTACGGAATTAATATTTACTTGTTTACACAACACAATTATATAGATTAGAACCCCTTTTTTCAATTTTCATAATGTTGCTTTTATTAATATAGAAAGTACTTTGCAATGAAGAGTTTGTATTTTGTTGAAAACGTATTTTTATAGCAAGTTAGTTAGGTTGCTGATGCCAACTTGTTTTTAAATATTTTCTGCATTTAATGATTTAGCGTGATTAGCTGAAAGATAGTCTTCGATCAGCTACTAAACCTAGAACTCTTAGCTCGAATAAATGTTAGAAGTATTCATGCGTGGAAAGTGCAAACCTTTTGGAAAAACGGAAGATGACACTACAGCAATGAAATTTTACAATCGCTTGGTGCCGGCAAGTGATTCAGACAATTGAATAAGATATACTACCCTGTCCTTTCGGTCCCCGCGTGAGAGAATCTCTGTGGCCATTTCTATTTCCACAAACTTTTGGACGCTGTTATTTCCCCAAACTTTTTTTAAGCATTTGTTATGTTACACAAAATAATTTACGCAGTTTTGTTGTAATAATAAAATGGTATGCACACACATTTAATTTTTGAAATGTTGGTGGGTAGGCTTTAGTCCCTTTTTACTTTGAGGAGAAATTAAAACTCATTGCAAATTAGATATCAGGTGTGACATATTCTGCAGTATTTTTCAATACATGTTTTCTTTTCAAATTCTAAAGCTGAGATATTATTCAATACATTGTCTGTATTAAGATCTTACCAAGACTGTAGGAACAACTTGTTGATTCAATCTTGTGTGAATTTTGCATAAAGAATTAAAATTATTTTACATTTTGTTTCAGGATAAAAGATACGTGCTCACCATGGAAGATCTCACCCCAGCTTTAGCAGAGTACGGTATCAATGTCAAGAAACCACATTACTTTGCATAACTTTCAGCTGAATCTAGAAAGTCAGTGTTGTATGCAAGATTTTTGTTGTGGACTCTATATATATATTTTTAATTATTTCTAAAAAATGTGTAGCAAATAGGTTGTTATTTAACTCCTTCTGTTGGTAGTATTTTTTAAAAAAATGTCTTTCCATTTATTTTTAAGAATTAAGAAAAAATACCTTTACCCTCCAGTTCCCAAATTTTTTTAAAAAACTTTGCAGTGTCTTAAGGACTTTTAAATAAGACAGAACAGCATTTGCCATATTTTTAGGTGGTTTTTTTTCCAGTGTGCACTCAACTTGTACATTCTACTAATCTAATGATTTATTTTCTTTGTTTCTAGATAAATTGTTTTTATAACTCATGGACTTTTCTCTTCATAAACTAATGAACTTTTGTTAAAAGACTAATCTCATGACTTATTTTCTTTGTTTCTAGATAATCCCTTGATGAACCATCAACTTATATTAAAAAAAAGGAGGGGGGGGGGGGGACTACACTTGCTATTTTTTTTCAGCCATAATTGAAGATTTTCTCACAGAGAGTCATAACAACATTAATTGAGACTTGTACCAAGTTTAGTTGGAAGTTTATATCACAACATATTTGTTTCTAGCTAACTTCCTGCCTTAATTTTGCTATACAAGGTTCTCAAGAAGTCACTAGATGGCAGCAGAGCTGACTTAGAATTATTTTAAATTTAGAGCCCAAAAATCAAGTGGGCACTAAAGTGTGCATTGGGAACTGGAGAGTTAATGTTCTTTCCTGATTTCTAATTGTCTGGCCATAGATCCCTATATGTTCTACCTTATTAATCTTCTATCTGTTGCTTACTGTCTGGTCTCCTGGAAACCATACAAGCTGACAAAATAAGGGTTAAAGTTAATTTAATAACTTTAAAATTACATTACTAATTGACTATAACCCCTTAAATATTTATCTTGCTTACATCACTGACTGCAGATAATTTATTCATATTAATTTTAACTTTCTTTTCAGTTAACACAAATAGTTAAAAAGCTAATGAACTAAAAAAAAAATTGATTATGATATCCTATGCAAAACCAATCATATTGCATCAATCAAATATGCTGTTTTAGTGTACTGTTTATATATTGTTTAATTACATTCAATCAAAATATCAATTTATCCCAAATCAGTTTGTTTTATTTTTCAATCTGTTTGTTTCAATCAAAAGGTTTAAAATTTATTTGATTAGTGCAAAAACAAATTCTGGAGATAAGCTGTTGAAAGCTACTCTTTCATTTGCAACTGTCTCTACAACCATGTATTGTGATGAGTATATTTTAAATTTCTTTATAAATGGATATTTTTAAATAAGTTATCTTAAAAAGGACATATTTCATTTAAAAAGCAAACATGTATATAGTGTTTTAAGAATAGTAATTAAAAAAGGGTGGGGAATGCAATAAATATTCTTGCTCAGAGAAATTTGCTTTTTAGGACTGGACTCAGTCTCAAAATAACTCTTTTACAGCACAGAATTTTCTCTCATTCATTTTTGTCAAAGTTGACACCAATACATATTTGATATTTGTCTGTGAATTTTTTTTCATAAACCTTAAGTTTGTAACTTGAGTGGGTGCCTAATTGTGGCTATTGTAATTGTTTATGTTCATAACTGTTCTGTCTGAAAAACTAAATGTGTAACTCTGACCATGGGACTGATTTTAGTTGCTGTAATTGTCTACAACAGTTGAAAAAAGTCTGACTATTTCATTTATAATGTTTATAACCCTATTTTACCTTAAAGTATATAACCCTCAACTGTGATTGTTGTAATCGCATAACTGTTCAAATTAAAAAGATAATCTACCAATTTTTTTTACAACTAAAATTAATTCTATTTTATCGGGAAAATAAACTCCATCTCACTTCTAAATTGTTTACATTTTGCATAATAAACAAACTTGGAATTTTTTGTATCGTACAAAAATAGACAAATAAACAGGGCTTCCCACTTACCTGGAAAATCAGGGAAAATAGTAATTTTCCCCAAAAAAGTCAGGGAAATTAAAGATTTTCACCCAAAAGTCAGAGAAATTATATCTACTACAAACATAAGTGTTTTTTACTAATAACTGGTTTTCACATAAAATTTAAACTGTATTGTGTACTGTAGGTATAAAATTGCATAATTATCCACAGTAACTTTTATATCCATTTTACGTTTGTCAGGGAAATATCGAATTTTTTGCTTGGAAAGTCAAGAAAATTGGTTGAGTGTTTTGAGTGGGAACTCTGCATAATCTTTCATTTGTATTGATTAAACAGCTGACTTACCTTTTACTATATTTCACCCAGAAAGTAGCTTTAGGTGTTTCTCGGAGGTATGTGTATTGTGATAAAAGTGAAACTGTACAAGGTGAGTTTATAGGATAGTTTTTTGTTAATAATTTAGGTGGCTTCAAAAATTTGACCAAATTGAAACCAAGTAACAAGTGGGTAAAAAATTATACATTTAAAACAATTTTGAATTATACCAAAAAAAATTCATTTAACTAAATTTTTTTTCTTTACAAAGTTGGAAAGAGATTATTTTACTTTGTTATTGTTATACTTTTTATATAAATATCATTTACCTGAAGCAGCATTTATTTTATTAATTAGAATTATTTATAAAAATATATTCTTTATAATTATTTAAATAAATAAAATTGAAGGTTACATTTTATTTTAAATAAAAGTTTTATGCTTTATATTTTTTAAGGATTATTTAAGAGAGAGACACTGATATATTAGGTTTGATATACAACCCCCCCAGTCTTATGAAAAAAATATTTTGTAAGATATGGTATGTTTTATAAGGTTTATAGAAAATACTTTAAGTATTAAAAAATAAACCCTAAATTCATAAACACACCTAACATTTTATGCATAAAAGTTGCTGAAAATTTTGCTTTTATGCAACAGTACTTAGCACTAATGATCTTTCATACTAAAGGTACTATATATGATTTATTGAAGCAATAATTGCTGTAATTCAAAGCCCATGTTAAGCTTTAGCTTTGTGATAACTGTTTATCACGCTAGAAAAAAATCATTCAAATGGATAAAAATGCTTTTGAAATATTAAAAAATAGAATTATCTTTACATACAGGGTTATTCAGAAAGTCATCCAATTTCAAAATTATGTATTCAAAAGACAAATTAAAGGATAAGCAATACATGACTGAAAAGGTAAAATGTCCCCAAAATTTTTTTAAAAATATGTAATTGAATCTAACAACAGATTTCTGCTGCTTTGTGAGCAGTTGCAAATTACACATTAGTTTGGCAAAATTGACAAATTGCATTGGCATGCATGTGACTAAAAGGAAGGGAAAAAAATTAACATGTTACAGTTTTAGTCATGTATTACTTATCTTTTTTAATAACCCTGTATTTTAAGTGGTAGGAAGTGTTTGGAGCACATTGGTACACTGAGATCATTGATGATACAGCTTTCATAATTTTCAATTGCAATTAGTAAAGAAATTAGTTTTTCTACTCACAAATTGCCTGTCAGAAACATCCAAGGTAAGTATATATTGCAGTTCAATCTGTGAGTAGACTAATTTCTTCATTAATTTTAAAATACAAATCTGATATTTTCACAAATTTTATTTTATCGAATGACTTATTTCAGCTAAGTAATGTGCTTATTGGATCCCAGAAAATAAAATTTCAGCTAATTATTTTCTTTACCTGTTGAATATCTGAACTTATGAAAGCTATACCAATATTTCCAGTGCACCAATGTGCCCCAATTCCTCCTTTAAAGTGATTATATGTTTATCATTTTCCTTTCTCCCCAACAGCAACAATGTCGGAACAATAATCAAAAATGATGTTGACGATTCTCTAGATGTAGACGATTCTGTTGATGTTGACGATTCTGTTGATGTTGATGATTCTGTTGATGTTGATGAATGATGCTCTTGATATTTTGTAAGAAAAGAACGGAATTGTGAAAGTTTTGCTGAATATTTTTATGTAAATGACTATGCAACATTCGTTTTATACTGAAAAATAAAAATTGTAAAAAATACTGTTTTGCTTTATTTTTAAGTTGTGTGTTTATTTTCAATTCAAGCTTTATTAGTTTGACCATAACTGATTAATTTTTTTTATTAAGGTTCGCACAGTAATTGAGAACAACTTCATATTTGGTAAATACTTAATTTTCGAAAACATACACAAAAAAGTCATGAAATGGAAATTAATAGTCTTTATATATATAATCTTTTGTTAATTCTTAAAGTTACTAATAATGAATTCCTTTGGTCAATGAATTAAATTTGACGATTGTACATACTTTTAGATCTTTAATTTACATTAAAAAAAACCTAAGAAGTCCTTAAAACTATATTTTTACTGTTTCAAATCTGTATTAACCCCATGTTCAATGCTCTTAGATATCATCTTTCGTATTATAAATGTATTCCTTTTAAAGATCATTAATTCGGATGAAAATATGTAACAATGTGATACAAACAAGATGATAATGTAATAAAAAACATTAAGTTAATTGTTATAATAATTCAAATATAGAGCAATATGTGATAAACAGAAAATATTTTTTTTTTGTGAAATATATTTAGTTTAATTTTGGCTTTCGTATTGGTTTTCAGTTACTGGGATAAACGTTTCATTTGTTCTGTATAACTGGAATGAAATTAAAAAAGGAATTTAATTCTAGTAATCTTGTATACACAATTTATTAAAGCGGTATGATGCAAATAACACATGCCTTGATCAGATGAATATTTAAGTACATTAAAGCATATTTAAAATAAATTCCTCAACCACTTGTGGTAATTTTTTTAAGACACAAAATGAAACAAAAAATCTGTTGTGCAAGTCGTATTAAAAATATAACAAAACTATGCATAAGAAATTTAACTTTCCTTTAGAGGATGTATAAATTATTAAAATGAGGCGGCAGACATGTTTAGGGAGATGCATCTCCCTTCATGAGCAGCAATGAAACTGCACAGCAAAATGAAAATAAACCCAGAGTTGACAGTGTTTCCAAAGAACAAAAACTCTCTCAAGTTAGGGTTGGAGTTAACTATTGTGTGCCAACAAGCGGAAAATACCGGAACAGCAAAGGTTTCTATGACAATCGAATCGATATTGCTGAAAATATAAAGGTGGGTTAGAAAAGTTAAATATATGATGTTCCCAAGAGTGCAATGGAGGACTTCTTTGTAGCTTGTTTAACAGTATTTGCTTAGTGTTCTTTAAGGGAAAATTTTTATGCTCTTTTTGTTTGACCAATGTATGCCATGCCACATTGACACGAGATACTATATATGTCCAGTTATTAAGGCCGTCAATGGGGTCTTTAGGTTGTGTGAAGGTGATCTTATTGATGGGTAAAAAAATTTAACATATGTTGAATTTACTGTGAAGTTTTACGGCAGATATGGGAATAATATGGCAAAGCATTAGAGCGTTCAGATAGATTGGAATTTGTAAGTGGATATTTAAGTGTGTGCAGAGCCTTGTCAATGTCGTTGATAAAGTTCTACAAATGCATTAAAATTTTGCATGGAGGAGCATCAAATACATACTGTCAAAAAACAAAGAAGTCCTTCATTGCCAGCACTTTTGGGAACATAATCATATTAAATTTTTCTAAACCACATTTATTTTGCAAAGCTATCTCTAACTGATGGAGATAGCTTTTGTTCTTTGGCAACATTTTCAGTTCTGGGTTTATTTTCATTTTGCTATGCACACATACTTTTTCATTTCTGCTGATGAAGAAAGATGTGTCTCCTGAAAATACGTTTGGATTTTATGTATTTTTATTGTGTAGTTTTAACTTTGTATTTTAATATCCTTAACACAATGTTCTTTACTATGAGTTTTTATCTTAATAATAAATATAATTATATCTGATATTATGAAGTCTATATAATAAAACACTAAAAATAAACAAAACGAGATAAAAAAGAATTTGTTTCTTGAACAGTTATTATTCTAGAATCATAATAGAACTTAAGTTCAATGATGATTTACTTTGGTATAAAAAATATGTGTGTGTATGCAATTTAAGAAAAAACAAAAATACAACCACATTTTTTTATTTTTTTGTGCAGCAATACTTTGTTCTAAATTTGTATATATTACATATATTACTTTGTTCTAAATTTGTTCTTTGCCAACCCTTGAGTCATATGAAAATGAGCTTATGCGCTGATGAGACAAAACCTAAAAATCCTGAGATAAAATAAGATTCTTCAAAAACAACCACTAATGTAGAAGCTTCAACTACTTTTTAAGGCAGATATATGTGTATACTTGAATAGCAGTAGCAATCCTGTTTCACAATCGAATCACAAATGTGCTGAAAGAAATTATGAATACTTATTCAAAGCAAAGTACCAACAAAGTGAATATTATACATACTTTAGGAAAAATATTATAACAAGTAAGGTAACACATAATAAGTGCGCAGCTCGGCTGCCAAGTGGCATATGTCACAAAAATCGTAAAATGAACCAACACCATTTTCCATAACTAGGCAGCTAGATCTGTCATTTGTCTTAGTTCAATACTCAATAGATTGCCAAATTATGAGTTTGAATATCATTCCACTTAACATTAAAGCCAAGGCGAGTTGCAAATTTTAAATGTACATTTTTATTTTGAAGCTTAGTTTTTAGAATAATACCACTTGGAAAGCCAAGCCACTCAACTAAATGTTAATATATACATACAGGGGGTAGATAAAAATATGGAAACACCTTGAAAAATACTATCTTAATTTACATGTTTGTTAGAGCAGAGTTTTTAGGTGTTTCCTAATTCAATTATCTATATAACATCGTATACATGTTGCAAGCATAATTTATCATCAAGACAGAGTTCTGTGTAGTTGTGAGTGAATAATGCCGAAGCGTACGGAATTCTTTTTATCTTTTCTTAATCTTTTTCGGACAAATTTTTTAGGTTCATATGGTGTGTGCTCCTCTGACCAAGGTAGCAGATAAATTGCATCTGACAAACCCAGAGTGGATGGAAATGTGTTTTGAGTGAAAGGGACAAATGAACATTGCATAGAGTTATGATGACAAATAAGAAACCTACAGCAGGTAAACTGACTGCTGAGCTGTTTACCATGCTCACAAACCCTATCAGCAACAAAAAAGAGTGAAGAGAACTCCACAAGCATGGTTTGTATGGAGGAGCTGCTATTGCACTACCTTTCATCAGTAATCAAAATGCTACTAAGAGGAGACATTGGTGAAAAGTCATCAAACATGGACTATAAAACATTGGAAAAAGGTCATTTAGTCAGATAAGTCAAGGTTAAACCTGTTCCCAACTTTTAGTGGAATTTATGTTTGGAAAATGCCCTCTCAAGCACACAAACTAGATCGTTTGCTATCAAGAGTGAAACTTGGCAGGTGCTGAGATTATCCCAATTATTTTTATGTCAATTGTAAAAATGCGAGGAAAACAATTTTTTAATTATAATTCATCTTTTAATTAAGATATAAAATAAAACTTGATGTTAAAAGCTTTTCCAAGTAGAAACTATGATTATGCCAAATTCTATTAAAATTGGTTCGTTCATTTCTGAGACATGAGCAACATCCTTGTAATTTTACAAGTATAGATGTAGTTATTTAGAATTCTTTCAATAATAATTTTAATAAAAATGTATAGTCCAATGCTCTTTGAAATTAACCATTCACAAATGTTTTGAAACTTAGGATTTATTTGTCCTCAATATAATTGGATAAAGGTAGACAGCTTTTCAACTCTTTACAGTCAGGAGACAGGATTTCAGTACAAAAATATCATTTGGTAAATGGTAATTTTATGGTTTAAATTGATTAGCAGAAAGTATAATATTACTAGTACTACGTAATGAAGGGGGAAATGCTAACAATGTCCTTGCATGGTTTGAGAAAAGTTCTCTAAATTGGTTTGTAGAGCTGTGGTTGAATCAGAAAGATATTTTTCGTTTTACTTTGAAAAAAAAAAACCAGCAGGCATTTATCAAAGTTATGTATTTCATTAATAACATAAAAACCAAAATAGTAACAATAAAAAAAAATATTTACTGCATAGCAACAACACTTTTCGTTTCTCAACTGAATATTGCAGTGATTAACCAGAAATCAGTTATTAACCAAAATATCGTTTTTTCCCCTTTCTGATGGCCCTACTGCCTGGCTTTTAATATAGTTTATTAAATAAAATAATAGTAAGAAAAAAAAATTAAAAAAAGGTAATCTTTCTATTTGTAGCTATCATACATGCTACAGCCCTTCAAGAAAAGCTTGAACATATATGTTCAAGCTTTTCTATGTATGTTGATGTTGTATGTATATGTTGATGCAGAATGCAAATTATCAAACAAATCAATACTTAGGTAGCATTACAAAATCAATTACAAGTTATAGTTTTGATAAACAAATACAATATGCTATATTAATATAATACATTAAATCAACTTCAGATATATATGTATATAAAGATTATTATACAAAAGCTATTTTGTTAAAAATTTGGTAATAAAATGCAGGTTAACTTAATTTCGAATAAGGGCATGGGAAAAAATAATGTAACCAAAATTTTATACTTAAGCAGATGTTTTATGTAGACTAAAGCATAATATATTATGCCAGATAAATGTTATTTACATAATAAGTCCTAAATGCAGGAAAATAAAATAGTAATAAATAGTTTCAAAATTAAGATGTGTCCTAATAGTCAAAGAATAATACTAAATGTAATCTTTTACCATAATAAATTAAGTCATTGTAAGGAGCAAACTATTGCCATTTCTATTCATATCTATAATCAAAACATTACTTTATTAAATGTTATGTTTTAATTTGATGCTCTTTAATAGGCACACAGTGATTTTTTCCCCAAAACAATCAATATGGCATAACTTCATGCATTCGTAAATAATGCTGGTTACTTTGCATCCATTTCATTTTTGAAATAGACAAATAAAGTACTCAATTTGTGCTTTTTGTTTAACAGTATAAGTTTAATTAATAAAAAAAACTGTCCCTAAAAATTGAATAATTTAATTGTTATACCAGGATTGCTCATGTTACTTTGCCCACAAATGTTTAAGTTTTTACATATTTAGCATAGCAGTAACTAATTATTTTAACAATGCACTTATATATAATTACTAAATATTAAAGAATTCTAACCTTGTGAAGTCAGCGACTCTTTGCAGTAAATGTGAAAATTCAGAGAATGCAATGAATCCATCTTCATCTATATCTCCATCTTCCATAGTCTAAACACAAATTCAATTTTTTTTTATAAAAAAAGTTTTTCGTTCACTTAAAAGTTACAGATATTTATTGGATGGATTTTTATTTCTTTTTTTTTAATGACAGGTAATATAGAACCAATATTCTAAGTAGTATTATAGCAATAAATATTATAGCATTAATATAGTGCATAGTATATTAAATTATCAAAAACGTTACTTAAAATATGTATCAAATTAATAAATTTAAATATAAGCGAAAAAATAAAGATATAAAAGAGAAGAGTACAAACCTTGCCGTTTTTTATGTCTGGATTGCAGTAAAAAAGAAACATTCAGGTTAAAAAAAACATGAATTTAAACATACAGTAGAATATTATTGAGAATTTAATAAATAAAACTACTAAAATAAAAAAAAGTTTATTTAAAAAATACTACTTGAAATTATTTGCATATAAATAAAGAAGTATAAACTATTTTGAGGGGTACTTCTTAATCAAATGCAGTGAAGGTTTTTAGGTAAGAATGGGGCATAAATTTAATAATAAATTATAAATTTAAACAAGGAGTTAAAAAAAAGTACATTCTCCATACTTTCCAGTGAATAAGTTTTTTTAATGGGGGAAAATTAAATTTACTACAATATCTTATTCAAAGACATTTTGAAAAAATAATTTTCTGCAAGTATAAAACATTAATTCTTTAAAATAGCTGAATACTGATACTAATGTAATCAGCCTGTTTCAGATCAAGATACAAGAAGGGGAAAGGTTGAGATTTTTCAGTGCATATTTAAGATCCCATGTTTGTCAGTGCAAGCTAAAAAAGAACAATTGTTTAAAACAGAACAAGAATGGGAGAAACTATTACACAAATATCAACGCCAGTATGATTTGGGTCTGTAGAATGGGTAGCACGAAAAATGAAATAACATCGCCTAGCTAATTGGTTAAAATTTCATCTGTACGTTAATCTTTTTTTTTAATCCGACAGAAAACCAGTTCAGTTTTCCCCCACACATTTGATTAAAGGCAATATTAATTTATTTGGGATAATTTCGAAATGTTTTTTGTCCGAATTTGAGAACATTTTATTATACAAAAAATATATTAAAAACAATTAGAGGAAATTCTACAGTTTTGCAGCACGCATAGGTGAATCCTCACTGATTAAAGGTTAATAAAATGAGAAAAAGACAAGGGCATACATGTAAAGAGAATATATGGAGAAAGAGAAGAGGTGGAGAAATGAAACAGTAGGAGGCCGCCATGTTGGGTGCTGGATAGGAAAGAACATAAATATGTATGTATATATATGTAATATATTGCATTAAATGTTCATAATTTAAATCCATGTGTTGGAATCATTCATTATTCAAAATTTTCAAAGTATAACAAATATGGCAAAGCTTTATCACGACATGGTGACGAAGAATGTGATTTTTAATTCTAAGAATCCATTGATATAATCTAAGGATCCATTGAGTTTTGAAAGCTTAAGCCAAACCAGAAAAGAGCCTAAAAGTTTAATGATCTAAACAGGAAGAGTAGAAACCTTACTAAGGATAAAACAAGAAAGTTCATTTTTTTAAAATAGAAGTTGAAGAAATGAACATAAAAATATTGTTCATTATCAATAATTTGTTAATGGCTATAAAACAGATTGCTGACAAATTGTAAATAATAAGCTAAAAAAATCCTTCACTGCTATCCACAGCAATGTGAAGGTTAAAGAAACAGTAATGAAGAATTCTATTTTTCAGTAAGGGTGACCTTAAATAGGTTGTAGAAAATGGCAGGTTATTATATATGTAAATGAAAATCTAGTCCATTCAAGTATAGATGTAGAATGTAGATGTACATAAATGATCTAGATTCATTTTTAACTATGGACCTTCTTAAAAAAACATTGAGTAGATGGATCATAAAAAAAAACTCCACACTGATAACAAGTTGCAAGCAACAGTTAAAAAAAACATGTAATAAATAAAAGGCTCCAAAAATTAGCATAGTTAATACCTGAATAATTGGCTTAAAAAATCAAGGAAATGAACATTTCAGTATATATAAACTAATGTAATTGTGTTGAAATCTAGAGTAATTTATCACAAAATTCTATAGGAACCCTGTCATGGTAAATGAAAAAAAAAAATTTAAAAACAAATTCATCTGATACACTTTTAAACTAACACATTTATAATAATAAGCTGTGCTATATTATTATCCTTGTTAAATTTTTCATATTTAAGTAACGTTAAAAAATAATATAGTAGTACAATAGCAAGTTTTTAATATTTCACCAACTTGCCTAGAAGGACAGGTATTTTATTAATGCAAAACAAATTATGACAAAAACTTAGCTATAATGACATATAATGTCAGTAAAAAATAATCCAGTAGTCAATGGAATATAATTACATAATCAAGGATTTCCTGCCAGTCTTGAGATTCCAGTCCATGATTTCCAATGACTTTTAGGCGATTTAAAAGTTCTTTCAGATCATTTTTCGACAACAGATCATCATCATCAAAGTCTAAAAAATATATTACAGATCCCTTAAACACACTTAACTTTAATATTTGAAAATAACAACTTGATGAGTTTATGAATATTAAAACCTTCCAATTTTAAATTTTGATAAGATGTATTTAAATACTTTGCTGTTTTCAAATCATATTTACAGAAAAACATTCATACTAGAATTAAATGAGGCGGTTAAAGTAATAGTGATGTAAGTCCATTTTGACTCATACCGCTATTGCTTTCATCGCAAACTGAAAATCCCCTAAAAAAGGGCGATTTCAGTTTGAGATGAAAGTCTTAATGGCATGAGTCAAAATGGGCTTACATCACTATTACTTTAACTGCCTCAAATGGTACCAAGAACAGTGCAGCTGAAGCATATCATAGAAATTTTAAAATAAGTGAATAACTACAGCACTGATTGAATGAAATTCTACAATTTTTGACAGTACCAATGTATTACAGTTTTGATAGTATGCAAATTAAAATCATATGTAGGTTTAAACTTTTCTTGATTATGCATTGCTGAAGGATTTAACTTCTTAGTTAAAAAAAATTCAGTATCTTTTTAATTATAAAGAACATTACTTTTTAACTTCTACCATTCAAACGAAAAACATAGGAAAAACATGAATTTTTGGTAAAAGAGGTATAAATATGGGTAGATGAGAAATGTTATCCAATATAAAATTGTTGTGGATTTCAAAGCTTAAAATTCAAAACTTTGTTCAATTTTAAATGCAAAGAAATATTATTGAAAAGTTATGAATTTAGTAGATTATTTTATATTTTTTAGGATACTGAAGACAAAATATTTGAGGGAGATGCTCCTTTCACTCTTTCGTTTTTTGTGGAAAAAGTTTCCCTATCCTAAAAACGTAGGGACTTATCACCTATTTACATTTAAATACTATATGATCATTCATATAAAATCATTAGAATTTTTTTTCATTAAGACTTAATAAATGTAGAAGAAGCTAATTAAAAATAAGTCTTTAAAAATTAAAGAGATAGGAGCAAGCTTTGGTTTTTAATAACATTGTTCTTCCTATAAAGCAATAATCCCACAACAGTCTGCTTGCAGGACAAGACCAGAAAGATTTGTTATAGGAATCTTATTTATATATAAATATAGATTTTCTTATGTAAACAAATTAAACAGAATTGAAAAAAAAAATACCATAAATTTTAAAAGCATATTCAGCTTTTAACAACAAAGGAGCTCTTTCACTAAAAACTGACATCATGTCCAGATAATCTTCAAATGTCATACATCTAGAAACTGGATCAGTAAATGCCAAAATCATTCTGTCTTTAAAAGGATTTACCTACAAAAATATTAAATTATAATAATTACCAACAACTTTTTTAAAAAAATCAATCAATTAAAGAAATGCATGAATTTTTATTGAGCTTAAACAGTTTGAGAAAACAATTACATTTAATTTGAGTATTAGACAACTTTTGCATTATTTTATTATAGTTACCGACATGAAAAAAATTCATGAAAGTGTTTCTATGTAAATTTCAAATATATAATGCAACACCTTTTCAGTATTTTTTTTAAATAAGAATTCTATTATTATGAAGATTTTTTTGCCAGTATTTAGAAACTACAATAATAATTTAAAATAAAACTCTTTTAATCAATTCAATATTGAAAATGGAATATAAAATATAATTACATACTTTTATAGAGAGTGGAAAGTTTCATATAAAACAACCAAAGTCATAATCAAAGTGTAATATTACATTACATTTTTGAAAGAGTAACTGCAGATTATTGAAGTGGAAATTTTGAACGCTGTACTAAGACATATTTTTAAATACAATAGAAAAATTTCCAAAATATGGATGCCTTCCATCAGAATAATTTAATATATCCCTCTTTTTTAGTACTTTTCTCTTTAACCCAATTAGAAAATAGTTCCTAATGCACCTTATAATTTTTCCATACAAGAATATGCATTTAATTTTTTTAATTAAACATATAAAAGAGCGTAAATACTCTCTATGTGCTATAAAATATCACCTACAACTTATAAACATAAATTAATGTATACAACTTTAAAAGCATGGAAAATATTGGTTAACAGTGTTTTCTCAATGAGATAAAAATGAAAAAAAAAGTTTTTGTCTAGTCTCAATAGAAAATAAAGGTGGTCATGTAATAGTTTATTTATTATACTCTTTTCAATGCTAATGACTTTTTGTTTAGCTTAGAAGAAACAACCGAATGGCATACAGAAATTTCAGAACCAGAATCACATTAGCACAAAGGCGACAGTATTTAAATTTTTTATGACCAAACAGAAATAGTCCCAAGGTTTATTCTTCATTTGTTTTCTTCTTAAACAGACTTAACAAATATGATCATAAGATTTCAGCACATAAATTGTTAGATTTGTGGTTGACTTAACAAGTCTATTTATTTCTTTGACTTGCAATGTTCTTTACATAATTTTCCACAATTAAAAAATTAACAATGTTAATTTTCTGCCATTTTGAATCAAAGTTTGCAGGAGTTTTTAAAAAAGCTTTTTAGGAATGACAGTACTACACAAGAACTAAATGTGGATAAATTAAAAACAAACAATATCATAGCAAAACTATAGAAATATAATTGGGCTTTTCATATGTTTAAATTGCAATAAATTTAATTTATATTTGATGAATATTTTGTTTATATATTTAAATGTCTGTGTATATTTTACGACCAAAAATGTATGAAACTATATAGAAATAATTAAGATAGAACACTTAAATTTAATAAACTCCTTATGGAAAAAATTAATTTTCTTTAATAACAGTTACTTAAAAACAATATAAGATTTATATTTACATAACTGATAATATTTTTATTACTTTCTAGTTCAACTTTTTAAAAATTATAATATCTATATTTATTATCCTTAAAAATTTTAAGCCATGCTGGCTTAATTTATAAATCATTACAGTTTGAAATAACTCTGCATTAGAAGACATTTTCTAATATATACACAAATAACTAAAGCACATAGTAAAGTAAATTGAAACTTAATATTAGTATTTTTATATAATTATTAATTTAATATTTTTGTTACAAATTCTATATAAAATTGAATGCATTAATATATTTTAGTAACGCATAATATTTTGCAAGTAAATAAATTCACCAAAGTGATATTAAGAAATAATGACACACTAGAGCTACATAATGGGTTATTGTTGACGGTTCGAAATAGATTCATAAAGGTTTTTGGCTGGTTGAAATAACAATTGGGTTATTGGTAATTGAATGATTCCAAAAGATGTTTAGTTAGTGGTTAGTAAATAATCAAATGGTGCCAAAATATTGCTTGGCGACAGTACACTGATCATACTGTTCTTTTAAACTTTTTGGGACTAGAGGCAAAACAAAAAACTGTACTTGGAATTCAGGTAAATCTTCAAGTCTATCTAGCGATATGGCAGGATTTGAAGAGTAAGGATTGATGTCAGGATTCATTTTACAGAAACGTTCATATGCTCTAAAAAAAAAATCTAATTATGAAGATAGTGGCACAATTTATCAAAGAAATTGTTAATTGTATATAATACTATAATGTCAAAAAAAAAATTAGTGACTTTTCAATTTAACCAAGGTGACATTAATATCATAATTAAGAAGTTTTCATCAAAACCAAACTTGCCAAAAAATGGGACAAATAATAAAGTATTAAATTTTATAGAATAGTCTGAATCCGATTTTCTATTGAAATCTAGAAACAGGAGGTTTGTTCAGTTGCAAACATCTGTCAAGGGATGACACATTTTAAATCAAATTAATGTCTCATTAGACAATTATATATTAAGAATGAAGAATTTTTACGATTTCTGTTTTTATTTTTATATTAAAGATGAGAAAATTTCATGCAAAAACTGCTGTATTTTTTTTATCAATGAGCTAAGATAATTTATTAAAAAATTCCAAAGTTGCACTTCAGAACTTGGCGTGAAAAATGCCATAGACTGGAAGTGAAGAATTGCTCCCGCTCAACTCAATACTTACATTTTTATCAGAATTCATGATTAAATTTATACGCTATGGTATTTTTTCTTCTTTTTATTACGAATTCAGTATACAAATACTGTATTTCACCTTGTTCTTCGCTTACAACAGTTAACTCACCTAAGCTGTTTTTTAGCGTTCCAAAGGATAGTATAAAGTAAAAAGCTTGGACAATAGTCACGAAGAAAGATGATAGGAAGGTTAATCTGTCTTACTGGGTCACCTTGATTTTCCGACAAATCTAGTAACCTGGCGCCAAACGCTGATGCAGGGGGGAAATATAGTTCTTTGATTGGCAACCAAACCAGTTTTTGTCACCAAGCAACATGATAGTGTTGCGATAATAGGATTTTCAGAAATGTTGCCAAGGGGGGTCAAATAAGACAGATTAACCAATAGGAAAAAATCCTAAGTTTTTAAATAAATCATCGTTATATTTGTTATATATATAAATCAGCTGGTTTGGGTAAAAAAGTATAAATATTAGCTTCTCAATCCATAAATGGCTTTTGAAGGAGCAAAATCTTCAGAAGTTTTACAAAATAGGAGTAATCTTATGGTTACTCAAATCACACAAGTGTAGAGTTAGAAACATGAATGAATGGCTGTTGAGAGAATGGTAGATCTACACAAATGATCTATTAGTGAGATTTTAGTATATATCCTGAGGAAATAACAAGGAATGAAAATGGAGACCTTAAATTTTTAACCATGGTCAGATTAATAAACAACACAAAGTCAGTGGCATAGGAACTTCATATTTTCAGAGGGGAGCTCAGAAATTTTTTAATAAAAATGTAACTATTAAAATTTTTTGGGGGTTATTTGCCAAATCAGTGTTAAGCATGTTAATATGGTGTACAATAAAGATAAATGTAAAATTCAGGCTATCAAGGAAGAAAATGTTTATGTTTATTTCGGAGATTAAACTTTTTATTTATTTTATTACACTGTTTTTATTATTTTCAAGTGTCTCAATTGTTATTGTTCCCATTGTAAACACATTGTTTTGACGAATATTGAGAAAAAAATGGATTATACTTGTTATTTCATAATTTAACCTTTAAAAAGTGTGATGGAAATATGTTCATTAACATAAATCTAATGAAAATATTGTTAAGTTAGGGGGCTGAGCCCTTACAAAATAAGGGGAGTTCTACCTCCACCCACTTCCCACGCCTGTGCACAAAGCTCAACTCTACAAACTCTTGTATCACAACAATGTGAAAATATTGACCTTTTGTATCTCCAAACTTTTGAATGTCAATTTTAAAACCAAAACAGCTGTTGAAATATACTTACTTGACTATTTCTCGATCTGTTAGATGAGTAAGTAACTATAAAATAAAAAAAAATAGTTAACGTTAATGTTATGCAACACCGTTGACAAAGATAATTAATAATTAATGACAAAATATACCTCATATTCTCTTATCTTCTCTTCAGGTAAAATACTTTGTACTTTTCCCATAGTTAAAAATAACAACTGTAATATAAGAAAATGCAGTTAAATACAAGTATGACTCATACAATGAGGATTCTGTACCTATAAATTAACTAAACTTAGTAGCTAGACATTATTTTCAAGAGGGCGGGGGCAATGAACATTGTCTCAAACCAACTGTTTAGTGTACACATTACAAGCATCAAGAGTGCAAGTAAAGGTTGTCATTATCATTAAATAATCACTACTTGGAGAATGCACCAAAAGTTGTCAGCAAAAAGTCTTCGTGCAACATCTAAATGTCCATTAATAATCAATACCAAACACCACTCAGGCGCGTCACATCGGGAGGGGGTGGGGGCAGTCTGACCCCCCCCCCCAATAATCTAGAAATCCTGAAAGTTGGGAATTTCAGCTTCGAAAAATCCTGAGTTGGGAAAATTTATGCATGAAGAAAATTAATATTATTAATAAATGAAAGCTAGGGAAGATTAGAAATTGTCCAACTTGCAAGATTACATTTAAATTGGACCTCAGAACGGACACTGCATTGGAATACGGGTGCACGTGCAACAAAAATCAATGCTTGTGAGAGAACTCTTTAATATTACCTAAAATATATATATAAAAAGATGAAACATGTCAATAAGTTGGAACTGGAAATTTTCTGCACATTTGAGTTTGAATTTCGAATAGTTAAGTTGAGAATTTTGAGTCGTTAAGTTGAAAAATTTCTTGTTTCAACCGGCCCCAAATATATTTTTTTTGTAACGGCACTAAATATATTTAAAAGCTTAGGTGGCAAATAGGAGTGGCGAGCAGGGGCAAGTGCCACTCTACTATTTAAAAATTTAAATAAATTTCCATAGGGCATTTGTCCTCTTTACTTATAGCTTGCCTACTTTTAACATGTCAATCATTACTACTGCTTAAAAATACAACACAATTAAAAAATTATTTACAAAAAACTGCATACCTACTCTTCAGGGCCTATTTTAACATAGAGTTAGTGGGGATTTTTCCCTACCAGTGTGTAGAAATGCCTCACCAGTCATGCAGATTTGCCCCACCGGAATTTTGTTTTGTTTAATCAATTTTAAACAGTAAAAACATAAACTTGAGTCTGTGGCATAGGAAAGAATGACGTTAGACAGAGACAGATCCCCATTCCTGTGAAAAGGCCCGATTTCGACACTCAATCTCCTAACGAGGGAAAAAAGCTTTCACATCCCTCCCCTGACCTTCCCCCGTCCTATTTCCCATTCACAAAAATCCTTTTGTTCAGAACTGAGTGGTCGAGCAGTTGACAATATATTTCGGATTGCTTACTGTTCAAAATCGTTTTATTGCACCCTTATTTATCTACGCAGAATCTCTTAAGTGGCCACCCACTGTTTTTTTATAGCCGGGAAAACTCGGCAAGTATTTGAAGGGATTTGGGCAGAAATATATGGCCTGGAGGTGTGGGGGGTGTCATAAGGGGTGGAAAAAGTGTTTCAATGGATCCTTTTGGTATAGAAATGTTGCCAATGCAAAAAAAAAACCTCTTCAGAATCAGACGTTCCAGTATCATTCCATAGGCCGATTTTTCACTTCAATTTTAAAAGATATTTTTACCTGCATTTAACAGCTACAAAAAGTAAGTAAATTACATTTATTTTTTTATGTAGATTTCTTTTACGGTGTGTATTTTAACTAAATGTTATTTGTATAGTTAAAAGAGATTTCAAATTTTTACTTTTGGGGGAAAATATATTTCTCGATGTTAATAACATTTTGAAGGGATCATTATTTACAAATTTTAATACATATAAATAGAGGCCTAAATTTTTCAAAATTATTAGGGAGGGGTAGCTCTAATTTTTAATAAAAGGCATAAACTATATAAAAGTATAGCCAGTCTTTCAAAAGATTATACAAGCTTATGCTTATGAATATGTTTTAGTTTCTTTTTTTAAATTTTGATTGGTAGTTTTATATGAACAAAATATATCATGGATGTATAATTCTAAGGTAACCAAAATTAGCATATTTAAGTTATTTGTACTAAATGTCTAGAGTGAAACGACAGTAAGAATAAGGTTAAAATAATTTATTTGAAAAATATCTTTTTTTTTTCGTTACTTACGCATGATCGAAAAGAGATCAAATATTTTTTATTAAAATTGTTATGAAAATGTTTTATTTTTAGATATTCTCTTATATATAAATTAATCAAAAAGTAAAAAAAAATTGGATATATTACTTTTTAACAATGTAATATGCCAGGTTAATGCCAACTATCTTACATAAAAAGCCATTCGGTAACACATTTAAATTCTGGGATAGTAAGTCTGTCTCGCCACCAAATCTTTCATTGGATATTTATTTTGTAGGCAGGGCCGTCGCACACAATTTTTTTGGGGGGGGCTGAAACAAGAATTTTCCCAACTAAAGATATGAAATTCCCAACTCAACATTGTTTAAAATTTCCAGTTCCAACTGACCGATACTTTTCATCTTTTTTATAAATTAAGTAGGATTAAAAGCTTAACATAAACAATAGTAGGCTACGATACATGTTTTTATATTGTTTTAATTCATTTTATATATTGCAGAATACTTTATTTGAAAATAATTCATGTATATAGATAATTTGTAATTTTCTTGACAGAAAACTTTACATTAATTGAGAATTTAATGCAAAAGCCTATATGAATTATACTTAAATGAACCTTAACTCTTAACTAATAAAAAGGTTAAAACTGTATGGATCAAATACAGGTACAGAATATAGCTCAAATAAATACAGTAAAAGTAAATTACAATTATATTAAATGTCCAATAATAAGAAACAGAAAAATGTTTCATGGTCTATGCTGCCTCTGTTTTGTTCAGTATGGTATTCAGCAGTTATTACTCGCGGCACACTTAATCCATTACTGTTACTATATAATTCAACCTAAATTGAAAATTGACGTCCCCGGATCTTAATAACATTAAAAATATGATTGTTCAAGTAGATGCAAAACTTAAAGATAGAGTGGAGCGTTGATGTATCAGGTTTTTATTTTCATATTTGTTATATGTGAACATGTGATTATCGAATTATTTATTTAATATCGATTATCGAATTTATCTAAGGTGATAATCATGAAGGATTTCAATATTCCTCATACCTTCAGAATATCGTTACTGGTACATTTAATCATTTTTAAGGGAAAATGTGTCAGAGATACAATTAATAGTCAATGAACTTTTATAAAAATTTTCAATGTGATTAACCTATTGTGACGAACTAATCCACTAATGTGAAACCGTGTTAAAGAATTTAAAACAATTTAGGGGTATCTTTGAGTAGAAAAATCGGCAACAACGTGAATACATGAATATTTCAACACTCGTAAAAAGAAATTTACCTTAAAATTCACAATAGAGAGAGAGCTCTGCATAGTAAAAACATTGATACCTATTAACAAATTAACCTCTGATATTCATATCAGTCTCTGAAACAAAGCAAAATACTGCAAACAGAAAGCCTGAACATAAAAACGCCAGTTACTAAAAAAAAAAAAAATATTTGGAAGAAAAAGCATAGCAGAAATATTCAATCCCTGCGGATTCATAAAAAAAAATCGCACATATGACGTAATAACCAATCATTGCCAACCCCCGACCGGATGCATAAAGTGTTCACTGAGAAAAAGCAACAAGCAACGAGTTGCTTGGAAAAGAAGAGGGGTCGGCAAGCATTTGCTTTGCAAAATAAAAAATAAGTATTGATTCAATAATTAGAAATATTACATGTGAAGGGTTAGTTGATTTATAAGAGCAACACCACAACTACTTTTAACAGTTGTCAATAACTATTTTAAAAATTAGTAAATCACTCCCTAATTATGAAATAAATTAGTTAAAAAATGTATAGTTATGGCAATTTAAAGATCTAATCAGCGTTTTAGTTGACCAAAACTGGTAAAGAAGGCTACGTGATCCAAAGAGTGGGAGTCAAAGACTCGGCATTGTGCAAAACATTCAAAGGAATTTCTTTACTTTTGATCAATAAATATTAACTTCTATAAATTCAATTTAAATTGTAAAAGTCACTTTAATTCAAGGTTGTAAAAGATTGAATAGCCAAATTTATCTTTTTATAAATATTAAATTAAATTCGAAGTATTTAAAAATTGTTTAAATGATAAGCTGAAAGTTAACATAACTTTGACAACAAAAAACAAACTCTCAAAACAGATTTGATTTTTAACTTATTCTTTATTCATTGTAAAATACTGAAATTTTTTAGGCAGAGCAGGAATCATGGCTTGAAGGGGGAAAAGAGGGAAGTCTTTTAGTAATTCAGGATATGTGAAAGTTATTAAACAGTTCTTATTACGCTTTTGGTTACGAATTTCAATCATATTAAATTTAACAAATATTTAAAAAGGTCTGAAGTGTGGCGGAGATTACATCGCAGATAAACGAACTCCTTGGCCGGTAAAATAATATAATTTAGATGACGTCGCAAGTAATGTGTATTTTAATTGGCAGTGGACAAATTTAACAAGTAAGTCTGTAATATAAACTCAAATTGGGCATTTTTCTAAACATGTGGACTCTTTCTTTATAAATAATAATGATATCCAATAAAATACGTAAACAATCAGAAAAAGTTTTACTAATTTAATACACAAATGCGTCATTTGAAATACTTCTTGAAGATACAACTTTTTGAAAGAAATTTCCTAACTTACCCCCCCCCCCCCCCCTCCTTCCCAAACACTCCCGACGCGACTGCCTGACGACCGGAAACAAACCCGCGCATCACAAAGAAAACCAAAATGTCAAAAATGATTAGACGTTCGGCGTCCATAGGTTACGCAATACTACATTTTAATGTAAAAAGGTATTTAAATATTGTTTGTGTTTCCAAAAATAAAAACAGAATATGCAGACGCGAGCATTTATTTGGGGCGCCTATCGATAACGGCTGTCTGTCTGGAAATCTGAAAACATTGCTTCTCAATTTAGATAAAGAATTTATTGGACAATTTCTAATTTTCCCTTCATAACCTTGTTGTTTTCGCTTTCATTCGTTAAAAATATTAATTTTCTTCAGACATAAATTTTCCCAACTCAAGTATTTTCAAACCTTGAAATTCCCAACTTTAAGGGTTTTCAAATTATTGGGGGGGTCGGACGCCCCCCCAAACTCCCCCCGGCGCGACGTCCCTGTTTGTAGGTTCAGAGGCGTAAAGTTTTCAGAATTATTTTTTGGGGGAGGGGGGAGCCTCGAGCCCGTGGGCCCAATACACCAATACAAGCTTGCGTTTATGCATAGGTTATATGAAATATATGAGTAACTTGAATAAAGGTTAGTAGAAATGAAAAAGTGGCTGAAAGTTTGATTTAAAAAAAAAAAGTACTTCAAACCGATGCAAAAAAATAGTCAAAACTTTTGTAAATGCCATTTAATACTACTTTTTTTATTTAACTACTTATCTTAGATTTTTATTTTAGATGTGCATGCTTCGGCGAAAACGGCAATGCTTCCAATACTTTTCTTTTTAATAATACTATTATAAATCTCAAATAACTCTGATTCACAATAAACTTCTATTTCCCCACCAGAATAATTTATTTGTTTTAGCATGTAATTTTAACTCTTGGTCGCACCATGCAAGTGGAAAGGATAATTTCCTGCTACATCATGTTGATGTCAGATCATAGGCAGTCAGATAATCTCGAAACAATTAATAAGAGACTCATCGTAGTCTTAAATGGAAAAGGAACAGCATTTTTCAATCACCGTCACAGTGCTAAAATTTCTGCAGCTGAAAGAATGGCAACAAAAGTTGTCGGAGCAGCAATTTACAAAAGCATAGATTATATAAAAACATTTTTCAGAAATGATAACAAGTTTTAAGAAAGTAGTATTATGTTTTTTAAAAATTTAAAACTACTTATTTTTCTACATTTTTGTGCTGTAAAATAAATAATTTTTCGAATACAAATAAATAGAATATTATTGCTCATCTTATAAAGTAAATGCCACTTATTAATGTAATGTTATTAATGCACATTTTGTTTGTAATATGCTCGGGTACTAGTCTAAAATTTACCTACGGATTTAGATGTATATATACTATAGATTGACTTTATTTGAAAACTTTATTTGTGTGAAGTAAAATGGCGGAAATGTAGGAAATATATATTTTAAAATACAAAACATTAGATTTTTTAAAAAAAGAATATTTAAAAAAAAATTTGCATTATGAAAACAAAACATACTTTTATGAATCGTTAGAAAATTTCATGAATTCAATAATTTCTTTTAAATAAACTTTTTATAAAATATATAATTTTAAACTAAGTTTATTAAATTAGTTTAAAATTGGGGTTCTGGTTTCTGCAGAATTTAATTTGCCCCACCAGTTAAAATTCCTTAAAATATGCTCTGCTACTCTTGCGAGATTTTACAAGTAGCACTTAAAAGACACCAGTGGCGTAGCCAGGATTGTCCGAAGGGGGTTCATAAATTATTTTTGGTCCGACCAAAACCAAATAATTTTTTTTATTATAAATTGATTTGAACAATTTTTAACTAATAATTTTAATTAAATTTAATTAATAATTTTAAATTAGCAATTTTCATTAATAATTTTAAATTAGCAATTTTTATTAATAATTTTAAATTAGCAATTTTTATTAATAATTTTAAATTAGCAATTTTCGTTAATAATTTTAAATTAGCAATTTTCATTAATAATTTTAAATTAGCAATTTTCATTAATAATTTTAAATTAGCAATTTTCATTAATAATTTTAAATTAGCAATTTTCATTAATAATTTTAAATTAGCAATTTTTATTAATAATTTTAAATTAGCAATTTTCATTAATAATTTTAAATTAGCAATTTTCATTAATAATTTTAAATTAGCAATTTTCATTAATAATTTTAAATTAGCAATTTTCATTAATAATTTTAAATTAGTAATTTTCATTAATAATTTTAAATTAGTAATTTTAAATAATCATAATAATTTTTAAGTAGTAATTTTAAATTAGTAAATTTAATTTATGATATTTTTTAATTTAAGCAGTAGTTTTAAATTAAAATTCTAATTAATAATTTTAATTAAAAACAATTATAAATAAGATGTAAATTAAAAGCTTAATTTTCAAAGGTTAATCTTTAGTCATTTCCTAATTTAAATTACTAACAAACCTGGTTGACATTATACTGGGATTTAAGTCTGTAGCTAAATATTGATGGCGGGTAATAATAATAATTTTTAAGTAGTAATTTTAAATTTGTAAATAATTCTTTATTATATAATTAAAATCATCATGCATGACTATGGCGTGATATGGGGGAGGAGGTTTCATTGGTTGCTTGACGCAGCAAAACGGCGCATTGTGGCAAAATCATAACGGAAATTGACGTTGCTTGTAAAAAAAATCAAATAAGTGAATAAAAAATTATAAAAAAGTGAATATATTATTATAAAAAAAAACATTGATTTGAAGAATCTGTGAAGCTAGACAAAAAATGGAAAAATGCTTGTCTAATCACCAGCACAAGACGCAGCGCCGTATTTACGCGTGTTAGATACAGATGGCTTTACGAGTGTATATGTAAACCACATAGTTTGTATTTCCCAATCACAGGGCCATCTACAAAAGCTAATGTGCTTGAATAATGTCCCCAATCTACACGGACGTTATTTGTGCATGTTAGCTTTTGCAGATAACTCTGCGATTGGTCCACCACATGGTTTGAATGCACCAATCAGAGACTTTTGCAAAATGCAACGCGGCGTAAATAGCGTCCGTGTAGAATGGGCCTTGGAATATCTATTTTTTACTGGTTAAGTATACTTTCTCTTACCTAATGGTATAAATAAAACTGTCATATATAAAACACAGCTACATAATATGGTCAAACAGAAATATTTATGAAACAGTGGGAAAATACATGTCTAACGGTTAGAGATGTCAACATGAACTAAAGTACAGATTATAAATAATGAATAAACTTGTAAAAGTTTTATTTAAAAAAAAAAAAAACATTTATTAAACCCCAACAAAATAGACAGGTAAACATAAAGATAGAAAAAAAAATTATCGACGAAATTCATGCAAAATACTGAACGTTATTGGTTTCGTTTAAAATCGCTCGTGAGCGTCTACTCTTACGTTTGGCTATTTTAAATATGACTATCAAACGCAAAAACTTTATTTTATCGAATTTTAAGAAATCTTTTAAAATTAAACTTTAATTAAAAAATGCCGTATGATATTTATCCACTTACCAGTGCAGTTTATCAAACTCAGAAAATACCGTTCATTTAGGTTTTTTTTTTACAATTTAAATATTCGCAGCTTTGCTCCACATTTAAACTGCATGTTCACAAAAACCATTCGTCGTTGCTGACTAAAATATAATATTAGTTCTTTCATTGTAACACCATTGAAATTATTTAAACTGATTCGAACCCAAATATAATAAAACCACCTACACTCGCAGCGATTGGGTTCTAAAAGTTCAGTTGGCTCTCATAATATTCAACGTAGACAAATATCGGCGCCAATATATTTCCCGCTCATTTCCATTTTTTTTTTTATTTGAACGATGAGTATTTTGTAATGACAGAAGTGGCTCCCAAATGTCTGTTACCTGTCTGTATGCTGGCAGAAGAAACAAGATAATACGAGAAAATAAAATTGATTGTAAATGTAATAGAAGCACCAGAAAAAATTAGGAGGTGGGTTGGGGAACGAAATTTTTCTTTAGTTCGTCAATTCTTTCTAAAATGGCATTTAGTTTTAACAAAATAAAGACTTTGATTTTCAAGCAAGAGAATTTTTTTACCCCCCACAGAAAGGCAGGAGATACATGTGGGTTAGACCAGGAAATGCGACGCGTGTTTTCTCTATAAAAATCGGAGAAAAAGAAGATTTTTTTTTTTTTTTTTGGCACTTGTTATTTTTCAAAAAAATAATTTTGATCTGGCTATGGGGGGGGGGGGGGGGGGGGGTTCTAACCCAAAGTAACCCAATGCTGGCTACGCCACTGAAAGACACTCCACAAAGTTGATAAAGGCATCAAAGGGTGTTGAATTCGTAATCACCAACAGATTTGTAATTGTAATAATGTATCCTATTCAACTGCATCCTTAAAGTTGTCATAGTGTATCTTTAAATAAAAAGATATTTCCCATTTCGGAATTTTTTTAAAAAAAATATGTGTTGCATTTTCAACTTAAAAGTACTTAAAAAAAGTTATTTTAAAAAACCCATTCTGTTTTGTTTAGCAGAATGTTGTGCTAAGTGTATTATGCAAAAAGCAACAACAATTTTAAGCTTATTTTTAAAAAGCCTCAGATTTTTACCTTTGTTAAGAATTTGAAAAAAAAAAATCTTGAGATATATGCATTTAAAGATTAAATATGTCAAAAACTAAATAAAAATGTTAATCATTAAAATTTTACTTGTTTATATGCATAATACACTACTTAGTCATTGTTAATAATTTAATTATAACATTTTGCAATATTTTTTTTACTTATACAACAATTTTAAAATTTAGGAATTTTGCCAAAATGTTATAATTAAATTACTACTACTAACAATGAATAGGTAGTGTTTTATACATGAAAAACGTAATTTGAATGTTTAAAAATTTTCATTTGGCTTTTGACAAATTTAAACTTTAAATGCATAAATCTCAAAATATATTTTTCAAATTCTTGGAAGACATCCGAAAACATTGTCGGAAGGAAAAAGCCTAAGCATTTTTAAAAAATAAACTTAAAGTTAAATTTGGTTTTTTGTAATACACTTAAAATATTCTGCTGAACAACATTGGGTTTTTTAAATGGCTTGACTTATTTATACTCTTACTAAGTAAAATTTTTGAAAGCTGTAACTAAAAATGTAAAAAAGAAGTAAGCTTTTTAAAATCTTAAATTTAAAAAAAAATTACCAGTCCAACAATTTTTTTTACAGAATATTGCTAATTTAGTGTACTTTAATTGTATAATAAGTTTTACATTTGTAACACAAGAAATTAAAAAACTAGAAATTGCAAAACAGTGTCACCTTAAAAAATATCTTTGATTAAATTAGTAATATTATTTAATAAACTATTTTTAATTGACTAAAAAAAAAAGTGTGGGGTACTTCAATACCTTGTAAAAAACCAACAAAACTTGAAACATCCATCCATCTTTTAACAAATTTTTTTAACACTGTATTAGTACATTAGTGTTGTTGCCATAGTGTATTTAATACAAGTACTTGTCCCGTTGACAGGTGTTACTACTGCAGTGTTAAACTCAATTTCTTTTTCAAAGTTATTAACTTAATATTAAAAGTTAACAACTTATATTATTAATATTATTTTGGCACACAGGCATCCGAAAACATCAATGAAAGAGTTAAATTTGGCATGTTATCTTGAATAGATAAATTTCTAAAAAAGAATAGAGTAAATTTGAAGTGTGGAGTATACAAATGGCAAACTCAACTTTGTGGCAATTTATATTTATAATTTTTGAGCTTTTAAGATGTCAAATATAAGATGGTAGTTTTTTTTTGTTAAGTATGACATTTTTACAGTTTAAAAATATAATTCTTTATTAAATTTGCCATAAAAGGAAAGAATTTTTAATTTTTTTTTAGAAATCATCATTTGTTAAACTTGCTTTTTGGATCTGAAGCACATCATATATGATACTGAATTGTTAATGTCCCATCAGGTATACTGCCACTCTTTCAACTTTGGTGAGGTGACTGTAAGATGCTAGGATGTTAAATTAACATAGCACTAAAGCTATACAGTTAGCTATTAGCAACGGTTCGAGATCTGTCCTGAAGACGACCCGGTAACACTGTCTTGTAATTTTGAACCATGATCAGATTACAACTATAAAAACCTAATGCTGGCATGAGGATAATTGTACCACTGCCATGACAAACATTTGAGCCCTGATAGACATTGAACCATGAAAATTGAAATCCTTATGGATATTAAACACATTTAAAGCCACAATGCCAGTCACCTTTATTTTGGCAAATGTTTTTTTGTTAGATGATATTGTTTTGTTAGAGGACTTTGTTTTTGACAAAAAAAAAAAAAAAACTCAAAACCCTCTTATGCACTAACAAGATTTTCTGGATATACACAAGTTATGTATGAAAATTTCCAAAGTGAACAACGTGGTTTTCGAATATTGCTTATGACTGTTACGATTTGGATAACATTACCGCCATTTGATGTAGGCACCAAATATCTAAATATTAAAGCTTCTGATCTCTTTGACATTTGCTAACTCTGTTGTGTGTACAAAAAGAACTAAACATGTGATCCATATTTTCCCCATAAGAATAAAAAAATGTATTTAATCATACTAATACTCTACAAGTAAGTTACACTCTTTTAAACCAGTTAAAATTATTATCTGTCAAAGAAAATACAAGTTAATTATCACCAAACACGTGACTTTTATGGGACGCCAACTTACTTCAAATACTTTGACAGAAAGTTCTTGTTTATTTCAACCAAGGTTGAAATGTTTATTTCAACCAAGATTAAAATAAAATATCAACAAGGTTCAATAACACCAAACAAAAACATTACACTTTTATTCCGAATACCTAATTTTTCACATATTTAAATTTCTTAACGTAGCCAATACGGCACGTAATTTTCCACACTACGATTGAAAATTGCCTTTGTTTGGTTTGGTTAAATAACGTCGCAGTAGAGCTGCACAGTGGTTGGTTGGTTGGTGTTTAATGGCGCAAGAGCCAGTCATGGCTAAGCTGCGCCAAGAGCTGCACAGTGGGCTATTGGCGACGGTTGGGGCCTATCTCGAAGGAAAGACCCGGGAACGATGCCTCGTATTTTTGAACCAGTGGCGTAAGCAGAGGGGGTTGTAACCCCCCCCCTCATCGGTATGAAGTTTTTAAAAAAAATAGTACAAAAAATAATGCTTTTTCCCCCGATTAATAAAAATGTCCAAAACAAAACGTTTAAAACAAATTCAAACGTATTTTTTTTTGTATTTAAAACCCTACATTTGTTTGCAAGAAAAATTACATAATTTCGGCGCGGGAGGTTTATGCTAACAATTTTTGCATTTTATTACTGGGTAGTCCGGCCCGATGTTCGCCGACAAGCACCATCATTTTCACTTAGACGTAACATTTTATTGTTCAAAGAGATCTCCTTTCGTAAATAGGAAGAGTTATGCATCCATTCTGTAAAGAAGAACCTTTTTAAAATCATTGACTATTTTGCTAGAGGTGGGGTTGGATGTTGCCCCCTCACTTTTTCAATATTGCACTTTTAAAAATGAAACGTAACCCCAACACTTTCCTACTACTACAGGCGATTAGAGGGATGGGAGGTCACCACCCCACTTTTTTATTTTAAATTTGCACTTAAAAAAAACATAATAAATTTTGGTACTGAATCGACGAACGAAAGAAAAATTTCGTACCCCAACCCTAATTCTTTTTGTTAATTATATTACATTTACTATCGATTTTATTTTCTCGCATTATCTTTTCCCAATAGACAGACATCTAATACCATTTAGGCGCCTTACTTCCCATTTCCGTAATTACAAAATATTCATCGTTCGACTGAAAATAAAATATAAAAAAAAACATAAACAATAAGTTTCGATTTCAGAGAGCGGGAAGAATGTTGGCGCCTATATATGTCACGTTGAAAATTTAATAAGACAGTATGAAATATATTTTTTCAATGGTAAATAAAATATCGCATTTTGTATAGCAAAATCGCATTTTTTTTAGTTTAGAATATTTTGTTTCAAAAAATTTGTCGCCGGGATCATTTAGAATATATAGACATCTTGTAAGTCTTATAGTATAGAAGTAAAGGATGACTAAAATAGTCAGGTGATATAAAGGTCAAATGAAAAGATGTTTTGAACAGTTTCTACTTATTGCACTCCTGAAAATTGGACTTTAGTTTTTGAGGCTTTATTTGTTTAGTATTTCTGAAAATTATGGTGGTTTGTTTTGCCTTTTAAAGCCAAAATGAAGCATGTATCAGATGATTGTGTTAAATTATTTTCTAGAAGAAAGTTAAGGCAATAACAATCCAGTTTAGTTGCTTTTTCTCTTTAAAAAAAAAGCAAAGAAAAAGACAACCCAACGAATCAATCAGGAAAGGCGAGATGAATCCATGTGTTTTTAAAAGACCTACTATACCAAGTGCCATTACACAAAAAATATTGGGGGAGGGGGATTGAGGCAAGAAATTTCCTATGAGTTAATGATTCGAAATTCCCAACTGAACAGTGTTGAAAATTCCTAGTTCCAACTTATCGTCATTTATAATTTTTTATTATATATATTAGGTAATATTAAACAGTTCTTTCACAAGCATTGATTTGTAGCACCCATATTCCAATGCAGTGTCCGTTCTGAGGTATAATATAAACGTAATCATACAAGCTGGGCAATTTCTAATCTTCCATAGCTTACATTTGCTAATGATATTAATTTTCTTCAGGCATACATTTTCCCAACTCGGGGATTTTTAGAAGTTGAAATTCATAACTTTCAGGGTTTCCAGATTATTGAGGGGGTTGGGCTCCCCCGGTGCGACGGGCCAGACTATACCTTCATATAGAAAAGACTAGATATGGGTCTTATCATCATTATAAAATGTCCAATTTTAGTTACAATTTAATAAAAAATTAATGTATATTTTTTTAATTACAGTTGGAAAGAATGGGACAACATTGTCCCATTCTTATTTAAAAAAAAGTTATATTGAGAACAGTCAAAAGAAATTGAGCTTGAAAATTTTAAAGGAATTATGAATAAAATTATAAACTAATATAATTCCGAAAAGGTCCCTTAGGGTAAGCCTAATGAGTTTTTTACTTTATGAAGGTACTTGCAGCGGTGTACTCAGTGTCTTAAATAGCAACTCTGGACTCTCAGCCATCAGTGATGGTTTTGGCTGAGAGGGCTAAGGCACCTTGCTATGGATCATGAGGTAGCGAGTTCGGGCTCAGCTCGAAGTGCGGCATGTCATCATATGACCTGGACTACGAACAAATGCAACCTTCGAACCACTCGTGGTGCCATCCCAACTACTGTCCATGTGATCAGCATATCAGGGGCACAATATGTGACAACGCGTCACTGATGAATTTGTACACCATTACTATCCCACGTGACAGCACATCAATAGATGTGATGGGCGCTCCTGACCGCTTCACTGCAAGTGGAGTGTGGGGCAGCGTACACAATGCTTTAAATTGCAACTCTGCACTCTCAGCAATCCTTTTGGCAAAGAGGACTAGGGCACCTTGCTATGGATCATGAGGTAGCGAGTTAGGGCCCAGCTCAAAGCGGAACACCTCATACTCAACATCAAATAAGAATACAAAGTTTATAAAATTATAATTATTTTTTAACCGCCTTTAATCAGGGGACTCTCACTGAGTTAAGAATGAATGTACCAGGTACCGATCATGTACCAGTTACCAACCACCTTGAACAAATATTTAAAATTAAAAGTTATCATTATGTTTTTAAAAGTCCTTTCAATCACACACTATTTTACTAAAAAATTTAGGAAAATTTCGTTTTATAGTCAATGTCAGTTCAGTAGCCACAAGGTTTTTTATGTTTGGCACTGGTCAGAAATAGTTACATTCACCCTATATTAAAACATATAGTACAGGAAAAGTATAATATATATATACATAGCATCCAAGGAATTTTTATAAAAAAAATAAATTACCAATGGCATGCACAAACTATTTAGTATCCGAGAAAAATATCTATTTAGCACTTACCCTCCATTACAGTGTAACTACAGCTACTCCATAATTATTATGTTTATTTCACCTAATACAATTTTTACATTCAAATACTTAAAACAATGTTACAAGTTTATTTTCTGGCATAAAAATTTTCAGCTTTCTAAATTTTTTTTTTCTCTTCAGTTTATTCAAGTATTTCTTCACATGCATACTAACTTAATGGCATTTAACAAGTTTAAACACAGATTACATGAAAACAATTGGTTATATATAAAATGATCGTCAAATATCATATATATTTCACAAAACACATTATTTAAATTTTACAAACTCTATAATCATTTGCATGCAATAATTCAAAAATATTTTATTTTTAATTAATTGAATTATTTAAGACAATTAGTATTTCTACCTTTAAAAAAATCAAGATTTTGAAATCGTAGTTATATCAATAAAAATATACATTTTAGGAAATAAGCAAAACTATTTAAAATAAATAGAATTTTAATTCTTAAAAGTTTAAAATAATTATTTTTTAATCAACAAATCATTAAAAGATTATTTAAAAGAACTAAATTGGTAGCCAAACGAGATGTGGTATCTGAGCAGATCGTCATTTACACAACTAGTCGCTAACTAACAACACAACTAATTTCTTTAAAAGAGTTTCAATGGTAATAAATTATTAAATATGACTCCCTTTATGAAACTTAAATTTTCATAAGTTGAAATCACATTATCACAGTCAACTTTAAAATTCATTATCTAACAAATTTGTTTTTCATATCACAGTGGTACAGAGCTTTAAGACAAATTTAAAAATAGATTTGGAAACAAGTTGAAAATGATTATTTTTGACACAACTTAATAACACAGTCAGTATGGAATGAATTAAATACTTTTTATTTATGCAAGGAACTGTGAATAAATATAAATCTTTCCCTTTGGAATATTGCTAAAGATGACGAAACATATTTACAAAATGCATGTTTCAACCCACCCTGGGTGAGTTTTGTTACAAAACCCATTTTTGTTTGGAGCAACTTTTCTAACACAAGAAGCACAAAGTTCAAACTATGATCAATTAAATATCAATCAATTTTGACTGCACCATATATTTTCCGAATAAAGAAGTATGCAGCATAGAATCCAATTGTTCCAGTCAAAATCCAAAATGTTAGAACCATCAGGCCTGTATATCCAAAATACAGTAGAGTTGGAATAAACTCGGTGATTTCAAGCTGAAAAGAATAAAAAAAGAGGATGGATGCAACAAATGTACAATAACATGCAAGTTAATCACCCTTAGAATGAATTTTGCACATATTTAATATAAGAGTTAAAATAATCAAACATAATGTTGTTAAACCGTTATAAATAAAAACCATTGGCCAAAGTATTTGTTAAAAAAAATTAGGCGTTGCAAATATGCAATAAAAGTTGTAACGAAATCAATAACAAATGTTAAGTATTAGTAGCACAATTCTTTCATTGAAGTTCAGTGCTAAATATTCAATATCAAAAATAATTTATATGATTTATTTACTATAAGGGACCAGGCACTTTAAATAAATACTTATACAAATAACTATAAATAAACAATTTTGTGCCATGTTTTTATAATTTAAAAAAGCACTTTGAATGTTACAATTAAAAGACATATTAAATTTTTGTATTTTTTAAAGCTTTCTTTAATAATTAGGTTCGAAAATAAGAACTATTTGAATATGATAATTGTAATGACTTAATGGTTAAAGCATTTTTAGTTTCAAAATTGTGAATGTTATATTTACCTTTGTAAGAAAGTAAAATACTGAATATGCAAAAACATAAACTGCAGAGCCACCAGACACAGTAATCGATCTCCACCACCAATGATAATCCTGAAATATAAAATTTTTATTAAAAAATTTCTCAGTGAATTTTAGCAAAAAATAGTAAGTAACGAATAGATAATTTTTTATGTATAATAATTCATATTATAAATGATCTTTTTGAAATATCTTAATTCAAATTAAATTAAAAATATTTAACTCGAAAAATACATTTAATCCAATATATAAAATATTAAAAAATATATAACAGTAAAACACACATATATACAATCGTTTAAATAAAAATAAATATTTGAAAGCATATCATTGTTCGAAGTGCAAAAAGGTTGCATGCCTAACCATAACATTTTTTAGGAGAATAAAAATAATTGTTTCCTATGATGATTCTATGATAGAACCTTTTGACATTAGGTTGTATCTTTTATTGAATTATCTGATGACACAAGAAATTTTGCCACCAGGTGGAAATCACCAAATCACATATTGCAATAATAATAAAAATGAATTTTTGACATGACTGTTTGCACTTTGAATGACGATATGTATAAATTTATAGATAACTCAATCAAAGTGCATATGTTATTTTCTAAAATAATAAAAACAATGAGATTTTTTTTTAGATTTTAAGTCACTGACATCTTAATAAAGCTAAATACATTGAGTTAATTATTAAGCCAAATTATATATTGATTAAAATAGTATAACCAGAGAAATGCATTTCAATACACACTTTTTGCATACTCTTTTAAATTTAATTTCATCGGTTTTCACTCATTTATGTATACATTGCTTAAGCAGCAGCATTTAAGTTTAAGCATTGTTCATATTAAGCATTGTAACATATATTTAAAATTGTATATTTAATGTAGTCATACGATAATAATCAAACGGTGGTATTCATTGCAGATCTAGAATGAGTAAAAAATAAGTAATGATAATTTTAATAATAAGGTATCTTTTGTGTACAAGAACTAATTTTAAAGGAGCACATCTTATGCTGTTTTCCTCATACAATATTGATCACAGAAATAAGTTCTTGAATCAAGGAAAAAAAATATCTACTATGATAAAGACAAATGAAATAGTTTGCCAGAGTTTTATTAACACATATCTACATATTTATAGGAAATGAAGACACTTTTGTGATAATCTGTTAATGCCTCAAGTGTGGGTAGTTTTAAAAATCAATTGAATGGGCTTTTGGGAATCATGAAGATGTGTAAAATAGACAGGACCAACCTTGCTGGGTAGAGCCTGTAGTTGGTCAATATTACTTGTATATTTTTCAAATGTAAATATTACAGTCTCGAATGAATTTTTCCATGTTAAATAGTGAATTAGCAATGTTAAAGAACATTAGCTTGTAATAAATTATGTTATCTATAGTCAAATAAAGGAAAACTTTGTATTAAAATACAAAAGAGTTATAATACTAAATCTATAGTCATAATTTTTATATTTCCTAAGAAATGCATCTTTTAAAATTAATTGATTCATTTGAATTCTTTTTCATCAATGAAAAAATTATAAATATATTCAATACTAACCTCCCCACAAAGTTGAAAATACACCATGACAATTGATATCTGTGAGCAAGAGATGACAAGAATGATAAAGACTAGGAACAGAAAACCGAACAAGTAATAGAACTGGTTTTCCCAAATTGCCTAAAAAAGAAAACTCTATTATAAGTTTACAAATAATTTACCAAAGATGAGTAATATGGAAAATTTGTTAAAAATAATTTTATCAAAAGGAATTTGTTACTTACCGTAAAAATAAAAAACAGCTCAATGAACATAGCACCAAAAGGGAGAATGCCTGCCATTAGTGTACTGTAATAGAAATGAATAAATAAAAATAATGACAAGCAACTACAGGCGGGTCCTGTTTAAACAATATATTGGAAAATCTTAATATGGTAGAACTAAATATCACAAAAATCATAAAATATAATTACATTCATTTTAACAAAAATCCCTAAGCCATAATGTCTTTTTGTATGCTCGTTCAAATTAAACACTAGTACATTTTTAGAAAAATTTATATAATTTTTTTTTAGAAATGAAAAGAGAAAATGAAGTTGAAACTTTATAAAATTTTATTATAAATTTACATGCTACATTTAGTAGTTTTATAATAATTTTCTACAGATATAAAATATAATATGATGTCCAAAGACATTCATGCAAAATATTTATTTATGGTATTCTATGTAACATATATGAGTGTTATTAAAATAGAGATAAAAAAAAATCCCAAACTGTATGATACGACTGAATTGTGTTTCAAAATTGTTTTGGACCATTCATAAATAACTATTGAAATTTTATTAACACATATCTACATATTTATAGGAAATGAAGACACTTTTGTGATAATCTTTAAACCTCTAATAATCGATGCTCTTTACTTAACGAAAACGTCCTTTCAAATTCCATGATTAAATTTTTTTTAAAAAGCTTGTATAGCGAATTGGAAGAACGTTGACTTGTATTTTGTTTTGACTAGTATTTTCTGCATTTTTAACTTGGATGTTAAATTCAAACAAGAGCTTCAACAGTATTGTGGTTTCATAAAAAATTAGAGCATCAATGTAAAATAAGTTGATTTATTTGTACATTCTTCTTTTTTGTTAGGATATCATTAATAGCAATCTACAAGTAGACTCATTAGATATTGAGATTTAGCTAGCAGGCATTTTCAGTTTTAAAGGCTTTTAAATCATTAGAAAACTAAAAAAGATTTTACTAGCTATAATTTTTAAAAAGCATTAAGTTTAATATTCTAAATTCTTACTGTGACAATATATTGAATTTTTCGTTATAAGTTAAGTTTTAGGGTTAATCTAAATTTGACATCCCATGTGACTACATATATCTTAAACCAGCTTTCCTGATTAGGCACTTATTAGAGTTGTAGAACTCTTAAGTCAGGACTCCTTAATGTCCGAGTTAGTCAAAAGAACCTTATTTGATTTTCAATACTAACCAGGTGTATTGATTGTAAAACATATATTTATAAAAAGTGTTGCTTTTTATCCACACACAGAAACTTGTATTTTCGTGGAACATGTATTGTAAAACACTTGTGAATCATATAGCAAAATTCTCCAACAGTTTTCAATTGTTTGGTAAGAAATATTCTTTTCTTTGGGTGTGTAAGGAGAGATTGTTTTCTTTTTTTGTGTGCCAGTGACAGCACTGGACAAAAGATACCATATTGTAATGAGAAATAGCTTATATTTTTTAAAAATATAAACCACATTAACATCATTATTGTCTGATTTCCTGAATGCCAAGTTTCAATGCCCTTTTTTTAGTTTGTGTCTGATCACTTCTAGAATGCCTGTATGTTAGAAAAGGCCCTGATTCAAATGACAAAGTAAAGGAAAAATTATTACATTTGTATCTTTAAAAAAGAGGCATTTAAAAAAAATATAATTTATGAGTTATTTTATAGCAGGAAAAATGTTTTATGGGTCTAAAAGGGTTTATAAATAAGCACTCACCAAAGAAATGGATTCATATACCACACTTGTTCAGGTACTTGACGGGGTATTTGATTTGTGCGTACAGGATGTTCATACATGTGTTTGCGGATTCCAAAATAATAACCAATGAATACTAATGGCAAAGAAATTCCAAACCATAAACATAGCAGAGCTAACATTGTAGTAAAGGGTACCTGTAAAAAATTGTCTTAATAAATCAGCAGAAAGAGAAATCTTGCATAGTTAAAATAATTACTAGATTGTAAAAACTATACTTTCTGAAAAAGAAAATTTTCTATTAATATTTAATAATAATGCATGCATTAGAACTAAAAAAAAAGTAGAAAATTTGCTTACATAAAAATAATTTGAATTGTTTAACCTTCCGATTTGGCATTTCAGAATTTTCCATCATAGGATCATAAAATTTTGCAGTAATGCAAACAATTTTATAAATTCATAAAAATACTTTATTATTTTAAAACAACTTTATTGGGATATAACATAAAAATAAAATGATTGATATTTAAAAAAATTATTTTATTAAAAATATCTCCCAAAGAAAAAACAACTTTAGAATCTCATTAATTTGCTGGCTGCTTGGAAAGTTCCTGTTAACGGTTTCTATTGGAAAAAATATAACTTTAGGTAAAGTTAACCTCAAAACTATTCACTAGTTAAAGTTTATTCAAAATCTTTCTATGGTTATTGTATTATTGTCTATCAAGCACAATAGACAGCCATGAATTCGAAAAACTGTTTTTTTGACTCTAAAGCAGCTCAAACAATGCTTATGTAGAACTTCCAAAAAGTATTTGTAGAAGAAATACAATCCTCCTTTTAACACTTTATAGAATAGTATTACCATATATACTCGTGTATAAGCCGAGTTATATTTTCGTACATGAAAAATCTCGATTAAAATCGGCAAATCATTAAAAAAAAAAAGAGTGAAATTTAATTTTTAAAATAAATATTTAAGACGAGAAATCAAAAATGAAGAAAAAGTGACTAAAGAAACGGCCTTCCTCGAAGTTCGAGACGATTCATCATGCTTAAAAGTATATACCACTCTCGATGTTCTTGTGTCTTTCAACCAACATCGAACTACTTAAATTAAAATTACATTATAAATTTTACTGACCCGTGTATAAGCAGAACCCCTTACTTTTTAATAAAATTTTTTATTTAAATTTCTCGGCTTATACGCAAATATATATGAAAAAATATCAACAAATCTGTTAACTTTTTTTTGTTAATATGCCTGCAGTGACTAAAGTATTTTGTTTAGAAAAGCTCTTCATATTAGTAGTAAATACAATAAAAATAAAATACAGAGTTAAATATTAGCACTAAGTCAGTTTGCATTACACCTCTATACTTTGCAGAAACGAAAAACATAAACTAATGTATAAAATATAAATTTAAATTTTATGCTTATAAAAAGTATTAACATAATAGGCATTATCAACAACTTACTAGAAGATCCCTTACTCTTTTTTTTTTGGACATATTTTTAATTTAAATTCATAGGTTTCTTAGTATTAAAAGTAAACTGTTTTATTCAGTTAAATGATAAATCATATTGAATATTTTATGTATGAATTATTAATAAACAGTAATGTAAATGATCATTAAATTTTAACAGATACAGGTAGTAAAAGTTCATTTAAAAATGGCTTTGAAATATTATAACTTACCGCACCAGACGATTGTTTTCCCCAAATGAAAAAGTTTAATATGAAGCCACATCCAAAGACAGCACCAGGATACAACAAGGCAGTCTAGAATGGTAATTGAGTGGAAGTAAACACATTATTGAAAGTACATAACATAAAATTATATTTACATAATGAACTTAAAGTAATGAAGAGAGTTTCACTTTAAAAAGATAATACTTTTCTATATAACTAAAAACAAGTTAATTAAAACTTTATTTAAATAAAAAACAAATAACAGATTTAAGTTTTGGCTGAGGTGTTAGTTACTTTGCTTAATGTGAATACTTAAGATTGTGAAAAGTGTCTTTAATTTTAAGATAACTACATACTTTATAGTGAAAAAGAATTATGTAACTCTATTAATTTCACAGTAATGAGGTTTGATTTTATTTCTTTAGATTTCAATAAATGTTATAGAATATAGAGTTGCATAATTTTTGGATTCTTAATTTATGTACTTGTATTACACAAAAAGAAAACTTACGTATAATGCTGCTTTTTTCCATTCCACACCTCTTATTGTTTTGTACAGTCTAGCGGAAAAATATCCTGAAACACACCTGAAAAAACACTTTATGAGAAACAACAAAAGCAGATAACTTAGAAATTATTGGAAATTACTTTGTGTTTGCAAAACATGAGATTTGTTAAAACTAATAAATTTGTGAATGAGGAAAAATAGATTTAAAATGTCAGACTTTTAAAAATTCTTCAACAAATCTATTTAAGAGAGAAAAAAACACGAAAATCCATGAAAACTTACCCCATGAAAACGTACAAAAAGATGGCAGCTGTCATTAGTGCTCCCCGAGAAGCAGGAGACAGCATTCCAAGCATAGCAAAAACTAAAATAGGTTAAAAGTTTTTGTGAGATTTTAGTTTGGTTCATGGATACATTCTAATTACTTTGTTTAATAGTTTTACTTACATATTGTAATAAACGTCATTAGAAAAATTTGTATTCCACTACCAATAACAGCAGCAAATAGTTTGGGGTATCTAGGTGGTCTGAACACATCACCATGAACAAGTTTCCATCCCGTTTCTTCCATTGTATCTTCCTATAATAATATATTAATAATTAGATAATATAATTTCCATTATCTAAAAACATGAAATGTAATACAAGAAAATCAAATTAAAATAATTTATATATGTACATTCTATTGTCATGATCAATAAGGATACATCTACAATGTAGGGAGACATACAATTTTTACACTTACTATACCAATCTTTAAGATTCTTATTTATTATATCAATCCCACTGACACTCACAGACATACACAATATTGTTGCATTTAATAGTTTTAAAAAATGCACCCAATATTAAAATGCATAAAATACTCTGCAATATTAAAAACTTATTTCTCTAAAGTGCAATGTAAAAATTAGTTCATAGAGTTTTAAAAAAATCTTTAAAATACAGATAAGGTGAAAAATTTAAACTATTTCCCAATTAAAACAACTTTATGATTATCAAATGTTGCTTAAGCAAATAATATATGATAATTTCTTGGAAAGCTTATGGTATCCAAGATAAAAATAATTTGATTACAGATATTTTTTTAATACTGTGTAGATATAAAATGCAAACTAAGCATACCTTTAATATACGATAAAAAGGGTTGAGTGTGATTTTGGAATAAGAGTAGAATAATTAAAAACAGAAAATACTTTAAATTAGCTTCTACTTTTAAATTATTTTACTAAGTTTTAAATTAAGGTTTGTCAGTGCATCTCAATACAATATTGAGAGTTCAAAACAAGCTAATTTCTACAGCTGTTTAGTAGCTAATAAAAATGTGCATAGGTTGTTTAAATCACTCATTTAAAAATATAAAACAAACTTATTTATTATTAATAAATTTTATATTTCTAATAAAATAGACTTGTCAACCTTGCCAATGACATTGTATCCTTTCCATACCAACTGGAAGTTGTACATATTAATTATTCACCCCCAAGTGCTCAAGTCCATAATTAAAAAAAATATTATGATTGATAATAGAACCCAAACATCAGTTTAATATAGTCTTAAATTAATATAGGACACCTTTGTAGAAGATACTTTGAAGGTGCTGCATTTAGAGTTGCACAAAACAGAAATAAAGATATTACTTTTCTCAACTACTCTTTATAATCTTTTTAGTTAACATTTTAGATAAATAGAACTTTTATCATACTTTGAATTTTAGTGATGACATACCATGAAAGCTCACAATTTCTTCAATAATAATAATAAAATTTCCAGCAACGTTTGAACTTCTACAGGTATGATTCTTATTTTTTACATGAGAGTAGCTTATGTAGTCTTGACAGAAAATTAAATTTAATCTTTCTTATAATGGGGGTTAGTTGTAAAATTATCTCTCTTAAATAGTACCATTCACTAAAACATTCTGGTAAGGAACTTAATTTTAAGTTAACAATAAACTAATTAATGCATTAATACTGATACAAAAAAGATGGATTAAACAACATTTTATGATCTCATTTAGCAATGTTTTGCTTTCTAAAACAGTTCATTATTTTCTTACCATATCATCATTTTTATTATATCTTGCAATATCTCTTCGGAGAGTTCTTACTATAATCATTGTCAGTATTCCTAAAAACCAAAATACAAATTTAGAATAATTTTTTTTCTGCAAACAAATCAATTTGTAAGATAAGAGCGTGAAAGAAACATGTTATGCAGCATTGTACACTAAGATTTTAAGCTATTAGGATTTTTTTTTCTGGAGAATGGTTGATCAATTTCTATTGAGTTAATATTTTAATGGAGCTATTTCACAGTTTTTTTTGTACATATAGATTAAGCAGTATAATTTTTTTATGCATTTTCAGATTTTATAAAATACTAAGTAATCTAAAGAAAACAACGAACCTAATTAAATTACAAACACTAAGGTCTACAGTACTACTTTTTTTTATATCAGGACATTAACAAAAAAACTTATAAATCTTCCTCCACCCCTGTTTCTGAAGATATATGTGGGGCAACTAACCAAAACTCACAAAAAAAGTAAGTAAGCTCATACATTGAAAAATTTTTACAATATAAAATGTTAGTATTAACAATATTGTATGTTGGACAATAGCGATTTATTTAAGCATGTAGCATAACCAGTACTTATATTCTTTGAGGACTAAATATTTTGAGAAGTGAGGGAAATGAACCCCCCCCCCCTTTTGATAACTACATAAAGGGTTGCCACTCAACTTTAAGATTATCTGACTTTTCCAGGTATTGTAGAGGATTTTAAAAAAATTCCAGAATGACAAATACATGAAAATCAATGTTTAAAAACATTTTTTTTTACAGATTAATGACCTATAAAAATGTACATAAAAATACCTACAATTAAGTGCTTGCAAATAATAACTTATTAAAGTATAAAAAAATTGAAAAATTATATAATTTTTACAAATTAAAATTTTTTATAATGAAAAGAAAATTTCATTGATAGCAATTAAAGGAATGACAAGGCACTTTCAGGCTAAAATTAAAAAAAAATCCCTGCTTTTGTCAGAAAAGATGAGAAATTGTTAATTTTCCCAGACAATTCCAGGTTTTACAGGTGCATGGCAACCCTGCACATATATATATAATGCAATTTTTTCCTTTAAAAATACTTAAAACTAGCATAAAATTCCTGGTGTTGCTCTGTAATTAATTTATATAAATCTTACAATTCGACAACTCTTTTCAAATGTTATATCTATTTGGAACTTGGTATCCTGATGACAATATGATATTAAGTCATACTTAGAGGCAGGACATACACCAATTCTGAACTTATTAGTTGACATTGGCCTAGTACACTATTTATATCGTTTATCTAATTTTTTAAAAAGAAATAAAGCATGTAACTACCTGTATGTATTTCTAATATGATATTGTTACACCACTATTAGTGTAGAATAGAAATCTATTGTTTTTCTGCATTTTGTTTTCTAAAAAAACTAACAAAAGTGATGGGTATTAATTAACCTTTGCTGCAGGTGTTAAATAAGCTTTAATATAAAGTGGACCGCCACCTGGACCTAGGCGAGTTGGAAAGTTGCTAAAGCTGTATTGATATGCATGTTTATACAAAACATTTAAAGCATTACCACATTATGTAGAAATACCTTGCATCAAAGGCAAATATCTTGATAATTATATGGAGAGGCAGTTATTAAAAGATAGTATTACGTAAAATTTATTAAGTAAAAAGTAGAATTAAAATTTATTTCAAACTTTGATTAAATTATTCAATGTAATTGCTTTGGACATATATAAGTGTTTTATATATTAGTTTATATAACAAAATATTTTTAGCAACTTAAAAGGAAGTAAAGATAATAAAATAATAGTTACCTGATAAGAAGAAAACTACAACAACAGAGTTTATAGTTGAAAACCAATGTATCTGAACATCAGTCATAGCAAGATATATATCCCATCTTGAAGCCCATCGAATATTACTCTCTTCCCAACTGACTTCATAAGTGAAATGAAGTTTAGTGGGTCCTGTTAAAAATGTAAAAGATTAAAATTTGATTAAAGGACCAAAAACTTAACCTGTAATATAAAGCAATAATGTATTAAAACAAATGCATACATTTTTAATCAATATCAATATTAGCAAAAATATTTATGAGATAATAGAAAAGGAAGAGAGATAATAGATAAATGAAAGAGCTCAAGTAAGCATAAGAAAAAAAATGTGTTTCAAATAAAATGCCAAAATATTTTAATTCGAATAAACCAAAAATAAGACGTTTGAGCATGTGGTCAATAAAGAGTTTTTTTCTTCTTTTTGATAAATAAAATTAACATAAACTGGAAATTTTTTATTTAACATTCCAACATTCATTAGCACAAAACTACATTCCCCATCTTCTCCAAATGTTCTTAAACAAAATCAGTGAATTTCATAATTATCTGATAATTACTTAATTAAACAACACAAAAATTGAAAGAGGAAATATAGTCTAAACTTGTGAAAGCAACAATAACTTTTATAGAGATTATTTGGAATTCTTCAAAAGTAATGCTCATTCCACATGAATATACAAGTTGTTAGATAATTTCGTACATCATGAAAAAAATATTTACAAAACTCCATTCAGGGAAATTTGTTTAATTATAAAGTACTTTTCAAACCTTATACCATCATGGATATATAACAAAATAAAATATTGTGTAGATACTATAACTACCACACTTTCATAGGTTGTCCAACAGCAGTAGGAATAATATATAAAATATGATTGTTAGTTATAAGGCTAACAAAATACTAACAATATTCTAAATATACCAATAAGCAAATGATATTTTATGGTAATGTATAATAAATTAAGTTAAAATTTACAAACCTTGTATATTCACAGCTTGTTTTTTATGAGATTCTGAAAATGAACATGTACTTCCTGAAAATTCTAGGCTTGAATGATCAATACTGTAATAAAAAATATGTTTATAATTACATTTCTAAATTATTTAACATAGATATATCACATTTTAAACTTGAAAATTAAATATGTGAAATTATTTGAACTTTTAATCTTTAAAGATTTGGAAATTATCAAATATTTAATTTAGAGTAATGTTTTTCAAATAATAAAAAAAAATCAACATTCACTTAACAGTAAAATCTAATTATCAAAATGACTATGATAAATACATTTTAAAATTAAGAAAATACAAAATATTATTTTTAATGCTTTAACTGTTTTAAAAACCTTCATAATACATACAATGGTATATTGATGATTTTAAAACCTAGTTAAAGTTGTCTTATTATAATGTTTCAATATTAAAATATAATATTAGGACAAATACATTGTGATAAAATCTAATAAATAAATTAACAAAGCATATGTTATGTTAAGTGAAAATCTCACAAATCAGTTTTATATATCCCATGTTCAGCAATGTACCAGATTTTTGAAAACTTTTTTTTAGAAGCATAAGAATTTAAAAAAAAAACAGGTTCCACATTACAATTTCTTTTTTAATATGCAAGTCATTTTAAGATTCAGTTGACTGAATTTTGATGGTGAAATGATTTAATTCAAAATTGTTAATTGCTTCTTCTACTTCTGGATTGTTAAAATCTTTTTTTATAGACTTCCTGAAATGGAGGGAGGGAGTAGGTTTGATTCAAGCTAAACTGCATCATGTTTTCTGATCCACGATTGAAGACCTAACAGCACACCTGAGGATAAAGAGTTGCGGCGGCGTAGTTTGTTGGGTAAGCCCACGCGATGGTTGACTCCAATAGATCAGAAGGTTAAATTTATGTTGTTGGACAAATAGATGATAGCCATAGTATTGAGAGAATAAATAATATTTAATGGTTCAAATATTAAAGTTAAGAATTGGGATTTACAGGTTATTACTATGGCATTACAGTTAGGTGAAGAGTACAAGAGATTTGTTGTTGAGCGTTAGAGGAAATAGCTGGGAATGTCTTTCTCTCCGTCAGTGCGTCGAAAGCGGCCGCTCCCCTGCGTGGGGCCTCTTTCGTTGGCAAACTCTCATTGGCTTGAGATATCAACACTGCCGAAGAATTGCATGCCTTTCTCGATTTCGTGGAACAGAAAGAAAGGTTGATGAACTCCAGTCCGCTGCAGAGTATTCCATTTGAAGACATTGTGAGGTATGTTGCCTGTCTCTTTGGGAATGAGTGGTAAGTGACATGTTTAATGTTTATTTCCTTTACACAAGCCACCATTCCCTTATCCATGAAAAGCAGATTTTTTTTGCTGTAAATTACATTTCATTGCAACAGGCAGAACATACCAAGTCAAAGAGAGGTGATGGCAAAAATAGCCCACATTTTATATAATAGGAAAAATACCCATACTAAGAACTAAAAACTGAATTACATTGTGCCAAAGTGAGTATGTAATTTATTGTTAATTAAACAAGTATTATAAACAACTGCTTTTTACAATATAGTTTTATAATCCACTAAATATAATATTGCAATAATTAAATATTAAAATTTTAGCTTGAGTTAAAATTTCTGGACCAGAAATTTAGAAGATTTGTCATTGAAACATGCGAAATTTATAATTTGACATTGTTTTCAAATTTAAATTTCTCTACCTTGTATTGTTTCATTATATATAATCCTTTAGGCTAAACATTGCATACCGTAATTTTTGTTACAGAATTTATACGAACGTCGGTACAGAAAAAATATTTTTTGTTTATGTTACCTTAGGAATTATGAAATTTGGCTGAAATGTTGCTTAATAAGGGTTAAAGCACATATATTTAAAAAAAAAAAATTTCAATTTTGAATATTTAAAAAAATTATAAATCTTTAAAAAAAAAAAAAAAAAAGTAATTTGATTAAGTTATATATTTTATTAAATGCCATGAAGAACTGAGCAAAACAACACAAATTTCAGCTCTCTATGTCAAATAGTTCACGAGTTCCAGACGTTATGACTTATGACTTAAGGATGGGGGCTCCAAATTGGAGCAAGCACTGCGACCGGAGGTCTATTGTACTAAAGTTCCAGACGTTTAAAGCTGATAAGATTAAAAAAATAAAATAAAGAAATGTTCGGAATTTCAAAAATTCATAATTTTGAAATGGATTGTCGAAAAAAATTGAAACCTCACTGGTTTCATGTCAGAGGTAAGTACAACAAACATGCAAAAAATCATTACAATCTAAAATATTGACTTCAAAAATTATATTTAATTATTGGCTGATTTGATATGGAATTACCCTTTAATGGAATTTCAGATTTACTTGATTAATTTAAAGGAAATTTAATGGCGCATTGAAACTAATGAATAAATTATATAAGTAAGTTCATTAGTTTCACCACATAAATATCAGAACAGAACTTTTTTTTTTATCCTTAAGTGGTTGAACACTTGTGCATTTAACTTACATTTAGTTTAAAAAATTAGCTTAAGAAGATATAACTTTAGTATTAATAAGTAAAACAATTTTTTTTTATATAATCTTAAAATGTAGTAATAAGTATTTACCTTCGAGTTTCAACTTCAAATCCAACTACTCGATAATTCTCCCTGAGAAATGAAACATATGTATATAAAATTAAATCTTAAAATATATTCTCACAATTGAATGGGTGAGATTAAAAAGGAAAATATCCAATTGGATTTCCATGGAATTGTTTCCTTCTTAATCTCACTCAATTAATTATTATCGAAATTAAATAAATATATCATTTTCAGGTATAGCATAACAACAAATAATAAAAAACTTACCCAGGCTGTGTGTGATATTTCAAGATAATTTTTAAATGGTTGTTGATGTATGGCTGCAAAGAAAAACATTACAAGATTATAAAATGATTTTCAGTATTTTGTGTGTTACATATCAGATATGAATCACATGCAAGATGATTTATCCTTATTAAATCATATTTCAAATTAGAAAAACCTAATACTTTCATAGTAGCTGCAGTTTCATTTACAATAGTTGTAATAAAACATTTAACTAATGATAATACAATTTTGAAAATATTTATTTTATTTTTCCATTAATTTTTCAAATTTGACTTGAAAATTTTGATTGTTTCGATTGGCAAAAGTTAAATATTCACTAGATGTTTGATAATTCTACTACATTATTTAACTTGAACAAGAAGCAATGCAAATAAAAGCTTTCTATAAATAGCTGCAATTTTTTTCTTAGAGACTAAGAAGTTCCATATTGTAATGGAGGTGAATAAGAGAAAAACTTAAAGATATTACTTAGCAGAGAATCACTTAAAACTTCATTTTTCTAAGTAGAAAGAAATAATTGAAACCTATATATTATATAAAAAAATATTAAGAGTGGGGACTTCAATCTTGCTTTTAGTAACAATTTTAGATGGATTACATATAAACCAATACAAAAAGAAAACATTCTTGCCTTGTAAAATCAAAGCAGCAATATTTATGATTTACAGTTAGAAACATATCACATATATTTATGTACAAAACCATGCATAAGCTGAATCAGCAAAATAAATATATGCCATTATGGGTGCAAGAAAATTAAGTTTGAAATTTCTTGATTTGCATTCAAATGTACATACATTAAATGAAATTTACCTTAAAAGAGTATTTCAGTTACAATGATCTTAATTAAAAACACTGAATTTTCTGACTATGGAAGTTTTATATTAATATAAGACGAATGAAAGATTTCACATACTATATAAGCTAATGTCTGTGAAAAAGTGTTTTGTGAAATTAATTTATGTTATTAAATAAAGTATTTATGAATTTGTATATGTTAATTTTTAATAGACTGACTGTGAAAAGTCGTACCAATATTTATTAGACATAAATATTCTTATGGGGGTGAGTAAGTTGAAATGTTGAATTGAAAAGAATTTTGATTAGTTGTTTTCCAGATTTTATATCAACTAGAATGTATACTTACTACTCCTTTTTCAACAAAGCCTAATCGATATCCATGTTCATATTGAGGTTGGCCTTCAATAAAATCATACCTTGTGGCACATGGGAGATTATCAATTAACCTTTAAATAAATTGAATTCAGTGATTACAAATAGAAACATTGAAATTGGCAGAAAAATATATTTTACAATTTAGTTACAAATGGTTTATCTAAATGAAAAGTTATTATTAAAAAAATTCAAACTTAGTTGTTTTAATTTTGGACTTTGAGAATGAAAAAAAAATATATAAAAAAGTACAATTTAGTATAAGAATGAAAAATTTGTATTTTCTACAGATTTAGCACAAGTTCTCTAAGGTGAAATAAAAGATATTTAACTTATTGAAGTAAGTTGAATTCAATCAATACTCCCAATTTTTCAAAAAGGAATAATTTTATGACTAAGCTGTGTTGTTGACTGCTCTCTGATCCATTTTCTTATCTAATAACTTGATATAAGCTGTTTGATATCTAGTCAACAGTAAAAAAAGAGACACTACTAAGATAATCCTTAGGCTAACAACTTCATCAAATCTTCATTTTCATGGCATTAAGTAGCAAATTTAATGATTCTGCAATATAAATTAAGTATTGACTGCAAATTTAGTGAAAGTACCTAGTACCTTAACCTGCTCTTTTGGGTTAGGGAATCATTAATTTATTAGCAGCCCAATCTATAGTACACCTATTTTGGTGGCTCTGTCATTTCATGAATTTAAAGTGAAAAGTTGGAGAATTAGTCTATATATTTAAATAAAAGTGTTTTCAATCATATAAAACAAGTTAGTTTTGTAAGTTATATATTGAAAATTTGTTTTAAAATTTTTTAAAAGATATGCAGAATTTCATTGTAACATGGAAGATTTGTACATCTGTAAAAGACAGAAATATATTAAGGGAAACTAAATAGTTTTGTCTTTTAGAATGATTCTGAAATAAAAAATGAAATGGTGGGTAGAAAAAGATTGTTTAAAAATGAATGAAAACTTGATTCTCTGTTACTTTTTATGAATAAAAAATATGCAAGAGTCAAATACGCCAGGTGAAAACCTATATAACTTCACTTAAAAAGCAATAAATAGCAACTGAAACACAAGCATGTCTCACTGATTATCTGGTCAGGTAGATTTCAAAATTACAAATGGGATCAAACAAATTACAATTCTACCAGTTAATCTTGTAATGAATGATACATAAAATATGTACAATTTATTTCTTGTTCTACTTATCTAATAAGAGTTAACTAATTACGAACAGTCTATTAAGTCACAGATTGAGTAAGAGTTTAGGATTTTGTATGACACAACTAAAAGTCAAGAAGGTGAAGGACGTGTTACTGCATGATGAACAAAGAGTTTACTTTATACACACAAACTTAAAAATCTGAAAAATAAAATTTGAAGAAAATAGAGACAATGAAAAGGCTATTTAAATAATTTGATTGATAACATAAGGGTTGAAGTAGTTTTAAAAAATCATGTGACACAATAAATGAATGGCAATTAGACTAATATTGATTGAATTTTGTTGGTGGTTGAATTTTGCTTTGAAGACATTTATTTAAATCTAATTAAAGCTACCCTATATTCCTTTACATCAGTGCATTGACCACAAATGTTATACACACCTAAGTGCATAATAATAACAATCCATACATTAAAAACAACATCTGTTTCTGTAGTACATTGAAATAATAATGAGACATGCAAATATATTTGAAAAAATGTAGCTGTTTCATATGATTAATGCAAAGAGTAAGGACATTATGCAAAGAGTACTATATTGATAATTTTTAAGTAAATGTGAAGACATACTTTAAGAATTCATTCGGCAGAAAGCTGATTTTTTTATTGATATCCTGATCTACTGATTTTCCTATTTCTTTATAAAAATTAGAATAATAATTTTTACCATGTAGAATAGAACTCCAGTTATCTTTAAGCATAGTGGATTGTCAATTATCCAGATCACTTTGAGAAAAGAAAAGAATTTAGCAAAATCCACATTTAAAAAGTTTCTTATCGGTGGATGATATTGTTTTTAATAGTCATTAAATCACATTACATATTAAAGCAAAATTATTTTTTTTACTAAGAAATAACCTATTTCCATGAATTAATGAAATATTTGATTATCCAGATGGAATCTGAATAATATTGGTGTTCTACTGTATTTTAGAATATATTTCAATGAAAAATTAGTTTAGATATTTGTTTTTCTAACACAGGATTATTTTACACTGGAAGCAGAATAAAATATATGATATCAGGATTAGTGAATAGATACATTTTGAAGAAATAAAAAAAGTTACATACATTTAAACATCTTAGAAAAAATAATAGTAATATTTTTATAACTTACAGATGTACATAATACTGATGCTGTATTCTGTTTGCAACAAGTTTGGATTCAGCAACAGACCAGTTTAATGGAGTCTTAGGATTGTTGCACAAAACTCGACATGATTGATCTGTTGCCATTTGCACTTCGTATGGTGTATTAACAATTCTGTCACCTCGTAACACCTCCCCTTTTAATACAAAAAATAAATATATGAATGAAAAAAAACCAACGTTAATAAAGAATTGCAAACATATGTAACATGGAAAGTTCATACCTAGATTTTCCGATTTGTATATAATGGCTCCTTTTTTGGGACGGCAGAAAGGAAGAGAATAATATTCATATGGAAGCTGAGTTAAAGTACTAGTCATTTTTACAGCTTTAACTTCAATATTGTCTCCTTTTTTAAATTCCACTGGGGCTACACCGGGTACGTAAAATCCGCAAGACAGTTTGCACATAAGTATCAGCCAACACAATACTAAGTACAAGAGATTCTTAAAGCAATTTCCCTGAAATTAAAAAAAAAATCAAATATTAGGATTTCCGTTTTAAAAATTATATTGCCATTGACAAAGTAATTTATTAATCTCAATCAATTCAAAAGTACTGATATGTAAAAAGCAATAAACTGTGACATCTAAGACTTAACAAGATGGACATTTACAGGATGGACAGTTCATATTTCAACCAGAATTCCATGTTAAAACCAAACACCAGCATTTTAAAGATTAATTAAAAACTATAATCTATGAGTTAATGTGACACAATGTCAGTGTCACTTGAAGGACAAGATAGTAAATATCTCCAACAAGGTTGTCACATTATGGTACATTTTTCTAAAGAAATTCTAACTGTAATTTTTTATTTTTTAGAAGAAACCCAGTTAAGACTTTAAAATTATGTCGGTTATGAAGGGTGCATTGAGTAAGCAAACACAAAACATATTCTTAAAACAATTGAACAGGTTATTGTCATGTTTTATTTACATAAAGAAGCAAAGGCTAATTTAAATTATGGAAAATTGCCCAGGGTATGCACATTGCTAAGCACCTACCCAGACTCATTAAAAGAGAAAAAAAATATATAATTGCTTTTTTTAATTGATAGACCTTTTTTTTTTAAATCAATGCAAAAATAGTGCTGAGAATAGTTTAAATATAAAGAACAGAATAATTAAAATAAAACTTAACACAAATGTGCAAAACATAAAAATCGAGTGAAATAAAAAACAAAAACATTTAATAGACATTTTGTTAAAAAACATTTTTTCAGCAGTAAGTTTTAAAGTTTTTTTGATTAAAAACTATAAAACATTGATTTTTTGTTATAATCATATTCATAAAATATTAAGAAATCAAACAATTTGTCCTAAAAGCTCTCAAAAATTAGTTTCAATTTTTTTTTATTTATCAAAAGACTAGAAAATAGGTTGTTGACATTCTCATTAAAAATGGTTTCATAGTATGTTGATTGTGATACTTTCTATTTTGTAACACAATTTTAAAATTATATAAGAGTATTATACATAATGATGAACTTGGTCCCCAAACTTGTCAGTGCCTATAAACAAAACACAATCTCTTTTTAAACTAGATTATAATTCTTTAACTGAAAAAGACACTAAAAAAGCCATCTCTAGAACAATTTTTATTCAAATGTTAACAAATAATGTTTAAATCTGCTTTATGTCAAGTATTTGAATTTCTGACACAACTGAAAGAATAAGACGGATGTTTTCGAAAATAAAATGCATTTTCAAATGTCACCTTTAATGGAAAAAACCTTTTGAATAAAATTCAAAGTTAATTACACAATTAAATTCACATTTTTAAATACCTGAAATGTAAAAAAAAATTAAATACATGAACAAAATGTACATGAAAATAAATGTCAAAATAATAATACTTACAGCCAAGAGATTCATGTTTGCGAGATGTTTGAAACAACAACTATGTAACACCTTATCTTGAGTTTTGAATATTTTAAAGAGAGTAATAATCCCAAAGGATTATACGGGGGAAGGAAGGATCCCAAGGGATTATTCCATTTTCAATAATCAAATGATGACCAAATTAATTGGTTTCCTAAAAAAAAGAAGAAAAAAAAGAGTTAAATCAGTTGAACACAAATTTTAATAAAATAAAAACAATCTGAAAATACCATTACGAATAGATGATTTTGCATTGTATGTGAACTTTGATATACAATTTTCCCTTAAAATTCATCTTAATTATTTAGAGTAGAATCTCATTATTACAGACTAATAGGGGCTAAAGTTTGTTCGTTTTAATGAAAGTCCAGTTTATAACAAATAATTTTTATAGGGGTGTAATGCAACATGGTGTACATCACTGAAAGTACATTAGTTAGTTATAAAAAAATGTTTATTTTATATCTAATAAAAACCAGCCTTCAAAATCATAGGTTGGGTTTGAAAAAAAATAATAATATTCTGTTACTAAATATTAATATTCTGTAATTTTGGTATTTTATTTTCCTGCTTATTTCTTCAATTAATGCTCATAATATGCAAAAGACATTTTCATTTGTCGATTGTTCATTATATTGAATAATAAAATTTAAATGGTCTTCAACCATTGGGTTCGATGGTTCTTGAACCCCTAGGATTACATTTTTTTAAAACTATTCATCATAATGAGGTTGTACTGTAATTAGAAAACTCAAATTTAAGTTTTTAAAGGAAATATTATATACCAAATTTTTATAAATGATAAATATTAATTGTGTACTTGAAGAAGTTAACTAAATATTTGTATAACTTTTTGAAATTTATATTTTGGCTATAATTTTTGTATTTTATTTTAATATCAATTATCTAAAAGTTTATTTATTTGATGCTTTATAAAAAATTTATTTAAAATTAGTTTTAATTATAATATTAAATAAATGACAATAAAAAGTATAGTAACTTTACAATTACTTGGTTGTGTTTCAAAAACTTTTCTTATTTAATATTCCAATTTTTTTTTATGGAATATAAAATGGAATTGGCTAATTTTCATTGGTGACCAAAAATAGTTGCAAACAAAGCATTGTTTATATTACAAAACAAACATCATTGAATTAAAAACAAAATGTTTGCGCATTACTTGAGTTCCAGCATTAAAAAAAAACAGTTACATCTAATGCGGTTCTAAGATTGACAACAAAATAAAATAAAAATATGAACAAACACTCATGCAATTGCAGAAGTAGTAGAGATGCAAAAAATATCAAAATTTTCTGAACACTAAATATCTGTTTAAAATTTCTTCTGAATTATTTGGAATTTGGTTGAATAATTGGTTTAATTTAAACAGTAATACTTCCATTAAAAATAGAAATAAATCATTATATTTTTTATATAATAACTACATATAAACATTGAACTTGTAATATATTTACTAAATCCTCAAAATTTAAAGAATGACTAGTTGAATAAATTATGATTTGAAATTATTATAATTAATATTGATATGTTATTTTTATTAACTGACAAGTATAATTTAACGTGCGAGGGAACAGATGTCGCATAAAGAATACTATTATCAGTGATTTAATGTTTTTGGTGATAAATTGGCATAAAAGGTACTTATATTATATAAACAAAATTTGCTTTACCAATTTTTTAAATGTTACTATTTAGTTTCTGAATAGTAAATTATTCGACCGAACCAAATATTCAGTTGAACTGTTAAATAAATATACAATAAACTAAATATACATTGGATTCCTACTAAATAGCAACAAAGAAAGAAATGTTCAAGAAAAAATATCATTTTAATATTTTAGCCTTGTCTAAAGTATAATCACAATAATAAAGTTTGATTTAAAAAATGGAGACTGGCCACTGATTATTGAATTCATCATGGCTGATTTGCCAGCCAAGTTAAATGGGTCATTGTAAACCACAGTTACAGATTCAACATACAGGACAGAATTGAAGTAAATCCAAACTAGAGCTATACAAATGGGCTTGATTATAAATTTTAAAATTAGCACATGCTCTATGTGCGTTACCTCTCAAGAGTAGAGTCTACGCTCACCCTATTAACATTGTTTACCAACATCGTCATTCGTTTTGAGCGAAGTACTCAAATACATCATCAAAAGTTTTCAACCAATCACGTATGCCCACCAATCAAAGAAAACGTGCTGTTATTGAAGTGGATGCCAACCAACAAAATCTTATTAATAAAAATTCTAACCAAATGAAAGAAGATAAACAAGCTGTACTGCAAGTTTGCATAAACATTAACTAACTTTTAGAATTAGAATTATTTTAGAACCTAAATATATTCACACGATCCCCCAAACATTTCTTAGTAAACTCCATTAATTTAATAACCTTTACATTTTAAGATAGGATTTAAAAAATAGAAACATTCTAAATAGGCTTAGTTCTTTTACTGAAACTAGGATTCGTAATGCGATTGCAATTAAATATTGCACAAAAACAGGTTTGTTGCTGTTGCCATCCGCCTAATTGTCTGAAAAAAACGCACTCAATATCCCGAGTAAAACCATAACAAAAGTGTGTAAAACTATAACAAAACGAGTAAAACTATAATATGTATAAAGCTAATCTAATAATCTGAAAGTGTGTACAGCAAACCAACTATCTTATTCATGTAATACTTTAGATCCTCTATATAATAACCCGATGGTTGTTAAAATGAAAGGTCATTGTAATTAGTTAAAAATTATGTAGAAACTAATCAACAAACAAGGACATTTGGGCGTGGTCGTTATAAGGGAGGAGGTAGCTACATCATGCAAGTACGGAATTCTACTATATTAAAGGCTATCCATGCACAATTGAATTTATTTAATTGTTTGTGTTGTATATGAGCCACACATATCCATCATGATGTTGTCAAAATAATCAGTTTAGTGTTTTACATCAATATTGGATACATTGCAATTTTAAATCATTATAAAAAGGGAGCCCATTTTGAAAATTTTAAGAGGTTGCAAGCATAATACCATCTTTTAACTGATGAAACTACCAAGTTTGAATTTTAACTTTGATAGAAAGGCCCATTGTAAATGTGAATGAATACATATTTTTGCATGAACTTGGTATAAAATGTTATGAATAAGTATGTGTACTTAAGTTTTGTTCCTCTCTTAAAACAGTTGTGATAAAAGGTATGATCATATATATTTCTTAAAAAGTCACTAAAATTATTAAGCATCTGTAGTTTTGACAGTAACACAAATATAACTGAATTTGTATTGATGATGTATAAAAAATAATTACGTATGTTATGATATAAAGTGTTTTTTAAATTATCATCGCAATGCTCTGAGGGAATCGATCTTCAATATAACAAAAATTTATTAAAATATGTAAAGCTAATTGATATTTTTCACCAAGTGGCATAAGATCTTAGAAGAAATTTTGTCCATATTTATACTAAACAAAACATCTCAAATGTCCGAAATCAATTGTTATAAAAAAATACTAAACAAAGATAAGAATTAAATAAAAATATAGATTGATTATTAAAAGTTTTAATACGATTATTTTTGATAGCGTGTTTAATTCGTATAAATATAGAAAATAATTGAAAGTAAACAAAACTCTTACTCTTTAACACATCTCGAACCGAAATAGTTTTAGAATTTACACATACGGAACAGACAAGACAGTATTTCGAAAAGGCGGAGTTAAACAGGTTGCCATATTATCCAAAACACGTTTAGTAATTTGCATGATATTGTTTCTGAGCAATTTTCTAGCAAAATACAAGAATAAATTAATAGTTTTTTATAATGACACATAGCAGTTATATTCGTAAGTAGTTTTACAGTTAATTAACAAATCAATACAAAATTGTGAAAATAGTAATACTTGCCAACAGATGATAAGTATTATTTTATAGTTTCCGAATTCTTATGTTATTTTGATTGACATGTTTTCTACCAATGAAAATACATATTTAAGAAGGTGGGATGTGAAAGTAATGTACTGTTTCTAAATGTTTGACAGGAAAATAAGTTGCCAAACAGATTATACTAAAGATAGCTTTGCATTATACCTGGCAACACTCGGTGTATATATCCGCGAAGGGAAGCTGACGTCACGCGTATAGGAAAGTAAGAAAATTTGGTAGGCTACGTTTTCGTTTATTTTCCCATAAAATTCCAAACAATTTTGCTTCAAAACTGAATTTGAACTTATACAATAGATTAACTATATATGTTTTTACACTTGCATAACGTACAATTGAAGAGAGAGCGAGATTTTTAAAAAATTCCATTTTATGGCTAATAATTCATTAGAACTTCATAAATATGTAAAATGTGAATTATTGGAACTTTCTGAAAAGTAGTAGAAAGTGTAATAAGTGTAATATAGTGTAAGTGAAAGTGTAATATCGAGAGGTACAAGTTTAGGCGAGGAAGAATATAGCAATCTCGAGACATGAGTTGGATAAAAAGTTGGATGCATTTATATCGAGTCGATAACTCTGATTCCCAGCGGACGCCTTTATCCACTGGGCCACAGAGGCCCTTTTGGTCGGGTCGGAAGAGTGACGAGTTTGCAATCGAAAAGTTGTGAGTTCGATTCCTATATTGTTTTGGGAAGAGCAGCGGTCTAGTAATTGGAGGGTTGTGAGTTTGAGCATCATGTTCTGCCGAACATTCGCATTGTAGAAGTGATTGGCGAACACGTTAAATCAGTCATGGTTTAAATTAACACATTATGGCGGTATTTGTAATAAATTAATTGTGTAAGAAAATGAAATTATTTCAAATTTAAGTGTCACATATGCACATATACAAATCGAAATATCTCTTCCTAAAAGTTCAAAAAGAGACTGCTATTACAACAAACAATAAACAACGTAAAACAATACAACACATAAAACATAAACAATAAATAACAAATATATATCTAAGACAAGATATTTAAAATAAATATAAATTTAAGATTAAAAAAAAATCAGATTTTTTAATAAAAACTTTTACATTAGATATTTTTTGGTTCATTTGTTTAAACTGGTTAACAGTTTATAGCTTCTTTTATTTAGCTTTGAATCTTCCAATATTTTTATAATAAAGTATATGCAAAAAAAATTATCAATAAATTTATATTTGAACATTTTAATCCATTTGACGTCATTTTTTTATACGCAAATGAACCTTGCAATTAAATTTGATGATAATGTTAAAGCATATTATTTTGGAATATTTTGCCCACATACAGATTTGGAATTTTTTTACTAGTTATACTTTTTCAACAACCCTTTTTTGTATATTAAAGACTAAATGGTCATGCGTCTGCAACTTAACATTAATTGAAAGTCACATTCAAGAATAGCAAAGATTCGAACTCAATACTTTCAGCATGAGAGGACAGAACGCTATAGTTTGCCAAGAGGAGAAAATGATTACTTTTTTCTGGAGGGGGAAGGGACTCATTGGTCCTCAGCATCTATAAGTGTAGAAACGCTGACAACAAAATATAGAACAATACTTTCACTAATGTATATTTTAAGGTAATGTAGAGTAAAATAGACAATTTTAAAGAAATTAATTAGAAATATCGGCACATTTTTAACAGAAATCACATCAATGTGTAGATTCGTATCATAAGAATGTTAATCCCCAAAATTTATTTCATGTTGAATCAATCTTATATAAAACAATTATAATAAATTACAAAATGCTGAAATTTTTTTAAATTTAAGACTTTTATTTTTCATTAAAAAACGATATTTTAACATATTTTTACTCAAAGAAACTTAATTGTTAATCTACCAAAGAAAAATTTTCCAAAAGGAACACGTTGTCGTTTAAATGTTCAACATAAATGCATTGTTTAACACTTTCACTGCCGATGTCTAAAAGGATGCAAGTTGACTATTGCCTTTTACGTGTTATTTTAAAGAATGTATCACGCGCCAGCGCGTCAGTGGCAGCGAACGTGTTAATGAATACTTCATTATAACTGCAGAGCATATTTTACGGAATTTTCACTGGTGGGGCAAATATTTTTCTTTAGTCAAAGAAAGGATACTGATAGGTCTTGATAAGATAGCTGAACCTCGATGTTAACCTTTTTGCGGAGGCTCCGTAAGAGGAAAGTTGCACTAGCTGTGGGCTAATTCCTAAATGGAAAGGGGAGGATTTCACTTTGGGAGACGGGAAAAAGAGTTCTTAAAGCTTTGTAGAAGGATTACTTGACTTACAATAAGAGACGTGTAACTGTATGACGGAGTGATCGTTAACAATCCTTCCTCAAAGCACGCTGATTTGGGGTAGAGCCATTCAGATGTTGAAATACTGAAAAGCGAAACATAAGGCGATCTGTATAAACCATTAGCAAAACGACACCTGTCCGAACAGATGTAATTACTTGTTGTGCCTCAAACAGCATACTTCAGACCACATGCGCTTTAAAAATTATTTCCCACATTCCATGGTTCGAAAATGTCCCAAGCCCACCACTAGATACTCTATGGCATACAAGTCTCCTAGTCTATACGTAAAGGTTAACAAAAACTTCGTGCAAAAAAATGCTAAAAATTATTTGTTTGTCAATTCAATCTAAATTAATTTACTTAATTTAACAAAAAGAATCGATGTTTATCCCCTTTTAGAAAATATTTAGGACTCGAATAAAAAAAATGGTCGTCAAATTCCGTGAGTAGTGGGGATTTTGTTAGCACTGGTGGGGAAAATGCCCCACCAACTCTATGTTAAAATATGCCCTGTCATAAATTGTAAAAGAACACTTGTTTATTAATTTATTGAACGTTAATTACCTGCCTTTCTTGCATAATCTAATTGGCCAGATTTTTGTGAACTTTTGAAATACTGCATAATTTTAATTTATTTGACATGTGTGAATTTTTTTTTTAAATAACTAGTTGATCTGTAGATTTTTTAATTCAAAAACTTTTATCTAATTAGTATAGTAAACAACTTTTTCCAACGGAATTTCCGTTTGAAGCATGTGTAAAATAATCGCAGTATTTCATTTTCTGGAAAATATTAAACTTGAAATATATATCCAGCAATTTATTATTCCTTTAAGGGTTTTAAAATAATGATCAAAAGGTTTAAAGTGCTGAAATAGTGTGTTTGATTTTAGTCTTAAAAACACATACAAAATTAGGTATTTTTAACCGCTTCCCTGAAAGGGTAGTAATGTTAAAAAAAATCTTTCTCGGTGCGCAAGCTTTCCGATCATGGCCGGTGCGCCATACCGGTCCCACTACATCCCTGTTCATCCCATTAGCTATTTATTGATCAGACGACAAACAGAAAAAGGTGAAAGAATGTCAACACACACCACTATATTCTTAGAAACGACTGTTGGAGGAAAGGAAAGCGTTGAGTGCAATCTGTTGGCGTATAGCAAAAACTTTAGGTTAATGTGCAAATAACTGACAAATTCAAGAGTCACTCTCACAAAGAATTGTCCAAATAAATCAGGTTTTTTTTATTCGTTTTGTTTGCTATTAGGTTTCTTGTTAAAATATGTCAATATTTGGCTATTATTTGCTAATAAAGTAAATATTTTTAGCCTTAATTAAGCTTAATGGTTCGAAATGAAAATTGGATCCTTTAAAGACTGCTCCATTGATGCTTTTAATTTTCTAAATGAGTGAACCAAAAATTCTATAAAGAATTAGGCGTCATATTTAGATAACTAGAAAATACAATTAAAAAGAAAAAAATGTTGTTTACTACGACACAAAATTTAGGAGTTAAAGGGTCAACTAGGTGAGTTGCCGTTAAATCGACATCTGATAATCGCAGTATAAGCAGCAGCAAACACACCAGAAATTGATTTTGTAGGCAATAAAGTTCCGGTATGCCAAAAAACTCTCAAAATGTACCGGCCCCACTACAGCCCTGTTCCCGGACTAACTAAAAATAACTCGTGTTGGTGTCTATGGCAAATACATGTTATCCCTAGTTAATTGTTAAGGGACGCGGTTAATACTGATATCAGTAAAACTGTGAGGAAAGTTAAAGACAAAAAATATTTTAAATATTAATACATTTTTATTGTATAAAGCCCTTTATTAAACAATTAAATTATGTCTTAAATATTTAATTAATATATTTAAAGGCTTTAGATATTCGAATCATTTTTTGGAATGGTTTAAATCAAATGAACTGTTAGAAATCTCTAATTAGAAATTACATAAAGGTAAATCGCTATACCTCGTTATATTTTCAGATAATGTGGTAACTATTTTAGAAGGCAATTAGAAATAAAAAGAAATCCTACATGACAAATGCCAAAATTGTGAGTCATGATTTAGTTAATTTTCTCTGAACGAAATCAGTAATTTACGTGTAACGCGAGGTGATTATATGAAAACCAATACATGTAATAAGTCTATATTTATAACATAACCACCTATTATTAACTTCCATTATTTCACATTTCGAGTCATAAACCAACATAATCTATATACTAGACATAACGTTACAGGAAAGTATCGCAACCATTTAGATATTGCCTTTAACTACAAAGATCAAGCGGGATATTTTTTTTAATAGAATTGAAACTTGGTAGAATGTAATTTTTTTTTGATAGATTTGCTCTATAAATGGATCCCAAACCGAATGTGTCAAAAGTTACATCACTCAAAGCTAATGATCAACTAATTGCCGCGTAGCAGGCGACATAATTTTGATTCCAAGCTGAATTTACACAATCACATTTACCCGTTATTTTATGCTCTATACTCAAGTATTCGGAAATAAGAATTTTGCAAAATAAATTTTTATTAAGTGGTTCTATACTAATTAGGTATTCAGTATAGAAATAAAATCCTAAACTTTCCAATTAGTAAAATTGTCCAAGTAGGGAAGGGTATTGGGAGATCTCAATTTGCGAAATAGTCAGGTATCTGAAAGTTAGTTCTAAAGCGATCCAATTGCCTTATCTACTTTAAGAATCCTCAGCCAAGCTATCTATTACCCTTACAAATACTTTCTACCCTCCAGATTAACCTATAATTTTTATAACTTGTCGATACGAGATCTATTTACAACATTAAATTTCATTTTCTCTGAATGAACCCTATTTGATAAATTTGAATAGCCTCCTCTAATCATCTCGAGCTTATACATTTTTAAAGTTTGTCTTCATAATTTATTCTCCAATAGTACCCTAAACCACTTTCATAGCCTTGTGTTGAACTAGTTTTAAGGAATCAATCAATTTATCTTAACGCGACTAAAACTTTACTAACACAAGATGACGCCTAACCCAACCTTTTGTCGTTTGAAGAACAATGATATAAAACGGTTATCAATGCAATGTATATACAGATTAAGTATACGAATCTCATTTTTAGGTTAAGTGCTTTACTCTTTATGCAACTTTATGATTATAAGGTGAAATGTAGTCTTGCAACGGACACAAGAGACTTCATGAGTTATTTTGCTTAAATTAGTTCTTGAATGAGTCGATGTTGATTAAATTAACTTGGACTAGAACTGCTGAATAGTCTATTGGCGACCAACACTTGATATTTTATAAACATCTTCAATTTTAAATATACGTAACAATGGCCGAAGGCACTGTATTTCCAAGTTGCTTTCAAGACCAAGATAAAATTTTAAAGACCGTTATTGAGTATCAAAGAAATTAACGGTCACTACATTTGTTTTTGGTAGTGGCGTGAAGTTAAAAAAATTACAGAAATGATATTAGTATAACTCAATTATTCAAATAAATTTGCATCAACTTTGAGTTTTTCTACTAATGTGAAAATGAATGGTACTGAAGTTCCGTATAGATTCGGTTTAGTTACAATCAATATATTTTTAAAAACTTTTAAACCCTCGTTTCCTCCAGTACCCATTCAAGTTCTATTAGTACGATTCTTGGGGAAGCCATATCTTACTATTTATTTTATAAAGGAAACGTACACAGCATTATTATAAAACATTTATTAGTACTTTGATTCCAAGAACATCTATAAAAAGGATTATATAAATATATCTAAGACCACAAAACGCATAAAACAAAGAGTTAAGAAACATTTAAAAATTCACATATTTAAAACGAACAGCAAATTTGCAACATTTTCTTGAAGCTGAAGTTGAAAGACGATGTAATCCGCTGGAAACAAACTATCATACACTTAATAGAGCGATGATTCTGAAATAAAGACGAAATATTTACAAATGTCATTGTTTTTACAGATTATTTCAGACCAACTTTCACTGCACATAAAATTCAATGTTAGGTTCATTAAAATATTTCACCAAGTTCATAGAGTTTAAGTTCATATCCAAATGGAGCAATTTCTGCAAACTTTTAAGGGATGTATACAAGCTCACCACATTGAATCTTATTTGTCGGCATCGTCGTTTGTGTCTTTTTCAGTGTCTTCTTGAGTACTAGATTCTTGTTTATCGCTTTCCTGGCTATCTTTGGATTCTTCCGTTTGCGAGGAAGATTCTTCCACTTGGGCTGTAGATTCTTCTACTTGTGCTTCAGATTCTTCTGGTTCTGTAGGAGATTCTTCCGCTTGTGTAGAAGATTCTTCATTGTCTTCAGTTATTGGCTTATTTTCACTGTTGTCCTCGGTTTCGGGTTCGTTGTCAACTCCAGACGTTGCCTCGGGATTCACTTCGATCACAGTTTCCGTACTACATTCCTTCTCGTCACCATTTTCTTCATCTTTGGTTTGAGATTCGCTCTCGTCATTTTGTGGGTCGGCTGAGGATTCTTCATCTTCCTTTTCTTCTGGGATAGTAGCTTCGTTCGATTCTGTCGTTTCCACAGCATCTTCGGGTTTTGATTCCTCTTCTGGGGCATCGTCTTCGGCCTTTTCGTTTTCGTTTTCATCCTCTTGAACAGTTTCTATCGCCTTCTCCATTACATCTTGTGCGTCTTCAAAAGGACTTTTGCCGCTCATGACATTTTCCAAAGCAGCAGCCGATTTTTCTGAAGAGAAAAATTAGTATTAGAATATAAATCACATCCTATCGTTAAGTTGGCAATTAAATACAACTAAAATAAACATAACTTAGTTGAAAATGTGAAAGCTGCCAATTCAAATCAAACTGAAATAATCAACTGCCAACTTACTACTACAGTGGGATATAACTATAGGATAAAATACAGGGTAGTCACAAATTGCTTAACTGTTTTACATTTAGTTGCATTGTTGATATTTTTGCCCAATTCCTTCATTTATATATATATTAAACAAGTCGCTTAGCTTTAGTAGCAATAAAACAGTTAAAGTATATAAAAAAGGGGCTTTATTATGTGTAGTTAAAAGCTAAACTATCATCGCTTAATAATGCGACCACCCTAAATTTTGCTGATGGCTAATTATACCTTTAGATACTTGTATACAATATGTATAATATAAGAATAAACTAGAAATAAAGTACATAAATGATGCAATACGTAAAAGGGGATAAGTTTCCTAAACTTAACATAGCACATCCCTTTTTAGATCTTCCTATTCAAATAGTTCCATACCTTTCCATTTCTCGCATAATAATCTGGATGTTAAATAAACTTATTTGGTTGGATTTTATGGCTCAAGAGCAACATTTAGTCCAATCAATGTTAAAACACTAATTTATAAAAGTTATTGGGACAATTTATTAGCATTTTAATACAATATTACAAATATAAAATTATAGCATCGATATATATATTTCAATTACCATCAAATTAAGTGAGACTAACTTTTGGGAATCGAACCACTTTGGCGAAGCCGCCCATATATCAGGCAACCTAATCAGTTTTAAAAATACATAAACTAGAATTGTTTTTCAAATTTCCAGTATCTAATTTTTTGAACTTTGTAATAAAGCACTTTTCGCAGCAATACGAATGACTAGTCACTTTCTCAATGACTAGTGTATTTAATTTTTTGAAGCTACGAAATTTAATGTGCAATTGGGCCTTGGAAAATTACAATCTATTAGAATTCATAATACAAGAGTTCCGTTATAATAGATAAATTGTTATTTGATGTTTAAATAATCTATAAAAAATCTTTCAGACAAAATTAGCAGATTTCAGACTATTTGAAAACTTTATTATAGAGTTCGGTGGATATATGAATGTGCAAAACTATTCAACTGTCCGTAGGATTTGTACGAGTCGTAACAAAGAGTTTAATTTCAAAACCGGCTTAATCCACTTTTTAAATTTTACAGGACATTAAAAATGTTTACATCCACGTATTATGGTAAACTAAACCCACGAGTGTGAATGCATTTAGACAATTGAGACACTTTCAGTCAATACCGCTTTCCTAGGTGAATTGAAAACTTGTAAAAATCTCGAAAAAGGCAGATAGAGCCGGTGTTTAACCCTGATGTAGAGAAGGGCGGTAAATGCTACATGCTAACGAAATATGTTAGCGGTCTTCGAGACAGCACATCTCCACTTACGGGTTAAACTAAACTCCTCGTTTATAGAATACAAGTTTCCGTATAGAAGTTTCCGTAATCCACATCTTGCCATAGCTACCAACACTGAAATTCGTTTTTCAATACAATATCGTCGTAACCAACCATATGGTTAAAATGTTGGTTGAATTAATTTCGCTAAAGAACTAACACAATAGGATACGTGATGTTTATTAGCAGATACCGATGAATGAAACTGGAAATCCCGACTACTAGTTCCCTGCACTGAACGTTGAGATTCGAACCACGACCTTCCCGCCCACCAGTCGGCTACTCTATCACCTGGAGCACACGCCCAGTGTAGTCACATTTTGGGGGGGGGGGGGGGGGGGGAGGTGGGGGGGGGTATGACGCCCAGTGACATTTCTCAACTTAATGATTCGAAATTCCCAACTTTACTGCGTTGGGTGTTAGCTCAGGTGTTCTCGTTATCCGACCATAGTTCAGAAATACGAGGCATTATCCCCGGGTCTTTCCTTCCGAGATGGGCCCAGAACCAACGACATTAGTCCAGTGTGCAGCTGTAGTGCGACATTAAGTAACCAAACTAAAGGATTCTAAATTCCAAACTAAACAGTGCTAAGAATTCCCAATTCCAACTTATCGACATTTTTCAATTTTTTTTATAGATTAGGTAATATTAAACTGTTCTCTCGAAAGTATTGATTAGTTGCAAGTATGTTCCAATTCAGTGTCCGTTCCGAGATCCATCTTACAAGTTGGGCAATTTCTAATCTTTCAGAATCTTTCCTCGCTTTTATTTGCTAATATTAATCTTATTCAGGAACACATTTTCCCAATTCGGGGATTTTTAATTTCGAAATTACCAACTTTTAAAGTTCAGATTGTTGGGGGTCATGCTCCCCCTGTTGTGACGGGCCTGCACATGCCTTGGTTATTTTTAAATAGAAATTTTAATTAGGTTAGTGTCTTATTTCGATAAGGCATCAAGACTTTTTAACCTTTATAATAGTCTAACTTTATAGCTCTTAGTTTGGTGATAAACCATTCAACATTTTTACCTTGGTCAAAATACAGTTTTAAATTTAAGAGTTCAGTCGTATGGAAGAGTTAGGAGAAAAAAAGAAGGAAGCTGTCGCCTGCAAACTTTTACTACTGAAATACAGAAACCTTCTACACGCGTATCTCGGTCTCAATTAAAATATTTACATTGGAAGTTAGTCATCTGACATACTGAATCTCCATGTTGGATGTTTTGCGTTAGTAGCAATGGCACTAATCGCTCTGGTGGTCCGAAGACTGGAAGATGCTGTTTGCGAAAAGTGAAAACTCGACGAATCTTCTTCGCAAAGTAAACACGCATTATAATAAACATTGGGGGAAAAATTATACAAATCAATTGAACCATGACTGGTGAAGTTTATCCAGAGACATTAGACGAGGTGGAATGTTTCACAACGAGTGCATTTAACACTGCAAAACTCACGCTTTGCCAGAGAGGCACAATCAAAGGCGAATCGAATTAAAGATGGGATGAAATTGGAATGAAGGACTGGAATAGCATTCTTGTATGGATGCCACTTATTACACTATTCATAGCGATTTGGTTCGCGTTTGGTTTTTCATTAAACCCTGCCAAGGACCAGTATATATTCGGCAAGAGTACAACAGAAATAGTAAGACAAATATATTTACATGTTGCATAGCAGAAAGCTCTATCGTCTAATTTTCATAAATCTTTTCACTCGAGGTAAAACACTTTTCTTGCTTTGTCGAGCGATACACTAGTTCCGGGAACAGTAGACCTCGCGACCAAAAAAAAGCCAGCGCTTCAAGTGAAATTTAACCACTAAAACAGCCACCATCTTAAAACTTTATCAAGTAATAAGAAGGTCACAATCTTTAAACAAAATATACTTTTACTTATTTAAAGATTTTATTTCCCTTTTTAGTTTTTAATTTAATATGGGGCATTGTCCACTTTTATTCACCAGGAAACTCAAGTTGTTGCACTCTTTTCCACGCAGCTGATTGTATATTTTGTGATTAACGAAATATAACAATATTTTTTTCAAACGGTCCGTTTAATTGAAATTCAGGATAGTTAAATGCAGGATACCGGATTTGTTTTACAAAAAAGTTTTAAAATGAGACATTCGTTATACAACAACAAAATATCTTGATCCAGACATCCGAATTAGAACAGAAATCGTTGATAACCAATTTCCTTGGCGGTATTGGTTGGCGCTGAATTCTGCTAGAAAACGTACGTTCTTAACGCCTTCGAGCAACATTAATGCCAAATTTGAAAAAAAATCTAATAACGCGTTTGGTCGCAAATGTATAACACTTAGATAAACAGACGACGTGCTGAAAGGTAGAGTTAAAACACTGACCTCGCTGAAGCTCGGTCAAACGTTGAAGAAAATAAACAAGCAATCACTCGAACCTCTAGTCAGCTTTCCCATTAAGAGCTGATCGAATAAATCATTTGTTAGTTCTTGCGAATCGGACGTAACAAGTGAAGGTCCCCAATAGTAAGTGATGTCATTCCAATAGGAATCTTTCCAATTAGTGTCCTCCAATTCAATTCCCTGGCGCAGCATGGCCAAAAGTGGCCCTTGCGCCATAAACCTAACAAACCAATTCCTCTTTCACCGAGGAGCGCGAGCGCTTCAGGGTTAAGAAGAGGCAATATTCACTTGCAGAGTCAAGAAATTATTTTTTCAAGAAATTTTCAAGAAATGCATTTTGCATGTTCTATTCTGAATTATAATATTGTGGCCCGTAGGACTGTTTTATCCTATACTAATCCTCAATCTGTTCTATCCTGCCCATTGTTTGACCCGTACAGTCTCTCCTAGTTTGGTTTTGTTAATTAACGTCGCACTAGAGCTGCACAGTGGGCTATTGGCGACGGTTCGGGGTCAATCTCGAAGGAAAGACCCGGGAACACATACACATTCACACACACACATTCATACATGCACCTCGTTATTTTAGAACCATGGTCAGATGACGAGGAAACACCTGAACTGGCACCCAATGCCTTCAATAGACTTCGGGACTTTGGACCCCGATCAGATTTATCGTGCACCAGTCCCGTATACACGCCAGTATAATTTGTTGGATATTCTGGACGACTTTCTAGTATTTTTGTAGCGAAGCTGGCAACCCTCCGATCGCAAGATCACTACTTTACTTTTCTCTGTCAAGTCCATTTCACGGATTCGAACCACCAATCCTCTGATTAGTAGCTGAATGCCTTGCCAACTGAGCAACTGGGGCTCCAGTCTCTCCTGGAGAAAAGAGGGATAGACAATGATCGCCGTACGATATGCGACGCCGGTTATAAGGAAACATTTAAAAATGCAATAAAATACATCATGTATAATTATGGTGCAATAAATAAGTTTATCTAAATATTGTCTTTAAAAACAAACTAGTTTTTTTATTACCGAAGAATAATTATACAACACGTATAGATAATTTTTAAAATTTTGTGCATACACGATGCTTTAACATAGAATGCCAAAATTGGTAAAAAAAATTGGTCCTAGTCTAAATAAAGTCAATATATATTTAATTTTTTTTCGTGGTTTTAAATTTCCTACTATTTTTAGTTTAATTTTTTTAATACTAAAAATTGCTTTTACATCCACAGAAATATATTAAACAAAACTGCATAGATTAGATGGTACTAAAATTATATATTATATAATTTCTCAAAAGCGCGAAAATTAACAAATTTGAGTAAAAATAACCATTTGCTACAGGGCTTATTTCATGCACAATTATATCAAACATATCCGATAATATTCACACAATTCAAGTAATATTTGTTATAAAAAAGCCTTATTTTAGATGCAGCAATATGCAAAACATGAATACAGAGAAAGCGATTTAAAGTTTTTAAATGTAAAAACTATTTATGGTACATGTACCATTCCGTTATCTTATACTTGGTATCAAGTATATTTATAAACTACTTTTATACTAAAACTTAAAAAATGACTGTTTGTGCAGTTGTGGGATGCAGTACAAGTTCCAAATCGATAAAGGATGCTATTATTTCCACTTCATAGATAAATTAAATTATAAGATAAATTATCGCCAAGTACTGGTACAAAGTAGTGCTTTGGAATAGCGCCAAGTTCTTACTTTTTAAGCGATTGCTTACTTCACATTGCAAACCGATTTTAGACTTGTTCGCACCTCCACCTTCTTAGGAGAGTTGTACATTTTAGACCCACCTAAGTTATCTAAAACTTATTTTAGTTACCTAAAACTTATTGAACTTTGATTTATGGAGGGCTTAGTCGCCAAGTGGTTAACATGCTTAGTACAAAGAATTTTACACAAGTCTTATACGATTGCCGAGAATAAGGTTGAATTATTCGTTGCAGGGCATATTTTTAACATAGAGTTGGTGGGGAATTTTCCCTACCAGTGTGTAGAAATGCCCCACTAGTCATACAGAATTGCCCCACCGGACTTTCTTTTAAATCCATTTACCATAGTAAAAACATAAACTTGAAGTTGTAGCATAGGAATGAATGACGCTGGACAGAGACAGATGTCCCTTCCTGTGAAAAGGCCCTATTTCGCCGCGAGGGAGAAAAGCTTTCACACCCCTCCCCCGTCTAGCTATTTCCCATCCCCAAAAAATTTGATTGCTTTCTTTATATAAGCAAAATATATCATTGATGTATAATTCAAAGTTAACTAAAATTAACATATTTAAGTTATTATTGTACTAATGTCTAGAGGGAAACCACAGCAAGAATAAGATTAAAATAATTTATTTGAAAAAAATCTTTTTGTTACTTACGTATGATCGAAAAGGAATCAAATGTTTTTTTATTAAAATTGCTATGAAACTTTTATTTTTAGATATTCTCAATATATATTGATACCAATAGAAATTAATCAAAAAGTTTAAAAAAAAAAAGGATTTATTACTTTTAACAATCTCTAATCTCTGATGGCTAACAGGCTAATCGAATTATTAACAAAATTGAACTATCATACATAAAAAGGCATTCGATAATATATTCAAGTTCTGGGACAATAAGTCCTTGCCCCGCCGCCAAATCTTTCATTGGATATTTATTTCGTAGGTAACATGAAACATTATTAAACATATGAGTAACTTTAAGAAAGGTTGATAGAAATGAAAGTGTTTGAAAGTTTGGTTAAAAAAATAAATTACTTCAAAACAATGTAAAAAATAGTCTAGACTTTTGTAAATGCCATTTAATACTGATTTTTTAAAAAACTATTTACCTTAAATTTTTATTTTAGCATGCTTCGATGAAAAAGGCAATGCTTCCAATATTTTTATTTTTAAAGAATACTATTATATATATCGAATAACTCTGATTCACAATAAACTTCTATTTCCCCACCAGAATATTTTATTTGTTTTAATCTCAAAAACGAATTATTTAACATTTTTTTTAAAAAATGGGGGCTTTAAGGGAAGTGGAGTTTCGAAGAGGAGTTAATAATTTAATTACTTTTTACAGAACATATAATTTTAAACTAAGTTTATTAAATTAGTTTAAATTTGATATTTTAAATACCAAGTTTTCATTAACTTCTGGGGTTCTACTTTCTGCAAAATTTAATTTGCCCCACCAGTTGAAATTCCTTAAAATATGCTCTGATTCGTTGCTTAAGTTTCTGTTCACTGAAGAAATTTGCAGAACTCCGATAGTGCATTACACGTTTTATAGATTTAATTGAAAAGTTGTTATCTAAAAAAAATGCCAACTTAAAAAGTTTGTTTGCTGTCTAATTAGCATTATCAATAAGTTTACTTTTTCAGTTTCAAACTAATCATATTCATAGAAGATTTGAAACTTTCAGAGAATGAGACTTAAAAAGCAAGATTTTAGTTATTGAATCTTTATACTTTTAATGTCTACTTCGTTTTTATTATCTGCTAGAATGAAAACTATATTTAGTTGTGTAACGTTTTATCTCGTTAATAATGTTTGGATAGGAAAAAAAATATGTAAAACATTTAGCTTTTTACACGATTTCTAAAGTTCAGTTTTGATAATCTGTTAAATTTAGAATATTATTTTGTCTTAAAATTCGGTTATGCGGATTTCAAATAAAACAAATCCGTAATAATTTCTGTACAGTTGTTCAATTCAGAGAAATTTCAATGTTTAGTCGCTGAAGTCTATCATGTGTAAACGTACTAAAGACTGCATATTTTTTAGTCTAAATTTATATACAAGAAATTTTCATTTCCACTTCCCAAACTAAATCATTGAAATTATAACGAAGTAGATTGTTACCAAATGTCATTAAGGGAGACCCGAGACCCAAATTAAAAATTTTTATTAATTAATTCAGAATTTTTTTTGCATTAGAACATCTTTCTGAATAAAAGATTTTGTTTGTTGCGTTTTTAAGCATAGGCTTTTTTAAAAACACTCCATTCAAATTTTAATATTTTTAATTTAAATTGATTAAATAAACTTAAAGTATGCATTACAGACGTATGACGAGATTTTTGAAGATACGCGTTGTTCTTAAAAACTTATTTTGTATACAACCAAAAAAAAAAAAAAATCACATTTTTATGTTCATTAATTTGTAAAAATAAGGTATAAATTTAAAAAATAGTTATAAGTTTATAAAACAAATATTAAAGATTCAAAAACTATTAACAGTTTAGATTTAAGTACGTTTTACAAAGCCTTAGCATATTTAAATTTGACCAAAATAAAAAATATTGAGTAAATGACGATTGTTGCAGACGAGTAGTTAGGCAGATGATAAATGATATACATGCAAAAAACACGCTCCTGTACTGCTTTGAAATTTTGTACACAACTTTAAAATGTATAGCATCGTTTTATGCAACTTTTACATAACTTAGACTTAATGTTCACTGCGGACGGTTAAATCCACAAATGCAATACGGCGTCAATTGACCCCGTATCCCACAGGTATTTAGACATTTTATATTTTATAACCAAACCAACTTATAACTTCACTTCCACGTTATAAATACAAAAGTGCGTTAACAAATTGGATAAAGTTGGTAATGTTTCAAGTCTACATTCCTGAAGTAAATTAACTTTTTATAACTGCACAGTTGATATATTTTTTTTTATGTTTAGAGTTTTATAATGATTTAGTTAATATATTTTTATAAATACGCAATTAACGCGCTTCTAATTTCGGAAGTTTACAACAAATATTAGCAACAAGAATCTTCCAAGGGGGAATAAGATAAATTTAATAAAATATAGAATCGTTTTATAACCAATATACATTAAAAGTAACTCATTTCTAAAGGGTTATTTGTTTATTGGAAAACTTAATTTACCTTACAATAACAAATTTTGAATCATGCCATTAAATTTTTTGCTTTGTTTTTGTAGCCACGTCCAGCAGACTACAAAAAAAAAACATGCATCTCCATAGCGTACATGGAGAGAATACTGTTGATAAACATTCGAACTGGCCAGGCACGATTTTTCATTGGGGTTGTTCAGTAACTGAGCAATGGATTTATTTAGGTAGCTTACCCCCCCTCTCACCCAATTAACTCTTCCTATCCCCATTTTATTTAAACTTATAAATTTTTATTCAAGTAAACAGAAATACGTTGGCATATAAATATCGAAACAGCAAAAGTTATTTATTTTTCATGAGATAGTTACCAATATCAGCCAATAATTTTTTTTTAAATTAGTAAACATAACTCCCTAATTATGAAATAAATTTAGAGAACAAATTTAAATTGCAAGATTCCTTGTTTAGAATACATTACTTTGGTTGCAATTTCTTTATACGACACCGTTTCGCGATCTTTTCCCTTTGTCACCGAAATTCAAATGCTATATAATGAAACACGATGACGTCATGTTACGCTTAGTTAGAGATAAAAATGCCCTCAAAACATACCAGATTTTCCCTCATCCAACTCAACAAGTTTCATACTAGAAATTGAAATTTTTCTAGGTTTTTTCAAAGTATTTTTATGATTTTTGCAGTAATTCGATTATTTTTTCCTCGACTGTCAATTTTGAAGGGTTTGAACCCCCTGAACCACCACTACTTCGTCGAAACAAGAATCTTTAAAATTTTTCTCGATTCCTTTCTGGTGGCATCGGCTCATTTTTGCTTATATTATTTCTGTAGCAAATATTCAGTTTCGCGCATAATTAAATTTTTTAATCAGTAAACTAAATACAAAAAGAACACTAAAGAATACCTTTTAAAAAACAGGAACGTGACAAGACTATTCCATGAAAAGAATATCAAACTTGTTCAAGTGCAAACGGTTAAAATTAGAGCTTGAAAGCAATTTTATACATTTTATTAAAATAATAACTTCACTAACATGTTAAACATATCGTTATCAAATGTTTATAGGATATCGATGCGTAACTTTTCTCCTGTACTTAATCTCGTTATTTCATTTCGAATATCAATATTTCATTGAGATTCGAAAAGTTAAAGGTTAGGATGAGTTGAATGACCAGGTAACACGATTACGGCACGAGACGCTTCCTTGTTAACATGGCAAATAAAAATACTGTCGAGTAGCGATATATTAGGAAATTGTCTCAAAATCAATAACTTCATAGGTTATTTTTGAATTCCAGAGTAGACTTACGAGTCATTACTTAAGTTTTATTTAAACGTTTCAGAGTCATTGAATCAATTTGAACCAAGATAGATGGCAATGGAGATTTTTTAATAAAACTTATAAAGGCCCACCTCGTGCAACTAAAGTTTAATTTGTCATCCAAGTTCAGATTTTTAAAATCTTCAACTCTGTTGTGACCAATCTTAACTTAAACTTCCGAGTGAAAAACTTCCTAGGAAAATGTCAAAATTGTAAATTTGTTTATGCAAAATAATCTATTTTATATTTCTAATTCATCCCAACAAACAAAAAAAAATGGTCATAAAACCTTAATTTTTGAAATTGATGGTTTTATGTAGAAAATTGCCGTTTTTTGAAGATCTATGAAATTAAAAGGTTTTTATTTCATAATCCTTCATAAAAACTGCAAAACCTTAAACAAAACTCAAAAAAAAAAATGAATAATGAGGGGAAAATGCAGATTTTAAAGGTTTTATGCAAGTGCAAATTAAAAACATTAAAAGACTGCGGTTTTGGTTTTAATATCTTTTATAAAACCTTCAATTTCACAATTTTGATGGTTTTATGCAGACTGCTTTTTATTGGGATGCATTATATTTTAATATTTAGTAACTTAATTGATATAACTTCCAAGAAACACCCCAAAGTTTTAGATTTGAAAAATATTTCAATATCGAATATTTATGAATTTAAAGTTTGTATTTCTAGGAAAAAAAAAAAATGGAAATCCATAAACGACTTAGTCATTCAGATCAGAGGGTTAAAACAGCGCCCACTGTACAGAAAGCCGTATGGTACATGCTTTTTACGTCACAAACAGAAATCGGAAAGGGGATGTGAAAGATTAAATCTTAACTCAGTCTCGTAATTTTTGAACCAACGCAACGTCTTGGAAAAGCGTTTAAAGGGGGAGGGTAGGGATGTGAACATTAATTTTAAATTTATCATAATTATGCTTCTACTCAAAAGTTAACAATTTTTTTTATGATATTTGTATTATGTTATTATTGATAACTGAAATTTTCGAAACACAATCTCTATTTGGAGTTGAGTTGTAACAATTTAAAAATTAAAAAAAAGTTTAAAGTACACTTTTCTAGTAAACTATGAATATAAACAAATTTTTTCTGAAATATAAATTAGACTGCATGTTCAACTTATGGAACCTCAAAAAACAGACATAATGTGTACTTAATGTTCTTAAAAAAATTTATTTACTTTTGTTTACATAAAATTTTTTAGTTATAAAATATATTTTTTAAATATATTTACCCAAACAAAAACATAATTTTTTTTAGTTCCACAAGTTGAACATGCAGTCTAATTTGTATTTCAGAATTTTTTTTTTTTATATTCATAATAGTTTACTAGAAAAGTACCTTAAACTTTAGATTTAAAATTTTTAAATTGTTACAACTCGACTCCAAAATAGAGATTGTGTATCAAAAAAATTCAAAAGTTATCAATATTAACATAATACACATCATAAAAATTGTGTTAACTTTTGAGTAGTAGAAGCATAACTATGATAAATTTAAAATTGATGTTCACATCCTACCCTCCTTAAATTTCGTTAGTTGCGTAATTTTATTATACCTTTCGAGGCCAAAAATTCCTTTGTGGTCAGCTGAACATTATGCTATTGGCGACGGTTTTGGATATAGGGGTAAATATGGTTAGCAAATATTTAGAAAGATATTTCTCGGGTATACGGAAGGTATTTAGTAAGACTTGTAATTTTAACAATGAAGAGTTATTAAAAATTGAATAAACAATCTTATTCCACACCAACAGCCCAAATTTTTTTTAACCATGTGCGTTAAGATGTGCAATAAGCAAGCTCTTATCTTCAATTAAATAGTATTTTGACGCCCCTTCGTATAATTTTTCATCAAAATAAAATTCTAGTTTTACATACAAGTTTAGTTATCAAGTAAAAAGCGATTTTGTAGTGTTGATATTAGACTAGAAATAAAAAGCTTAAGAGTGCCATCGAAATGCCCCTTACGACTGCCCAAAGGATCGCCTGTAAGCACCATAATCGACTGCCCGGGCCAACGCAATGTCCGCCATTTGACCATGGTTCAAAAATACGAGGCATTTTTCCCAGGTCTTTCCTTCGAGATAGGCTCCGAACCGTCGCCAATAGCCCACTGTGCAGCTCTAGTGCGACGTTAACCAAACCAAACCGCCATTTTGATTTGGCGACTATTTTTAGATTTGGCGACAACGGGGCACCGTACACTAGGAATTTACCGCTACGAATCTAAAAACGGTAAATTAAAACGGACTATAATAAAAGAGGGAATTCTTTTTAATTAAATAAAAACCAATTCATCCAGCCAGAACAAGAATACTAACATTGAGTATACAAGATGAAGCGCCAACAAGGTCAGGAAATATGCGTCCAATCTTTAAATCACTTTTATGCATAGGATATTTTTTAACCCACCACGAATCAGTGCCGAATTTAGGCATAGGCTACAGCCTAAGGACCCTGCACCTCCAAAAATAGATGCAAATTGCAAAAAAAATTTCAAAGAATGGTAATCCATATCCTAATGAAATTAGTATACAATATTTTTTATAATTGAGAACAACATTCTTAAGAGATTTGTGCAATGTAAATTTACACTAACAATACTGTTAATTAAACAAATTTTATTTTAAGGAAATTACATTGTTTTACTTTTCTTTAAAAATCAGTTAATTTTATTTTTATGCTTAGAGCCATTTGAGAGTAATACAAAGAGTTTAGAGATGGTGGCCGTTTCAGTGGTTTTGTTTCAAGTAAAGTTGTCTTTTTTGGTCATGAGGTCTACTGAACCCAGAACTAGTAAAAAAAAATACTTAAAATCTCTTCCTAAATGTACTAAAAAAAGTAAAGTTAACTATTGTTCTAAATTGATTTAAAGCGTGAGAACTCCAGTAAAAGGCATAAGAGTTTCACAGCAATTTATAATAGTTATTTTCTTTAGTACACTTAATAAGGCGTGTCTCGAGTAGTTTTTTTTAGATATATTATTGTTTCCTCGGACCATTTCGTTCTCTATGCATGAGCTACATCGCAAATACCCTTAAGATGCATGATAAAAGGATGCTTTTATTACGATTGTGATTGGTCAAGTTAGAGTCAACAAACTATAGCACATTGGCTAAAAGTAAATAGATTGTTATTGGATGTATCGAATTTGTAGGGGGGGGGGGGGGGGAAATACTAGCCCGGGAAGTTTTAATTTGTCAATCTAAATATACCCGAATTTGTAATCTTTGAACCACTAAAATGAAATTATATACTCTAGGAAGAATAGCTAACTTTTGGTGGCTAGTCTCCTTGAGTATGAAATCATTCTTGGTGCATTTATTATTTTGGCTTTAACAAGTGTAATTAGAAAAACACGTTACAGTCTCGATATGGTTTGGTTTGTTTTAAATTAACGTCGCACTAGAGCTGCACAGTGGGCTATTGGCGACGGTTCGGGCCTATCTCGAAGGAAAGACCCGAGAACGATGCCTCGTATTTTTTAAACATGGTCAGATGACGACAACACCCGAGCTGGCACCCGACGCAACCTCAATAGGCGTCAGGACATTGGAAACGATCAGATTTATCGTGCACTAGTCCCGTATACACGCCAGTATAATTTGTTGGATATTCTGGACTACTTTCTAGTATTTTTGTAGCGAAGCTGGCAACCCTCCGATCGCAAGATCACTACTTTTTTACTTTTCTTTGTCGCATCTTTGCCTTCCATCGCACGGATTCGAACCACCAATCCTCTGATTAGTAGCTGAACGCCTTATCCACTGAGCAACTGCGGCTCACAGTCTCGATATACGCAACATACAAAACATACGCAAATTTAAATATAGATTATCATTCTGATATAGTCCCTTTTAGGAAACAGAAAAGTGGTTAATTACCTACTTGAAATTATTACGTCGAATAGTACTTTATTATTTTTAATGTTTAAAATCTTTTGGCCGGAAATAACGTATCAGATTCGTGCAGAGAGTTTTATTTGGTTTTGTTAAATAACGTCGCACTAGAGCTGCACAGTGAGAAATTGGCGACGGTTCGGGGCCTATCTCGAAGGAAAGACCCGGGAACGATGCCTCGTATTTTTGAACTATGGTCAGATGACAAGGAAACACCTGAACTAGCACCCAACGTCTCCAATAGACGTCGGGACTTTTACCCCGATCTTCTGATTTATCGTGCACCAGTCCCGTATACACGCCGATAATTTGATAATGTTCTGGACGACATTTAGTATTTTGTAGTGAAGCTGGCAATCCTCTGATCACAAGATCACTACTTTTTACTTTTCTTAGTCAAATCCGTCGCACAGGGTTGAACCAGGAATCCTCAGATTCCCAGCTGACGCCTTTATCTACTCGGCCACGGAGGTCTTTCGTGCAGAGAGTGATGGAAAGATCATCAGTGGGTAGTTTGACTCTGAAGCTATGAAGCAGACTTTTTACTAAATATAAAATACGAATTTAAATAGTGTTCATTAAAGAAACATTAAATATTAGGGGGTTAACCTTAGATAATTAAGAGACTGCTGAAACTGTATTACGAAGGAAACATTTAAACCTTATCCAATACAGGCGATAGACTGCATTTCGCAATATTTCCAATCGTTTTATATGCGAATTTAGTTTCTTCAGCAATGCAAACAAATTTTCAATTCATAAAATACGTCCACGCTGAAAATATTTTTAAAAACCGAGGAGTTAATAGATAGTTTTTAAAAATTAAAAAAAAAAATTAAATTTACTTTATAAAAAGGAGATTTATTGTAAAATGCAAAATTATATCTCTGCAACGAAAATAAGTTTACAATTTTGATATTTCCCTCGTTGCTTAGAGGTTAAAGTCATTTAAAATTTTTTTTATATAAAATTAGGTATTTCACTACCAACCCGGTTTAAAAACAACATTTGTAAGTTGTGAAATTAAAGGTTTTTTATGCAGGTTTATGCTGAAAAAATTCAGCATTAAAATTATTTTAGGGAAAATGCAGGTTTTCTTCAGACAAATTAAAACTTAATAAAACGTGTAGGGTTTTTACGATGAAGTTTTGAACAATATTGTGGTTTTATAAAATTACAATGCTGGGTTTAGATCGAAATACAGTTTTTAAAAATTTAATAAAATACTTTTAAAGGCTAAATGTCTCTTACCAATCACTTCCTGGGCCTGATTGATGATCTTTTCTCCCTCCTCTATCACCTGCGAATCCATAGCATTCAGGACATTCATTGCATTCGTCAAAGTCCCATTAGTTTCTATCCCTGTAGCAGCAGGAAAAGCCTTGGTGTTAGAACAGCCCATTTTTGCAACTTGGAACAGAAGAACGCAACGTGGAACAGAAGAACACACAAAAACAGCCGAAGCGCGGTCAAGAACCGAGCAAAGTTCCGTGGGACTTTTATGTAAAAACTAACGGACAGAGTTGTGACGTAAAGGCTCCTCAGGATTGGCCAGCGAGTTGTGTCCGAGCGAAACTTCAACTCTGGTCAGTTCTGGAAGGCGAGGGGCTCTTTTTACCCAGAGTGGAGGAGTGGACATAAAAGGCGGGGTGGTATCGATTTTTACATTTATTTTGGTGGCTGACCGTTCGCTATCAGGTGGTCGCAGGAAAGTGGTTAACGAGAATCGAGTCGGAAGTACGGCATAACCACATGGGGATACTATATAAAAAAATACTTTTGCGTAACGATAATGGAGTGTTGGGACTGGAAGTTTGCCAGTTTTCGCGAAAAGAAACAATTTATCAGATATTCTTGTTATCATTGCTTTCATAGGGTTTGCCCTCTTGGAATGAATTATTCAGGACTGAATGTGGATTGATTAAAGTAACGATGACACAACAAAGCTTTTCGTGGAAACTTAATTGTAAGTTCGTTGCTACTGTGCTGAATTGTGATCCTCGAGGGATTTGATTCGTTTTGACGTATAACTTTTCGCGATAGTTTTACTGTTCAAGTTTAAGCTTTGTAAGTTCATTGGTGCTTATTCGAAGAGAAGTAATATTCTAAAAGGTTCTGATTATAGTTTTAACTAAGCATTGAGCTTTACACTGTTTTTGGAATTAATGTCCACTTGATTGCGGCCCACCTTGTTATAGGTTTGGTTTGGTTTGGTTTTGTTAAATAACGTCGCACTACAGCTGCACAGTGGGCTATTGGCGACGGTTCGGGGTCAATCTCGAAGGAAAGATCCGGGAACACATACACATTCACACACACATTCATACATGCACCTCGTTATTTTAGAACCATGGTTAGATGACGAGAAACACCTGAACTGGCACCCAACGCCTTCAATAGACGTTGGGACTTTGGACCCCGATCATATTTATCGTGCACCAGTCCCGTATACACGCCGTTAATTTTGTTCCCTGGTCATTCCTTCGAATTAGACCCCGAACCGTCGCCGATAGCCCTCTGTGCATCTGTAGCGCGACGTCAACAACCAACAATAGCTTGATTTTTCATATCTAGTAGGGCGATCTAGGGGCATGGGCATGTCTCGTTTTATAATTGTTTGGTCACACTACAGATACTTCAGTTGGCCAGTGGATAAAGGCGTTCAACTGGCAATCAGGTAATCATAGGATTGCTAGTTCGAACCCGTGCGGTGGACTTGACAAAGAAAAGTAAAAAAGTATTTATCTTGAAATCGGAGAGTTGCCAGCTTCGCTTCAAAAATACCAGAAAGTCGCCTAGAACATCCAGCAAATTATACTGGCGTGTATACGGGACTGGTGCACGATAAATCTGATCGGGGTTCATTGGTTTGGTTTCGTTTGGTTAATTAACGTCGAACTAGAGCTGCACAGTGGGCTATTGGCGACGGTTCGGGGTCTATCTCGAAGGAAAGACCCGAGAACACATACACATTCACACACACATTCATACACACATTTACACACGGGGTTCAATGTTTATACACCTATTGAGATTGCTTCAGGTGTCAGCTCAGGTGTTGTTCTATAGATTTATTGTTATAGATTTATCGTGCACTTGTCTCGTATATACGCCGGTATAATTTGTTGGATGTTCTGGACAACTTACTAATATTTTTTTGTAGCGAAGCTGGCAACCCTCTGATTACAAGATCATTACTTTTTTACTTTTCTTTGTCAAGTCCATCGCACGGGCTCGAACTAGCAATCCTTTGATTACCAGCTGAACGCCTTTATCCACTGGGCAACTCTTTAGGTTCATAGAAGAAAAATAAATCATTATATGTTTTAGATCCTCAAGATAACAAGTTGAAACAAAGTCGATGCTTTTAAAGCATGAGATCATGCTGTTCTTGTTTATTTTAAAGAACAGGGAACTAAAAGAACTGGTAGTTATGTTGTCCTCTGAGAGGTTTGGTTTGATTTGGTTAATTAACGCCGCACTAGAGGTGCACATTAAGCTATTGGCGACGGTTCGGGGCCTATCTTGAAGAAAAGACCCGGGGGCAATGCCTTGTACTTTTGAACCATGGTCAGATGATGAGAACATCACCTTGTCCGCTAAGGGGAGACATCGGGGTGCAACAGGTTAAGTACTTTTCAAAGTGGATTTTCTTTTTCTGATTTTATTTTTCGATTTAAATTACGACTTCTTTTAGTAGAAGAAGAATCAATCATACACTTCACAAGGTAGTTGATTATACGATGGGTCTACACGTTATGCACCACATCTTTAGCATTCGAAAACACATTAAAATCCAATTTAAGACATGGTAGCTTCTAGGGCACTGACCCTTAAAGTGTCAGCCTTTCAGGGTCCCCTATAAAACAACCAAGAAAATCAACCATCCCAGTTCTGAAAATTTTCATTTTGTTGCTTGTTCGAGCGAAGCTCGAAATAATTCGCAAATTGTCGAAGAAAAGTCAAGCAACATCAACGGATGATTCAAAACAAAAGAAGCTAAGTGGGCATCCTTTCTGTGAAATCACCCGCGACGCTGTTTATGAATTTTTCCATAAAATGACACGCGAATGCAAAATGGCGTCTTCAGGGTCAAGCACTGATCTCTAACTGTAACTTCTGGATAGGATTTTGTTGACTTGAAGCCGATATGGAGGCCGCCATGATGGGGCACACTTTTCTTGATACCGCAATATTTCGTATATTTTTCATGTTAAAATACGCCGACATATATTATTTTTGGTTAAGTTTTTTTAATTTTCTTTTTAAACTCATTTTAAATGTAATCTGCTATTAAAATAGGAAGTCATTTGCAAGTCAAAGTAGAAGTAGTTAAAAAGCAAGAGCAAAAACTATATGTTTGGCAATATAAAAATTAATTCTATAAGAAGAAAATATAATATTTATATATATTTAATACTTCTACAATGCTTTGGTACTAAAAAACACCACTAAATCATTTTTAAAAAAATGTTGGGGCACAGTATGGCAGCTTTCAATTGGTTTCAACGCGCCCGTAGAGGAAACAAAGTTTGAGCCTTCCAGCAGTTACAGTTACAGTTCAGTGGGGTCAAGATGCAATCAATAAATAGTGATTCCAAGCAGCGGCGACGTCTGTTTGGTGCCAATTACTCATTCCGGCCCTACTTATTTTTATGGGAATGTCCGGGAAATGCTGGAATACATTTAAAGGTCAAAATCAGAAAAACAAAGTGGGAATGTTAATGACCGAGAACTTCTGTCTTCCTTAATTTCTTTTCTTTCGTAATTTATACGTCGTTCTTTTTCTGCATGGTAAGAATTCCCGTTGGGAGTTGTCTTTCGCGTTATAATTGTAAAGGTCATGCGTGGGAAAGTTGCAGACGTGACAAACATGAAGTCACGTCACATGGAAATCTTCTTGCGGTACAAAGTGTTCGAGATTGTAGTGAATCGATTAAAGGGCGTCACAAAGTGTCGGTTGGACACACTGATCTCTAACTGAAACTTCTGGATAGGGCAAGACATTTTGTTGACTTGAAGCCGATATAGAAACAGTCTTGATGTGCCCCACTTTCTTTGCTACCACAATATTTCGTATATTTTTCATGTTAAAATAATCCGACGTGTATTGCTTTTGGCTGAGTTTTTCAATTTTCTTTTTAAACCCATTTTAAATGCAATCTGCTATTAAAATAGAAAGTCATTTGCAAGTCAAAGTCGAAATAGATAAAAAGCAAGAGCAAAAACTATTTGTTTGGCAATATAAAAATGAATTCTATCAGAAGAAAATATAATATTTATATACATTTAATATTTCTACAATGTTATGGTCATAAAAAGTACCACTAAATCACTTAAAAATAATATTAGGGCACAGCATGGCTGCTTTCAATTGGCTTCAAGAGGAAACAAAGGTTTGAGCCTTCCAGCAGTTGCAGTTCAGTGGTTGGACACAGGGCCGCCTTTAGCAGACGAGGGGCCCGGTGCGAACTTAGTAGGGGGCCTTTTTTTTTAACGTCCACACAAAGTTTTCAGATTTTTGAAAAACCAATAAAAAATTTTTATTAACCAAAAATATTTGATGCAGCTACATATAATTTGAATGGAATATTTATTCGAGAAATTTATTGCATTAATGTCATTCATTGTATTATTTTAATTAAAATTTTTTTTTTTATCTATAAGCCTAATTCTCTATAGATATAAGCCTAATTCTCTATAGATATAAGCCTAATTCTCTATAGATATAAGCCTAATTCTCTATAGATATAAGCCTAATTCTCTATAGATATAAGCCTAATTCTCTATAGATATAAGCCTAATTCTCTATAGATATAAGCCTAATTCTCTATAGATATAAGCCTAATTCTCTATAGATATAAGCCTAATTCTCCATAGAACGAGACCAAATTTTGTCAGTCAGGATATTTATCACGGAATGGATCCCTCTATGAAATTAATGATAGAAGGTACAGGCCGAAGTTCTTCGAGAAGTACTTTTGTACTTAACAAATTTTACTGTTGGAATTTTTAAACTGTTTTTTTTTGCCAAAGCTTTCAGAATTTTCTTGTGGTACCCAGCAAAAAAAGTCAGCATGAAACCTTCATCAAAAGGTTTTATAAAGAATATTTGAATATTTTTTGAAGGTTTTATAAAGAATATTGAAACAAAAAACTGCAGTTTTTTTTCTGTCAAATAACATAAAATAAAAAAAATAATGTCTGCACTTTTTGTACTTTTACAACAGCATTTTTAACATTTACGTTCTTTCTTAGGAAAGTTACCTCCGTTTCTGTTAGTCAACGGTTCTGTCAAATTATATATATAAAAAAAAATATGTGTGAACAGTTTGTACTTTTACAACAACATTTTTAACATTTACGTTCTTTCTTAGGAAAGTTATCCCCGTTTCTGTTAGTAAACGATTCTGTCAAATTACATAAAATAAAAAAAATAATGTCTGAACTTTTTGTACTTTTACAACAACATTTTTAACATTTACGTTCTTTCTTAGGAAAGCTACCTCCGTTTCTGTTAGTCAACGGTTCTGTCAAATTATATAAAATAAAAAAAATATGTATAAACTTTTTGCACTTTTACAACAACATTTTTAACATTTACGTTCTTTCTTAGGAAAGTTACCCCCCGTTTCTGTTAGTCAACCATTCTGTCAAATAACATAAAATAAAAAAAATAATGTCTGCACTTTTTGTACTTTTACAACAACAATTTTAACATTTACGTTCTTTCTTAGGAAAGTTACCCCCCGTTTCTGTTAGTCAACCATTCTGTCAAATAACATAAAATAAAAAAAATAATGTCTGCACTTTTTGTACTTTTACAACAGCATTTTTAACATATACGTTCTTTCTTAGGAAAGTTACCCCCGTTTTTGTTAGTCAACGGTTCTGTCAAATTATATATATAAAAAAAAATATGTATGAACAGTTTGTACTTTTACAACAACATTTTTAACATTTACGTTCTTTCTTAGGAAAGTTATCCCCGTTTCTGTTAGTAAACGATTCTGTCAAATTACATAAAATAAAAAAAATAATGTCTGAACTTTTTGTATTTTTACAACATCTTTAACATTTACGTTTTTTTTTAAGGAAAAGTTACACCCGCGTTTCTGTTAGTTAACGGTGCTGTCAAATCATTAATTTATTAAGAATTTTTTTTTTTCTGAAGAATATTTAAATTTTTTAAAGTTATTAACAAATTATTGATCATCAAAAAATTCTAATTAGGCAATTGCTAATTAATGGCTAATTATTAAATGCCATAACTGCTAGTTAACGTTTATTTTTTTATAATAGTAAATAGTATGGGTATAGAACTAGTTGAATTAATATATAATATATATTAATTCAACTAGTTTCGATAATTTTATTAGTACTTTACTACTCCCATAACTTAACTAGTTCCCTCCCCCCAAAATTTTTGAATTGCCATGTCTCTGTCCGAAATGACAAATTAATAATCTTAATAATCTGTTTTAGAATTAATGAGAGGACGATGTAACAAAAGGTCATTTTTAAATTCAAAACCCTGCTGTTCTCGTTCATTTTGAAAAAATGTGCCAAAAGAATGGGAAGTAAGATAATTTAATTGTCATAACTCAGTTTCCATTTAAGTAATGGACATCAAATAATGTGGGAAACCATCTTCTGAACAACTATTTTAAGTTTGTTATGTCGCTTTGTTAAGATGGCTTGAACAGAACCTGAGACTAGCAATATTAAATCACATTGCTCATTTCTGCGAAAGTAGGATAACTTAAATTTGAGTACGTCATCACTCATTCACTCCATTGTGCTCAAAGAAAAACGAGTACGTTCAGGTACTCATTTTTAAGATAATTTCTTTAAGGCGTACAGGTCATTGTTTACCTTAAAGAAATTATCTTAAAAATGAGTACCTGAACGTACTCGTTTTTCTTTTTCTTTGAGTACAATTGAGTACAATATACTAAACATGAATGTTTTTTTCTTAGCACGGGTGCAATTGTTATAGTTAGACGACCAGTTAAACGCTATCGGCTACAAACTATTATTTATGCACAGTTTAAAGGTATTCTCTGATAGATATGTGCCTAAACCGTAATAGTTCACGGGCTCTAATGGTACAGAGTGCAAATAACCGATTGCACAACGTATGAACTATTGAACAATGGCATGTAACTAAAAAAATCATGTAACAAGCCCTAAAACCAAATATATGCAGAGACACGACATTAATAAATCTTCTTTTGGCAATTGGCCGATGGCAGATAAAAGTTTCATTCGACACGCATTTGCGAACTTTCGAAACGTCTTGTTATATTGCCACAAGGGAAATCAGTTGACGCTGGTTGGTGGCAGATTATATAGCTCTTTTATAATACGGACTTATATTTGTCTTTTTGTGATATAATACAAAAACTTTAAATTTCTGGGTTTAAGCTTAGTCAAAGATTCCTATTTTTTTTGCTGGTAACAATATTTTAGATTACAAAAGTTTCTTTGTATTTGCAATTCAAATTTATTTTTGAATAAGTTTTTAATAAAAAGTGATTTGCATAAATGTAACTTTGAGATGGTAAATGTAGTTTAATCCTGCAAATCCAAAAAAACGCATTCCAGGCAAACAGAACGCTTTTATAATCGACCATAATCTTCCAAAATGTATTGAATCGGTTTGTTTTTCGATGTTGTATTATATTATCTGTCGGGCATATTATTCCTATTATGATGTTCTGAAAAAATTATCTTTCAATGTTTTATAAAAAATATAATTTCATTACTATTTATCCCTTTGCGGTTGAGTAACACGTTTTATATTTATATTCTTTTTATAGAACAGTTATATCCCGTTCCTGATCTGAAAAGAGGCATTCTTTAGCTTGTTCTTTTTATGTTTAGGGGGAGGGGGAATTAATAAAAATGAATTAAAAAGATATGCGTGACGCTGAATATTAATACCAGTATACCAGAGTTGTAATAACTCCGTTTCCATTTAAACAATCGACTTCAAATAATGTGGAAAACCATCTTCTGAAAATTATTTTAAGTTTGTCAGGTCGCTTTGTTAAAATGGCTTGAACAGAAGCTGAAATTAGCAATAATAAATCGCAATGCTCATTTTTTGAGAAAGTACAGTTACTTAAATTCGAGTACATCATCGCTCATTTACGATACAATGGCACTCAAAGAAAAACGAGTAGGTTCAGTTACTCATTTTTAAATACCTTTTTTTTGCAGTGTATCTTTTAAGTTAAATGAGCGCATTCAATATGAGAATTTTTTTTAACAAATATATATTTTGTATGTAGAGTATAAAATTAATTTGAGCTTATCTACTTATATTTTATTCGATTGATTAAGTTTAGTGATTTTTACAAAGTGAAGTCTTTAATATTTAAATTGCTGTGAAATCTTTTGTCCACCAATACACTTCCAACTATCTAATAATTTCTTATCTTCATACATTTCCATTGTGTTCGGAAAAATCTATTTCATGTAATGTATTAAAGTGAAATGAGTATCAAATAATTTTTAATTATTATTATTTATATTTAATAGAAAATTAAAAATTTTATAAAAGGAAAAGGATGAAGAAGTTGTTAAAATTTATTGTAACAAATATAAATAAACATAAATTGTGTTTATTGTTTTTATAGGCTAATATAGATTATAGTATTAATAATATTTTTAGGCTTAAATAATATACTACAGCAAGCATTTTAAATATCCCTAGGTAACCTCAAGTAATTAATACTACACTGTAAAAAAATGTGCTTAAAAATGAGTACATGGAAGTACTCGTTTTTCTTTGAGTACAATTGCATCGTAAATGAGCTATGTCGTACGCAAATTTAAGTAATTGTACTTTCGCAAAAATGAACAGTGTGATTTAATATTGCTCTCAGCTTCTGTTCAAGCCATCTTAACAAAGCGACCTGTCAAACTTAAAATAGTCGTTCAGAAAATGGTTTTCCACATTATTCGATGTCGATTGCTTAAATGGAAATTGAGTTATTGCGACTCAATTATCTTACTTACCATTCTTTTACCGCGCCTTTTTAACATTACCTCTGTTTATAACTCCTTAACATCGCTGTAGTGGTACAAAGATATGGCCCTGGACGTCGTTGCGGACGACATTAGGTAGACGGATGATTGGGTTTGGTTCCCGGCAAGTCCTGGTTGTAATTGTTGAATATGATTTAATAAGGCAGCCTATCTAGGCAAGCAACTGCTGTTTTTATTCATTTTTGAGTACATCTCTTTTTCAAAAATGAAACTTATGTATTCGGAGCTATGATAAGCAGCGACAGTAATCAAAAATGAGTGCATTTTACTGATTTTTAGTACCTATTTGAACAGTGTACATTTATTGGACGTATTCAGGAATAAGTTATTTTATATAATAACTGAAGCAATACGAACATTTTATAAATTTATTAGTGTATCCTAGAAAAATAATAAACTGAATTATTTCCATAAGTTGACAGTAATTTAAAAAACAAAAACATTGCCAAAAAATACTAAAATTTACATATAACATACTCAGTCACTAGAACTAATGCATTGCAACGGTTGATGAATACCTAAAATGCAATATACGCGTTACTTCTCTTGGGTATTTGATATTTCAATCAACCAATAAATGTGATTAGTTTCGAAAATCTCTTTAAAAAACCTACACGCATGAGCTAAAACGTCAGCAAGAGTTAGTAGATGCGTCTGAAATGAAAAGTTCCTATCCTTTCAAAATATATGTTTTCGAAATTTATGGTATTTGTATATTTTTCCCATTTGACGAACTCTAATTATTTATTAAATGAGATTTTAAACATCCGTTAAAAGAATAATGAATTTTCAAAACATCAAAAATCACCAAAATATCGAAATTTTTAATTTTTAGTAATAATAAAAATTCTAACTTAATTTATTAAGATTCTTGTATATTCCTATTAAAATATATGTTTATATTTGCTTCTGAGTAATTTTATATAGTGTTTATTTTTCAAAAAATTCTCTGTTAGTGTTGTTGTTTACACTTTTAATAAAGGCTTATTGATATTTTTTGTACTTCCTTGATAACTTACCATAATATTGCTTAAACACATTTAAGGTAATTTTTGGTTATACTAAAGATTTAGATTATAATTTTTGTAAAATATCATATTATATTGAACTTTTGTAGAAAATTTGGTATAAAAACGTATTTTCATTCAAACTTTCTTAAAAATACTTCCAGATTAATGAAAAAGTATCAAAAGTTTTGTTATAATATAAAAAATGTATCTAAAAAGCAAAAATTAAAAACTAAAGCGTATGAAGCATTTTGAAATATGTATAATATTTGCCCATTCAATAATTATAATTAAAAACATTATTAATACTTTTCCCTAAATTTTGTTTTTCTTCATAATAACTATAAACAATAGTGTTGTAAATGTTTTAAAATTGTTTTAAAAAATGATAATCCACTGTATCTTTAAAAAGAAAGTTAAATGTACCCTTCAAAATAACCCTTAAATCGCCGGGTAAAATATTGCTTGTGTTTTTGAAATTTCCCAAACGTTTATGCTAACTACGATAACATTTTCACTAACATTGTTTTTGTGATATAACATATACAGTAATCTTAACCTGCAAGATGTTTTCAGTCGAAGTTATTTTTTTTACGCTAAGAGACCCTCATTAGTAATGCAATATTGAATTTTCCAAATCAGGTCTTCCAAGAAATAACAATCAGTTAAATGTTGGAATAATGATTCAAAAAACAAAGTTTGACATTTCATTCAGAACCCTTCATTGGAAACCCCAAATTGCATTTTCGGCTACTGAATGCCTAATTTCTCGGAAAAATCGCTCTTTGCCTAAACTGTTACGCAAGTTACGGGTGAAATCATTTGCTCCCGGCCGTCGGTTATTTCCGTTTTTTCGTTCTTCCCATCTATCGTTCTAGACTAGATCACTAGAACCGCGTTTGAAAAAGCTTGAAGCGTTTCGGATACCGTCTCCAACGCAGCGTGACAAGCAAAACACTGAGAAGCGAAAGAAAGCACGTTGATTTATGATACACTGAGGAAGCGTTTATGAAGAGACAGAGCTCCTTGAAACGCTTGCCATCAGTATCGCTTTCTTCGCCACTGTGGTTAGACTATTAATCTTCTTGCTCGTTCACTTTATGGTTTCGAAGAAGTGCTAATTGAACCCATTGTGTTGATTGGACTTTCACCGGAATTCGGCTACGGTTGGAATTTGGTTTTCATCACCAGCTGTTACTTAAGGTGCCTTTTGCAAGAACTTTCAAGGACGAAATTTCTCGATGACTTTGCGGTTTCTTGAAAAGCGGGGATCGATTCTTTATATTGAACAGACATCCAAAGCATTTCATCTATCGTTGAGAAATTAATTAAACAGTATCAAGTACAGTTATTTTAGACGTTTTTTTTAAGGAAAACTTTTTTAATCCACGCTTTATTTAAAAACTATAACTGAACTCTGGACTTTCATACCGTTTTCAAAAGATCTAATTTTGAAATATCGTCTATACAGCATTGGATTTTAGGTATTTTACCTAGATTTTCAAAGTCGAAATTTTGTGAATGGCCTGTTGATTTTTCTACAAAAACTAGAATCAAACATGAATCTCCAGTGGTCTAAAGAGCCGTTATCGGTTTACGAATTCATTGATCAATTTGAGTTCCCTCAATTTGTGAAAATCCATAAAGGTGAGAATCAGAGGTTGCACATGCCTGGAAGTTTTGATCTTCGTCAACCTATACTGATGTTTAAGGTATACACATGCCGGAAAATTCACGGAAGAGCTCTTGGTATGGATGACACTGGATGTTTAGCACCAACAGGTCCTGGTCTCATCATTCCGGATAACTACCCAGGTAAGTTAAATTTCCACGTATTCTTAAAAGGATGAAATAGTAAATTATACACTGTAAAAAAAGTACTTAAAATGAGTACATTAATGGACTTGTTATTTTAAGTACAATTGCATTGTAAATGAGTGATGACGTTCTCACATTTAAAAAATCGTACTTTCTCATATTGAACAGTGTGATTTAATATTGCTAATCTCAGCTTCTGTTCAAGCCATCTTAACAAAGCGACCCGACAAACGTAAAATACTTGTACAGAAAATGGTTTTCAACGTTATTTGATGTCGATTGCTTAAATGGAAACTGATTTATTACAATTCAATTATCTTACTTCCCATTTTTTTGGCTTACTTCTGTTAATAACTTCTTCGCGTCTCCTTGATAGCTTGACGGATAAGGTTGTAGACACCGGTGCGGCAGACATGGGTTCAATTCCCTAAGTTGTAATTGTCGATATTTATTGAAAATGATTTGTGAAAGCATTCTATGTAGTCAAACTACTGCTTTTTTATTCATTTTTAAGTACATGTCTTTTTCAAAAATGAAACATATATTCTTAGCTATGATAAGCATCGAATGTAATCAAAAATGAGTATATTTTACTTATTTTTGAATACCTATTTTTAACAGTGTATAAATATTTTAAAGCTTTTGATTTTATGATGGACTTTTGTAAAATTAATTATATAAAAATATATATTGGTGGACATTTTTTTAAGTTAGAAATTGAGTGTCATTCGTCGCTGGGGATTTGTGGGAAAATTCAAGCTCTTTTGTTTCATGCACTGACTCACGTATAGATTCCAACTTTTGCAAGTTAATTTCAATTTGACAAATTGTGTTTTAAACAAACAAAATAGTGTAGTTCTATAAGAAATATGAAGGTGAATTTAGTGATGTAATAATTTAAATTTTTTAAATTTTTGTATAAAACACGTTTTTAATATTTGTTTCTTAATTAACGTTGTATTCTGTGGTCAAAAATTTGGTCATAAAGTAAAAAAATTAATTTGTTTATCATTTTTATTATTAATTGAAGTGATTAGTAGATGAAAGAGTTATGCGAAAGTTTTGAGGAGTATTAATTATTTTTTTCAAACTCTTCCATATTATTAGCATTGAAGGTAAAACAAATTATTATTTATATAAACTTCTAAAGTATTTAAAAACGCTTTAATAATTTTTTATCCTTTTTTCGTATTTTAAATTTTTTTATAGTATGTGGAAATACTTTCATTATATCCAAGAATTTTTTTTGAATAGGCAATGAAGTCAGAGTTATTTTTATATATCGACGAGAAAAAAAGGATTAAATACAAAAATGAATGAAATGTTCTGTAACAAAAGTAAAGTTTTTAGAAGAGCGTAATCAAAATTCCTAAGATACTTGGCGTTTAGTGATGCATTGAGTTTTCTCATCAACTGAGATGTATTATTCATCTGGCATAAAATGTTTTGATTTAGTTCATATGAAAAATAGGTCTACAACACGCTATTTTCTTTCCGACAAATGTTTTTTTTTACAAATACCATAACATATCTACAACTAATAATATTCAATTCTTAGTATATTTTTTAGAAGTATACATTAGAAAGTCAAATCAGACATTCAAAAGTTGTTTTATTTACTAAAATGATTTCAAGCTGAATTAAAAAAAAAAACTATTGAAATAAGTACAAGTCAAATATTATTGCGAATATTGAAAAACCAAAAGAATTTATTTCAATGTTTTTTTTTGTGTTTCTAATATACCCATTTTCCCCCACCTACTTCACCCCACTTTAACATATTCAAAAAATATATATACACTGTTAAAAATAGGTATTCAAAAATAAGTAAAATATACTCATTTTTGATTACATTAGAAGCTCATCATAGCTCCGAATACATAAGATTCATTTTTGAAAACGACATGTACTTAAAAATGAGTGCATTGGGTAAAAACGAATAAGAATAGCAGTAACTTGCCTTCATAGGCTGCCTTCATAAATCACTTTCAATAAATATCGGCAATTTCAACTTAGACTAACCGATAATCGAACCCAGGTCTGCAGCACCGCTGTCCACAGTCTGATCCGTTAGGACATCAAGGCAACGTGAAGGAGTTATAAATAGAAGTAAGTTGTGCAGAAAAGGTAATTGAATTGTAATAACTCAGTTTCCATTTAAGCAATCGACACAAAAAAAATTTGGAAAACCATCTTCTGAACAACTACATATTTTAAGTTTGTCAGGTCGCTTTGTTAACAGTGGCGGCCCGTGGTCTAAAATGTTAGTGCAGCCGAAATCACGTGAATCCCCCCCCCCTCCCCTCTATTTTCCAAAAACATTACATGAACGGAAATTCTTTATTATTCATTACACAAATCAAGTTTCCTTTCAATTTTTAAGAAATTATAACATGCGAAAAAAATAGAAAACACTTACTTATTTTTTGAAAATTAAAGCAATTCTGCTTTCTTTTAAACATGCGAATCGGTCAATTTTAATATTAACTTACATAACGAAACAACAGCAGGACCATGTTCTCAAACAACAGCACACAGTAAATGTATCACGAAAACCATTTCCGTTTGGAGATATTCTCGTAAGTTCTCGTTTCACCCACGAGCCAATCAGCATATCGAACCTCAAGTGCGGGTAAAACAAGAAAACTCATTTTGGCTGTACCTTCTCACAAATGCAGTGCATTAGCATGGGTGGAATCTCCATACTACGTAGATGTTTCCATGGCAACGATGCAGCCGATTTCGAATTTCGCTTTTTGGCTGCAGTTTTGATTGAATGGATTTTTCCCCTTCTGAATTGTGCATTACGGTAACATGCTAGCTATTTATCGGAGATTTTGTTTACTACCGTAGAAATTTCATTTTCAATTCTAATCTTCATTTAAGAAAATTAGTAAAATATCTGATTTTAGTTTTAAAATACAATAATGAATTTAGATGCAGCCCGGCTGTACTTGCTGTAGTGGGCGAGCAGCCACTGTTTGTTAAGATGGCTTGAACAGAAGCTAAAATTAGCAATATTAAATCACACTGCTAATTTTTGCAAAAGTATGATTACTTAAATTTGAGTACGTCATCGCTTATTTACGATGCAATTGTACTTAAAAAAACAAGTACGTTCATGTACTCATTTTTAAGCACCTTTTTTTACAGTGTATGGAATGATGATTCAATTAGCGAACTTTCATTGCTTTTAGTTTTAAATAAAATAATTACAATATTAAACATACGATACAATATAATTTAATGAGAAAAAGGTTGTATTTAAATAATTAAAGGTATTCTGTGTTACTAGAATTTTCAAACTGATATCTTGATGAGATCCATGGCAAATGTCATCCTCTCCGAACACTGCTAAGTTATTACTATCTTTTTCAAAAAGGGAATATGCAATATTGATGAATATTCTAAGTATTGAGTAATAAATATGAAATTGATGTATGCCAAATCAAATATTCATTGGATTCGTGCTATTTGATTGCTTAGTTACAGTTAGCGTTTCATTTTTTATACCAAGGTGGATAACTAATTTTTAAATAATTTAAATAAGTTTGTTTGAAAATCTCATTATAAATTTAGATTTAAGATGATTTTTTTAAAAATGCATATTTCTTTTGATTACCGAAAAGAAACTTTCAAAAACTCCTGAAACTAGATATTGTTTAATGATAGATTCATTGTTAAAAATATTTATCCAATTTTTTTGAAAATTGTCTAAGAAATGTACATGATTAAATGCTTTGGTAGAATAACCAATACTGTGTATTCCTTAAAATTAACCAAACGACTAAATAAGGTAAAAACTTGTCTTATAAAACATTGCGTTAAGAATATTAAAATACAAATACAACGTTAAAACTATGCAATTAAAATACATAAAATCTAGACATGTTTCGGCAGATACATCTCCCTTCATGAGCAGAAATAACTACTGATGAAGGGAGATGTATCTCCCGAAACATGACTAGATTTATGTATTTTTATTGCGTAGTTTTAACGTTGAATTTGTATTTTATAACGTCTAAATATTTTATACTTGAAACGAATTATTTTTTTTGTAGACGAATCGCGACAAATTTTTATTTTTTATTTTTAACGAAATGTTTAATCGGATAACCTTTCGCGAAATTTTCATTTTTTTCATTTCATTCATTTTTTTAATTATTAGTTAACAATATATCTTAACAATGAATTCTGAGTGATTTTTGTATTTTATTGTCCCAGACAGTACGAAAAAGATACTTAAAAATGAGTTCATGAACACTCATTTTTCTTTGAGTACAATTGCATCATATATGAGCAATAACAAACTCAAATTTCAACAGCTGTACTTTTACAAAAATAAGCAGTGTGATTTAATATTGCTAATTTCAGCTTCTGTTCAAGCCATCTTAACAAAGCAACCTGATAAACTTAAAATAGTTGTTCAGAAGATGGTTTTCCATATTATTTGATGTCGATTGCTGAAATGGAAACTGAGTTATTACAATTGAATTATCTTACTTTCCATTCTTTTGGCACACCATTTTAACATTTCTTCTGTTTATAACTTCTTTACGTCCCTGGTAGTACAACGGATAAGGTACTTGACTGCTATGCCTGAGGATCTGGGTTCGATTCCCGGTAAGTCTTGGTTGTAATTGTCATTATTTATTGAAAGGGGTTTATTAAGGTTTTTCTTTTTTATTAATTTTTACTCATTTTTTAATACATGTCTTTTTCAAAATAGAAACTTATGTATTCGGAGCTATAATAAGCATCGAATGAAATTAAAAATGAGTACATTTTACTTATTTTTGAGTACCTATTTTTAACAGTGTAGTTTTAAGCTCATTGTTATAAAGGGATGCTCAAGCTCCGGCTAATTTTTTTTTGTCAAAAATGAATTATTTTTAAAAAATTATTTTATAGTTTTTAATAAAATTTACAAATAGACGCGAAGCATATTTAACAACCCTTTCCGTCCAATTTGAGTAAAAAATTTAAAAGTGCAAATTTCCCAATCACAAATAATTTACTTCTCCCGACTCTACTAAATTTCATTTTATTTTTTCATGCAAAAATAAAAGAAACTGAGAAAGGATGCTCAAGGCACAGTTTTTACAAAGACGAACTTGAATCTTAAGAATCTTGATCCTCGTCGTCTTCCATAAATCCATTTATCAGCTTGTTTTACATCACCTGCCGCAAAGTATTTCACCTTGCGCTTACATATTTACTTTGTCGTTCAGCTTTGAGAGAAGTCGGGATCTGTTGACTTAAATATGGAAGCAGTGTTCCGTTCCATTGGATTTCGGTTAATTCTTTGTCTTCGGGACTATCCCACCCTTTCAGTCGCTGTGGACTATAAGCTTGTGAATGGGTTCGAGGGCATATTCTAAATAGGATAAAAAAATAAGTACGTTACTCTTATCAGATAAATTCAACCGCTTATATTTCTGGATTTTGAGATGTTACGAAGCATTTTATAGATTTTTGATTAATAATAAAGGAGTGAACTTAATCCATACAAAAAATATGTTAATTAAAAAGAGAAAGAGAAAGGATTTTTTTTAAGATCCACATAATTTTTCCTTTTATGTACACTGTTAAAAATAGGTACTCAAAAATAAGTAATATGTACTCATTTTTGTGTACATTCGATGCCTATCATAGCTCCGAATACATAAGTTTTATTTTGAAAAAGGCATGTACTCAAAAATGAGTACAATGAGTACAAATAAATAAAAACAGCAGTTACTTGTCTACGTAGGCTGCCTTCAAAAATTAATTTCAATAAATATCAACAATTACAACCAAGACTTACCGGGATTTTGAGTTCGTCATCGCTCATTTACGATGCAATTGTACTCAAAGAAAAACGAGTACGTTCAGATACTCATTTTTAAGTACTCTGTTTTACAATGTGGGAATTGAACCCATATCCTCAGGCACCAAAGTCTACAACCTTATACGTCAAGCTATCAAGGAGACGCGAAGAAGTTATTAACAGAAGAAATGTTAAAAACATGTGCCAAAAGAATGGGAAGTAAAATAATTGAGGTATAATAACTGAGTTTCAATTTAAGCAATCGATATCAAATAACGTGGAAAACCATCTTCTGAACAACTATTTTAAGGTTGTCAGGTCGCTTTATTAAGATGACTTGAACAGAAGCTGAGATTAGCAATATTAAATCGCCCTGCTCATTTTTGAGAAAGTACGGTTGCTTTCATTTGAGTACGTCATCGCTCATTTACGATACAATTGTACTCAAAGAAAAACGGATATGTTTAGGTAATCTTTTTTAAGTATATTTTTTTTTCGGTATAGGGTGAAAAACTACTAATTTCTCAACTTGCATTTTAATGCCAAAGTCTAAACCTTTATTGCCCAGATGAATCTTGATTTGAAAGTCCTTCAACGTAGCCCTTCATTATTTTATTATATTTGCACTATAATTTTTATAAATTTTAATTTACATTGAATGTTTAATTTGTGTATTGTAATTTACGAGAAATATATTTAAATCGAAGAGTGTTGCAGTTTATGCAGTAACAATTCAAAAAACAAATTTATATAATAAACAAGTTACACATAAGATTAAGGATGATGATATGATAAGCTGTTTATTTTACTCATGCAAAAAGAGAACAAACATAATTCAATTTTTCAGTACTTCATTTTAAAAAAAATTATTATTCTTAAAGTTTAAATTTGGTTTTATAATTTATTCCCAATAACTAATAATTAAATTGCTTTAGAATTTTAAAAACTAATAATGACATTTTATTATAAATTTTAAACACATAGGTTTGGGATTTTATTGTTTGGTTACTTCTAGAAAAGTTTACAGACCGGTTAGTTTAACATCAGTGTTATGCAAGATTTTTGAAACATTAATAAAAAACAGCATCATATCATTTTTGGAATCAGAGAGCTTGCTGTCAGATAATCAGTATGGATTTAGGAAAGGAAGATCTTGTACAACATATCTTTTAAAATTCTACGATAGGGTTACTGAAGAATTAGATAAAAGGAACAGTGTAGATGTAGTATACATTGATTTCCAGAAAGCATTTGATAAAGTTCCCCACGAGGCATTGCTGTTCAAGTTGGAAAGGTTAGGGATTGGGGGTGAAATTTTACAATGGATAAGGAATTGGTTAATTGGTAGGAGTCAGCGGGTGCAAATTAAAGGTAATTACTCTCAGTGGGCAGAAGTTAAAAGTGGAGTGCCACAGGGTTCTGTGTTAGGTCCACTTTTATTTATTATTTTTATTGATGATATCAGTTGGGAGATTGGGAGCAAGGTCAGCATCTTTGCAGATGATTTAAAAATTATGAGGACTGTGAATTCTGGGGAACAAATAGAGCAATTACAAGGTGATTTAACAAAAATATCAGAATGGGCTGTTAAATGGGGTATGTCTTTTATTATCAGTAAAAGCTAATAGAATGTTGGGGTACATCAGGAAAAGTGTTTCATCAAAATCTAAGGATATTATCTTGCCATTGTACAGAGGTTTAGTAAGGCCACATCTTGAGTATGCTGTACAGTTCTGGTCACCATATCTTAAAAAAGACATTGCATTGTTAGAGAAAATTCAGCACAGGGCTACTAAAATGGTTCAAGGGTTCTCAGGCATGAATTATGAAGATAGATTAAGAAATTTGAATATGTATACTCTGAAAGAAAGAAGGGTTAGGGGAGATTTGATTCAACTATTCAAATTTATCAAACAAGGAGATGTGGAGGGTTTAGATTTTAATATGAGTGATAGAACGAGAGGTCATGGGTTTAAGTTAAACAAATCCCATTTTAATCGGGAAGGGAGAAAACACTATTTCTATAATAGGGTAATAGACAAATGGAACAACTTGCCAGTGAATATTGTTAATTGTAAAGGAGTAACGGATTTTAAGAAGAAGTTAGATATGCATTGGGGGATAGTTAAGAGGTACTAGATGGACCAACCTTGTTGGGCCTTGAGCCTGTTGTTGGTCGTCAATATTTGTATTTGTATTTGTATTTGTAATTACCATAAATTATCTTATTAAAAAATTGAATTTTCAGTACCTACATTTTTAAAAATTATATTATTCTTAAAGTTTAAATTTGTGTTTATACTAATTTCTCAATTACTAATAATCAAAATGCTTTAGAATTTATAAACTAATAATGAAATTTTATTATAAATTTTAAACACATAGGTTTGGGATTTTATTGTTTGGTTACTTCTAGAAAAGTTTTATATTTCTAATTACCATAAATTATCTTATTAAAAAATTGAATTTTCAGTACCTACATTTTTAAAAATTATATTATTCTTAAAGTTTAAATTTGTGTTTATACTAATTTCTCAATTACTAATAATCAAAATGCTTTAGAAATTTAAAAACTAATAATGAAATTTTATTATAAATTTTAAACACATAGGTTTGGGATTTTATTGTTTGGTAACTTCTAGAAAAGTTTTATATTTCTAATTACCATAAATTATCTTATTAAAAAATTGAATTTTCAGTACTTACATTTTTAAAAATTATATTATTCTTAAAGTTTAAATTTGGTTTTATACTGTTTTCTTAATAACTAATAATTAAAATGCTTTAGAATTTTAAAAACTAATAATGACATTTTATTATAAATTTTAAACACATAGGTTTGGGATTTTATTGTTTGGTTACTTCTAGAAAAGTTTTATATTTAAATTACCATACATTATTTTATTAAAAAATTGGATTTTAAGTACTTACTTTTTTAAAAAATTTATTATTCTTAAAGTTTAAATTTGGTTTTATAATTTATTCCCAATAACTAATAATTAAAATGCTTTAGAATTTTAAAAACTAATAATGACATTTTATTAAAAATTTTAAACACATAGGTTTTGGATTTTATTGTTTGGTTACTTCTAGAAAAGTTTTATATTTATAATTACCATAAATTATTTTATTAAAAAATTGGTATTAAATTTTCTTTAAAATACTTTTATCGTATTTTTTTACGAAGGCGCGAGGCCCTGTGCGGTGGCACGCGCAGCACACCCCTAAAGGTGGCACTTCTCCGTATTTATTAGGGTAATTTGGGAAAGTATTTTAATTAATTTCAGCATAACGTGCGTGGTCGGTTCTCATCGCGTGATCAGCAATCATCAAATACCCAAAAAAGGTCGCGCAAATGCATTTTGCGTAATTATTATGCAAAAAGCGAGAGATAAATGGCCTTGAAAAGATTCCATGCACAAACAATTGGTTTTAAAATAGTTTTAAATTATTTGAGAATTTTAGATTTGACAAAATATCGAATTATATGAATTGTTATTGACGTGCGTGCATAATTGGCGATGGTTATAGGCTATTCTTGCTCTAAAAGTATCGAATCTATTTATATAATGGGTATAACTGATGGGTTTATATATTTTCATTTTGGGTTTTGTTCTGTTTTTCAAGAGCCAATTCGCTCATATTATTCTTGATGTTAGAGCATATGAAAGAAGTGTAGCAGCTTCTTTTTGTCAGCTGCTTCATCAATATTGAACAGTTTTTAGCTTTTTAAGTAATTAACTTATTTTGACTTATTTTAAATGAGAGTATCTTGAAACTGTTATTTTCTGTGGTTATCAATTGTAATGTTAAAGGTTTTAGAAATAAATAATTTTATAAAATTTAAAAAAATAAATAAATTATAATGCAATGTTTTTAATATAAGTTCACATGTGTCATTTCATTAAGCACGAAAGATACAGGAATGGAAGTTTCTAAAATTCTGAAAGAAATTAGACAAACATCAACAGTTCCAAATTTTTTCTAAATAATCCATGTTATTCCGAACTAGAAATTAAATATTGATTTTTATATTGAAAGAATAATATAATTTCAAACAGCGGATTTTGCATGTGTTTCATATTAATTTGATTAGTAATTAATAAGTTAATTATAACTGATTACAATATTTAAAACACATGCCAATATCATATTTCCTGCTTTTTCGAATTCAACTATATTTTATGACCTTATGTGTCCTTTTAAATTTTCTACCAGGATACTAAGATTACTTAAAAGGAAATTGTCGGCGTTGTTCTAAATAGTCAATAAAATATACTTTTTTTTTAATTCATGTCGATATCAATATGCTTCATCTTGATATCAAAATTATTCTATTATAATATCAATAATTTATGATATAATTAATTTGGTATCATAAATTATTCATTTATTCTCAATCCTGTTTTAACAAAAAATAAGTTTTTCCGTAAAAATATCAGAAAATAATTTTGAAATAAATCGGCTAATTTTAGCAGATGAATCTATTTTGATAAAAATATTAACGATCATACAAGAACAATCCTTCCAACATATGTTAATGAAATAAATATCATGTTTCACTTTACCACTTATTTCATTAACTTATGTTCCAAAGTTTTTTTTTAACCTGTAATGATATACAATCGAAACGAGCACTACGCTGTTGCCGTCATTTATTGCTTCTTGGAACAAAGTCTTAAGGAAATTAAAAGGAAAATTGTCAGCGTTGTTCAAAATAGTCATTAAAATATACTTTTTTTTAATTATATCAATATGCTTCTTGTTGATATCAAAATTATTCTATTATAATATCAATAATTTATGATATAATTAATTCGGTATCATAAATTATTCATTTATTCTCAATCCTGTTTTAACAAAAAATAAGTTTTTCCGTAAAAATATCAGAAAATAATTCTGAAATAAATCGGCTAATTTTAGCAGATGAATCTATTTTGATAAAAATATTAACGATCATACAAGAACAATCCTTCCAACATATGTTAATGAAATAAATATCATGTTTCACTTTACCACTTATTTCATTAACTTATGTTCCAAAGTTTTTTTTTAACCTGTAATGATATACAATCGAAACGAGCACTACGCTGTTGCCGTCATTTATTGCTTCTTGGAACAAAGTCTTAAGGAAATTAAAAGGAAAATTGTCAGCGTTGTTCAAAATAGTCATTAAAATATACTTTTTTTTAATTATATCAATATGCTTCTTGTTGATATCCAAATTATTCTATTATAATATCAATAAGTTATGATATAATTAATTCGGTATCATAAATTATTCATTTATTCTCAATCCTGTTTTAACAAAAAATAAGTTTTTCCGTAAAAATATCAGAAAATAATTCTGAAATAAATCGGCTAATTTTAGCAGATGAATCTATTTTGATAAAAATATTAACGATCATACAAGAACAATCCTTCCAACATATGTTAATGAAATAAATATCATGTTTCACTTTACCACTTATTTCATTAACTTATGTTCCAAAGTTTTTTTTTAACCTGTAATGATATACAATCGAAACGAGCACTACGATGTTGCCATCATTTATTACTTCTTGGAACAAAGTCTTGCAATGGGGGTACTTTAGGGTCAATTACTTCAGTTCTATTTTGGCATTATTGATCAGACAGCTCGTTTCCCAGAATGCCTAAGATTGTTTCTTAGACATTCGATATTTTACTTTGTCGCCTGAGAATTCTCTAGCGTGACTCTCGGAAAATGACAGATGCAAGAGTGGCAAGTGCAACTGCTCGGAAAAGATTTATGGGGGAAGAATACCACTCAGACTGCGAAAGTGCTGGAATTGCCGTCCTTCGTGCATGGCCGAGAAAAATAACGAAGAATTCCATTAAAATGTCCGGAATGAAATACTTGTCATTGTAATTGTGGAAGTAGGTAGAATGTAAGAAGTAGAAAGATTTCATTGATACATTACCATATTATTCCCGCTTTCCATATTATGAGGTAAATCAACCTAGCAATATATTTCAAGCTTTTAATTATATGGTAGACCGATGTACCTCATGTACTATAACCTGTACACTATTAAAAATTTCAGTTCAACGATGTACCGTATCTTGGTGCAAAACAGAGGTCTGCAGCAAATTACACCATATTTTGGTGGAGTCTGGGTTGAACAAAAAATCCTTTATCGGAAGAAAGCCTAGGTGTCACCGATAATTGGTTCAACCTCTTTAACTGCAACCGAACTTTCCGCTGTTGATACATCAACAAACCCAGGAATCCCCTCTAAGAAAGACAACGACGAACAATAGCCTCCGTGGTACAGTGGATAAAGGCGTTCAGCTATGAATCAGATGATTCTTAGTTCGAGCCCAATCGGTGGACTTGCCATAGAAAAGTAAAAAAAAATTAATCTATGGTTGTCAGCTTCGCTACTAAAATACCAAGAAAACTCGAATTTTGAGTTTTATGCAACGTTATGAGTTTTGGTGCAACGTTTTACAATGAAATGGTATCCGTGGTAGCAACGTAAAATGGTGAAACTAAGCACCAAATGTTGTATGTAGCTAAATGGGTACCAATTTTGGTGCAAGGTCGTAATCATTTTTTAACAGTATACTATAACCTTCATGGGTACATTTTTATTAAAAATATTAGACAAATAGTTTTGCCGTTAAAATTGAAATAAAAAAAGCTTTCCAAATTTCCCTTGGTACAAACGATTTATTCTCTATAGGGACACCACCCTCCGCACACAAAAAAAAACGGTATTTCAAGAGTAAAAAACAAGATTTATCGGCCATTTTTTACGTACCTACACACCAAGAGGATTATTGCCCTCACCATTGTCAAAAAGAAGGTTACATTTGATTTAGTGTTATGACAGACCTGGTACTCTGTTAAAAAAAAAAAGCAAAATGTATTCATTTTTGATTACATTCGGTGCTTAGGATACATAAACTTCAATTTTGAAAAAGACATGTACTTAAAAATTAGTACATACTTGCCTACATAGGCTGCTTTACTTCGTTTTACGAACATGTCATTGATATATAATAATACAACATAGAACATTTTTAATGAATAGCCATATAGAAATATTAAACACATGCACGATTACAGACAATTTTTATCAGGAATCGAACCCAAATCCTCAGCACCGCAATACAGTGCCTTATCCGTTCCACTACCAGGGCTTATAATGAGAAGAAATGTTAAAAAAAGGTATGCTAAAAGAATGGGAAGGAAGATAATTGAGTTGTAATAACTCAGTTTCTATTTATCCAATTGACGTCAAATAAAAAGGAAAACCTTTTTCTGAATTACTATTTTAAGATTGTTAAGTTTCATAAGATCGCTTGAACAGAAACTGAGATTAGCGATATTTAATAACATTGCTAATTTTTGGGAAAATACGGTTACTTGCATTTGAGTACGTCATCGCTCATTTATATGCAATTATACGTAAAGAAAAACGAGTAGGTTTAGATGCTAATTTTTAAGATACCTTATTTTTACATTGTGCTTTATTTAAGGAACGAATTAACGATAATTTTTTTTTTTACATTTCAAGCTTTTCTTATAGTGATTATTCAGTCATTATGCTCAATAGTACTAACAAAAACCATTAAACATGAATCCAACGCTTGAGATCATATAAAAAATATTGCATAATGATTAACACTTAAGATTTATTCTTGGGTACGAAAGCATAGCTTGTGTCTTTTGGTACGTACACTGATAAAAAATTCAGTTCAACGATGTACCATATATTGGTGCAAAACAAGGGTCTGCAGCAAATTACACCATATTATGGTGGAATCTAGGTTGAACCAAAAATCCTTTATCGGAAAAAAGCGGAGGTTGCACCTATAATTGGTTCAACCTCTTTAACTGCAACCGAAATTTTCGCTGTCACTACATCAACAAGCCGTGGAATCCCCTCAAAGAAAGACAACGATGAACAAGGGCTCCGTGGCCCAGTGGATAAAGGCGGTTAGCTAATCAGATGATTCTTAGTTCAAGCCTTTCAATTACCAAAATACCAAAGAATTACTCAAAATTACCAAAGAAAAAGAAATTAAGTCCGATCGGTGAACTTGATATAGAAAAGTAAAGAGGTTGTGATCTAGGGTTGTCAGTTTCTCTATAAAATTACTGCTACTAAAATACTAAGAAAATTTTAATTATGAGTTTTATGCAATATTATGAGTGTTTGTACAACGTTTCACAACTAAATGGTATCCGTGGAAGCCAGGTAAAACGGTGAAACTAAGCACCAAATATTGGTTGCAGCTAAATGGGTACCAAATTAGATTGTAATGTAGATACATTGGTACAAGATCGTAATAATTTTGAATAATGAAAGGCCCACATATTGAATTCATTCATTCAGAACTCTAATCCTACGTATTAAATTTAAATGTAAACTTTTAAAAAATCAAAATGTAAAATTTGCTCCTTTAGATATTAAAAAAAAACATTATTAAATTGAAACCAATTATTAAAACGCGTCGTGTGTGAAGTCGAGAAGTTTTGGTACATTTTGAAATATTTTTTTTTGTTTGTTCATATTAATAAAACCCCACAATAATCCAATTTTTGAACACTTTATTTATTTTTCCGTTGATATCATTTCTTCATTGAAAAGAAATCGCAATACAAAGAAGAAAATATCGATTCGTGGAAGTTGCCATCTGAACAAACTTCTCATCAGAATCGAACAATATTTGCACTCGTCCATAAAATACCTGTACAAGTCGAATACCTATTACATTCCATCTACTTTCCTCTTTCATTCATGTGTAACGTCGTGACAGTTTTTTTTTATTATCAAAAATGCGATATTAATGTCTACATTGCTCGATTTCTATTAAGTATAGATATCTTTGACTCGTTTTGCTCGAATTTGCCCCAGTTCCAGAAATACGTTAGTACAAGTAGATATGGAAGTTCTTCCATTTGAAGTAGTTACAAGTCACTTTTCTTAAAAAATAAACAAAACCTGTTACTTTTAAAAATAATTTGCATAAAATTATATTTATAAATTGGATTTTATTTGTGAAAGAGTTTTTCGGTTTTAATATAATTTATAAAATAACGTTCAATTTTAAACTTAATTTATTGAATAGTGTATATAATCAATTTAACACACTTTTTCAACAATACGAGATACGTTTAAACTAATTAAAGTTTTTCAATTTTATTTTCATTTTATCACTTATTTTAAACACTAAAATAATATATATATATATATATATTAAAAATCTACTTTGATGCAATAAATCTAGAATATAGAGCTTGGCTTTCTCGATTAAAAAGTAATAAGAATTTTTTTTTTTAGTATTTCAATCCACAATAGTTTTCTGGAAATTGATTCAATTAATTCCGAAAAATTAAGTTAATTATGCTTAAACATACAATTATTATTATTTTTTTATATTAAGAAAACATTCCCTTATAAAGTTTTAGTAATAGAGAACCTACGGTAAACAATTATTGTAATTTAAACTCATTTGTTTATTTTAAATCTATCCATTTCTTAAAAAAAATACTTGTTTTATATCTAACCGAATTTCTCATACACCATGTAAAAGATTTAAATAGAGATAAACTAAATTACAAAAATATTAGTATTAGTTTTTAGCATAAGGTTCTTCTTTTTAATCATTTCGGACCTTCCTTAACAGAATGTTGACAAATTGAAACTAGATTTAACAAATAATTTCTTTAAGCTTTCATTCAAATCGATTAAGTGGTTTTGAATTTAAATAATAACATACATACACGCTAAAAATACTTTTATAAAGTTGATTGAAAATACTTTCAGTTATTAAATATGAACAAACAAAACTATTACTACTTTTTAATTTTATTAATTATTATATATATATATATATTTTTTTTAAAATTTTATTATTATTTTTTAAATTTTATTAATTTTTTTAATTTAATTAATTTTTTTTAATTTGATTAATTTTTTTTAAATGTATTAATTCTTTTAAATTTTATTAATTATTATGTTTTTAATTTTATTAATTATTATGTTTTTAATTTTATTAATTATTATGTTTTTAATTTTATTAATTATTATGTTTTTAATTTTATTAATTATTATGTTTTTAATTTTATTAATTATTATGTTTTTAATTTTATTAATTATTATGTTTTTAATTTTATTAATTATTATGTTTTTAATTTTATTAATTATTATGTTTTTAATTTTATTAATTATTATTTTTTTAATTTTATTATTTTTAAAAAAAAAAATATTAATTTTTTAAAAATTTTATTAATTATTATTTTTTTAATTTTATTAATTATTATATTTTTAATTTTATTAATTATTATTTTTTTAATTTTATTAATTAAAACGATTACGCAGGGATATTTTTTTTAATAAAAGTGCTGATAATACAATACTAAATCATTGCTGACTGGAAATTTTATCTCTCTTTCTGGAATACTTTCGAGTTTTTAAATATGTATTCATAATATTTATATCTTTATAAACTAAAAATAAAATGTAATTTACATTAATTTATACACTAAAATAACATTCTACATAATACAATAAAAATAAGTTTTATTTCGGCTGGCATGTAATAATAAGTTTGCGTAGTATTTAAGTTATCAAAATTTATTATTTGTTTTTATTGACGTTAATTGTGTTTTATACATTGAGTAAGAAATAAGCAAAGAAGGTAATTTGACAACAAGAGAACCGCATAATTGTTTTTACGAATTTAATTATTCCTCTTGTTTTCTTTTCATATCTTAATAGTAGGTTGGTTTGTTAAATACCGTCGCACTAGAGCTGCTCAGCGGGCTATTGGCGGCGGCTTAATAGTAGATCTATATCAGTGACTTGGAACAAGAATGATCAATGTGTGCTATTGACAGTTTTGAGAAAAAGGGCTTTAAAGTTTGAGGTTCAGTGTTATTGCAATGTTACGGAAATCACGGAATTGTTTGATTTGAAGTGTTAGAGAACCCTGACGACATTGGTTTCTATTATTTAAAAGTTTAAAATGGATATTTGTTAAAAAAATATTTGATAAAATTGACATTGGTCTTTTTTTCCAAGTCACATATATAGATGCAATACGATGTAATTCGTCCTATAAAAATGAATTGTTTGAAAAAGTCACTGTTTGATTTGATTGACGTCAATTGCTTTTATACTTTTATACGATTTGTAAATACATTTTATTTATATAGATATTAAAAGTTTGTACATCTGCTGCTACATTTGTACTTTGTACTAAAACAATTATATAACAACAATCAATTAAAAAAAATCACGTCTGTGCAATGAATTACTTCATACTCTTATTCCTTTTTACGTTTATTTTATTGGCGTAAAATTTTATATTTCGTATTTTCCGTTATCCATGGTTATTGTGTTTCTAGACATACACGTACTCAAACAAGCATAAAAACAATTCAATATCCAATATATACGGATATAAAATGTTTATATGTCGCTCAATAGTTAACGTTTTTTTAGTACATAATAAATTTCACATCATTGAATAGTATTGAATAGTAATGAATAGTTATACATATGTTAGTAGACCCCAGACACAAATAGCTGTCAAGCATATCAAACAAAGAAATATTTCTTCGTGAGCATATCTTTGTATCTGAATAAGTCTCGTATTGATCTGTATTGATCAAAACAGTATATCTATTCATCAAAAGTTTCATACCCCTGTACTAAGTGAAGTACGGGAAAATAGTTGCCGACGTGGTTGATCCATTTCCAATAAATCAATAAGTATAGAAGTATTTGTGCTATCTCATCGAATGGAATTGGTGTAGAAATATCCGAAACAATTGTATTTAAACATATGCTATTTTCTATTATGATGGAGTAGTTTTTTTATACTATTACTCGGTATTGATGGATGGTTGATACCAATCAATTTAATATATGAAATTTAGTATTTTATTTTCCCAATACTTTTAGTTAAATCCTTTATTTGAATATTATCTTTTGATAATTTTAGATATAATGTATATTGTATACAATTTGGGATTAATAGTCCCAACAGTGTAATTGTAATGTACTGGGATGCGCCACCATGGGCCAGGGATCGAATCCAGGCTAAGGCATGGTTGTGAAATGTCATGCAAACGGATGTAAATCTATTTGGAATGTCGTGAATAAATTATTATTAAGTTGTATTATGTTTACCAAATATAATTTGTTTGGTAATCGATCGTTGGTATTAAGCAGTAAGTAGAATCCTATAGCGTATTTGAATGACTATCCAGAATAGATTTAAGCAATATAACGTTTGAATAAATAATTACAGGAAAGTATTTATTGTAATATGAACGTTTTGTACCGGTTTTTTAAGAATTATAGTAAATTTTATGTTTTAGTAGTCTAATGATCCAACACAATCCTTTTTTAACAGTATATTTTTAAAAATTATTTTAGTGGAGAAGGATTTCAAAAGCTCCTATAATGCTTTGAATTAGAAAAATATTTTCAAAGTAGAGATATTTCTAATAAGTTTTTAAATTATCTGTATTTCTGGGGAACTGGCTGTACACAAACAATAGAATCATTGTTAACCGATAGACAAACTGAATCCTCTATCGGTTAATATTGCAATAATATAAAATTATACTAAAAGAGGATACGTTCAATTTGTTTAATTTTTAAAAAGATTATTAGAATCTCGATAAGCATATTTTTAAACTTATAAAATATGAAACATTATAATTCGATATATATATATTTTGAAAATGTAAATTCTTTTCTTTGAAAAAGTTTTTTCGAAAAAGCGAAGAGCATGTTTTAATATTTATAAAATATGAATTTTATATTTGATTTATATTATCCATCGATTATAAAGTATAAAATTTTATAATCGATGGGTTAGACTCATTAGCGAATGCAAAACCTCAATTTGTCAATAAATAGCTTTCAGTTAATACTCTTAATAGCTGTTCCTGAAATACCCAAATGCATTAAATATATATTTATCGATTCCTTTAAAAATAAACAATTAAATTTAACAGACATTTTTATTTTGCATAAAATAGGCTATTTTCTAAAGAGCTCCAAATGTTTCGGTTAGTGCAGGGAGTTGTATGCAAGCTCTTTCAGTCGGTTGCCATAGCAACCTATAGACCCAGGAGACGGTTTTTAGAGACTGGTCATTCAAAGTGGGTGTATGCTAAAAGAAGCCAACTTTTAATGACGTATAGTTGAAGGGAGGCATTTATAATGAAGGGGTGACCGAACTGTGCTGGTATTGTGTAGAATGATCCTCATGTTGTTCGGATAACGGGTTTTGTATATAGGGTTTAGTTTTCGTTTCTGAGAAGAACTATTTGGTCTTTCAAGGGGGATTGTTTGGCCTTTGATATATATAATGATTAATTGTCAAAGGGTATATTTTAAAAAAGCTTTCTTTGGAAGCAACCAATTATGCGTCACAATATTAAGCTTTTATAAATTATGGACTTCAAAATCATTTGCCGTTTTGAACCGTAATATAATATAAAAATATAACTATGAAGTACAATATGGGAGTAAAATATAATTTTGAAGTAGAATATAATGCACATTTTTTAAGTGCAATGTAATGTAATTACAAGTACAATGTAATAATTATGAATTACAATATAATATAAAAGCATAATTTGAAGTACAATATAAGGGATAAAATCCAAAATATGTATGCATGTAATGTAATTACAAGTACCATGTAATGTAATTACAAGTACCATGTAATGTAATTACAAGTACCATGTAATGTAATTACAAGTACCATGTAATGTAATTACAAGTACCATGTAATGTAATTACAAGTACCATGTAATGTAATTACAAGTACCATGTAATGTAATTACAAGTACCATGTAATGTAATTACAAGTACCATGTAATGTAATTACAAGTACAATGTAATTATGTAAAACGTAATTTGAAGTACATTATAGGGGGCAAAATATAATTTTGAAGTAGAGTATAATGCAAATGAAATTTTTTAAGTACAATGCAATGTAAAAAATATAATTTTGAAGTGCAATATAATGTAAAAATATAATTTTGAAGTGCAATATAATGTAAAAATATAATTTTAAAGTACAATAAAATATAAGTATATGCTTTGGGGATAAGATATAGAGAGTAACCTTTTAAATTTAGTATATTTGTCTCAGACAAACAAGTTATAAAGCATATAACAACTAATAAAGCATTTTGTTGCAAAAACATGTATAAAAAACTGGGAAAATATCTGCGATTCAATCGTATATATGATTTTTCATGGGATTTCCATATATTCCGTTTTAATAGTTTTGTTCTATTTAGATCGTTTTCCACTGTTTTCAAGAATTACAAAAAAATGAATGGAAACGAGAAGTCATACTATCACTTTTATATGAATATATAGTCATTTAGTCTGAGCAGTTAGGTACAATGCTTAGTGAGTAAAAGAATATAAATTAAATTTTCTGTACAAAAATACAAAGAAATAAAACTTTTATTGATGAGAAGGATATGATAATCGTTTATTGATTATAAAATAATGTTATAACTTTAATTGCTACTAATTTAGTAACATAGTATGAAAATATTAACTATTCGTAATTAATTAAGGTGTTCTTTTATCCACAATTATTAATGATTAACGTACTGTATACAATATATATATTAATGAATAAACGAAATATACCATTACAATGTTAAAATATTTGGGAAAGCCTTTATGAAGATAACTGTTTTGCTTATTCCACTGAGTTCCCAGCAAAAAAATCAGCATAAAATCTTTATAAAAACTTAAAAATTGAAAGTTTTATGCAGAGAAACTGCAGTTTTTTTTGAAAATCTATGAAATTAAAGGTTTTGTTTAAATACCCTTCATAAAAACAGTAAACAACCTTAAAAAATCGTCCTTTAAAAATTTCAATTTTTAATCATGAAGGGAAAATGCAGATATTTTAAAGGTTTTATGCAGAAAAATGAAAAACTTAAAAAAATGTATTTTTGTTTGTTTCGATTTCATTTATGAAACTTTCAAACAAAACCTTCAATTTCAAAATTTTGATGAAGGTTTTATGATGACTTTTTTTGTTGGATTGTGTGAGTAGATTAACAAAAATTGAAAAAGAAAAGTGATAAGATTAAAAAAAAATTGTCAATTCCTTATTTCAAGTAAGAAATCCTTAAAATATGTACTGATTACATATTAATAATGTGTTATCTCTTTTAGGCTGGTTTTCTATGATCATGCCCGACGGAAGGACAGCTTCCTGCTTCGAAAACATTGGAGAAGTATCTCGTGCAGGCCTGCCCATGTTTCTCGTCCAAGATTCTATTGTCGGATTGATGGTAGAATCGACAGGATTGAATCGGAAATTGGTAAGTTTTAAATTCCTGTGTATCTTTGGTATGTAAAATGAGGATTTTAACAATGCAAAGATTACAGTTTTCAACTAAACTTTTAAACTTGATGTCCCCTTTCAATATTTTGATTAAATGAATATATATGAAATGTATTTTTTTTATAAATGTGAAATACGCACAATCCGAATTCGTGTATGTGCTGGATATATGTATGTTTTTTGAAATTGTAAAAAAGGAATTAGTCTGTTTGTAAGTTTAATGATAGAACGTATAGGACAAAATAATTCAGAAAGCACTTTTGTACATAAAATTTTTTACAGTTGCGCCAACTCAGAATTTTTTTGTTGTAGTACCGGCCGTCCTGCTAGAAGAAAGAACAAAACCTCTATACGATCTTAAAGGCGAGTCTTACTAGAAGTACACTACGTCCTTCTGGAAGGACGTTATACATTTTATCCTCAACCAACCGATTCAAACTCGAGCAGCTACATTGCTTTTAGTGAAATATTTCATACAATTGCTAATTTGTAAAACTCATTTGTAATGTATTGCATAAATTTTTAGCCGTTAAATGATTAGTTTATAACTATTAAATAATTAAGAAAGTATCAACTTTTTTTTAGATGAATGAAATAAAAAAATATATAAAAAAATAATACATAAACTGAATTATTTAATTTTTTTTATCCTTTTCAACTTCCGTAAATGCATGAATAATGCTGAATAATAAGAAATGTAGTAGTTCTTTCAATCACTAAATATCACATATTTATTTTTTCCGAATTCAAGTGGAATTTTTATCAGTAACAATTTTTAAAACTAATTCGCATTGTCATGTATGATAAATGTTGCGTGAGCTATTTTTTTCTTATCAAAGTTTCGTTTTCACGAAATTCGCTATATATTATTCAGGTAAGAAAACAGTATTTATTTAGAAAAGGTATAATGACTTCTTAACATTGACCGTATCGCGTGACAAGGTCAAATCAGAGGACGTGATAAGAAATGCAAGTTGTGTCGAGACCAAAGCACGATGCACTTGTGTTCAACAGAAAAAATAAGTCTTTGAAAACATAATAATAAGTGTTTAAAAAAATCTGTATTATTTGTTGAAAGTTTGTTATACATGTTAATGAATATCAAAAATATTTTTTAATTAAAATAGTTTCCTTAAAAAATTAGAATAGAAAAAAAAATATGTTAAGAGTGCAATTAAAAAAAAATCAAATTCAACAAAAACTACAATACATAAGAATTTGCATTAAAATTTTGCATAGTACATGTATTTGACTTTTATACAAATAGTTATTCATAAAAAAAAAATATTTCCTTAAAACTAATTTTTTTTACTTCAGTAGTTAAATAATAATAAAAAAACTACTACTCATAGAGCTAATTCGCCTGCCAATTTATAATAGACACAACACATATTTTACAATATGCTTTAAAAATTATATATTTCTCCATTAATAATAAAAAGAAGGCATTAGTGTTTTGAAAAACTTAACATCAATGAAAACCAAACACTGAGAAAAAAAAATATTTAAAGTTTTCGTTTCTTGAAAAACATGATCCAACAAAATCTCAACAAATCAACAACATCCAAGACAAAATCTCAAATAACTCATTCAAAACATAAGTACAGTTCTAGAATTTTGCAACCATATTTAGAAGATTCCGACCTATAATTTTAGCAAATTAAAAAAAAAATCGAGAATTTTACAATTTTTTGGATACTGTGTCCCCTTAATCCAATCATATAATTTTTTTGTCCGTTTCTGTTTCAGATACAGCATGGAGAAGTTCTTAAAGTAATCCAAATCTACGAAGACTCAAACAGAGATAAAGTTTGTCAGCAACTTAAAAGAGAAATTCACCCGGATGTTATGATGTATTTGAAATGTCTAACTCGCCAAGGAGAAGTGGTATTTCTTCCATACAGCACCAAAGGAAGATTCTACTACATATCCACCCCAGAATATCATACACTAAATCATGTGTACTTGATATCCAATCTGCTGCGAGTATCAAAGCTACCAGTTGTCGTTCGTATAGTAACTGGCCCCAAACCGCAAATTGCATTACCACTTTCCAACATTGTTCAACTAGACGAGGTTCAGTATGAAACCGTTATTCTAGGTTGCACCATGGTCGATAACAAACCAGTTCTTCTTGAAATCAACGCGAATTCGAAGTTCTCGTTTGTCACAGCCAAAGATAAATCTTATATGCAGAAAACAAACACTTTCAAGCGCATGAATCAAGTATGCGTAATGGAAGGAGAAAGATGGCGTCAGCAAATTCGCGTGGCCCATCACGTGGTTCCCAGAGTTCAAGGCTTCAGATCAATCGATGGGTCCAACACCCCATCCTCTTGCACGAGTACTTCTAAAGCTAAGAGGATCGATCTTAAGCCTTCCCTTCCATCTAGTGCTTTGGTTCAACATTTGAGATATTCATACTGCGACAGATTCTTTTCGAAGCGGTTCTGGACATTCCGCAGAAGCAAACGAATCGAGTATCCCAAGCTGCATGATGGAAGCTTCAGATTGCCTGTTGAAATGGTGAAGTCGTATTATGTAAGGCGTAAAGGTAGCAAAGGAAGCGACAGCAAGGAATCTTCGCAAAGGCGGAAATTCAGGAAGTATAGGATGGAATATCCTCGCGCATTCCATAGTTCAGATGACGGGTATGCTACTTCTTGTGCTGATGTCGAATCGATTTATAATTCAATTCACTGATTATTTCTAATATTGAATTATTAAAAAAAACCGCATGAGTATTTTTTAGAACAAAAGACATAAGCCGAAACAGTTCAACGTATTACATCCTGTACATTCACGTAATTTTACAATTAATTTCAACAGTCTATGAACTTTCACTGAGCAATACGTGTACGTCTTTAGTTAATGTTCTTAGTTACTCTGAAGAAGTTTGAATTTCTTAGAATTATATTAGATTTACCCAAAGTACGTCCAAGTTGTGACATACTAAATAGATAATAAGTTTTATTTGTACTGCGTTAATGTAAGATACTATATTCCAAATTTTGATTTGTTTATGTTACATGATTACATAAATTGTTCTCGTGGCCTTATCAATTTAAGCTTATGATTTTGATGCGATAAAGAATATATCAGCTTTATTAACTTAATTCAATAGAAAAAATTACAATTTATAAGAGTGTAGTAAAGAAACACAATCTTGTTTAACAGTTTGTGGTACTGTTAAACAATCTTTTCTAATAAGTTATTTCACTCTGTTTTTTACATGAAGATGACAAATTTTGAATGAAATATGATGATTGAAAACCCAACTTTCAGCTTGTTTTCTCAATAAGTTTTGCTTTACTAAAACTTGGCCGAAATTTAAATTTATATTTTTTCGGCAATAAACATTATTGCAGCATGTCATTTGTAATGTATTCTCTGAAGCTTTAAGAGCGCATGTCAGTATTATTATTTTATAATTTAGTTGGGAACAGTGTAAAATATTTCTTTTGTTATAGCGTGTTTGGTTAATCAGATGATTGTTTTAATTAATGATATCATTATATTGTTTTTGTAAGTGTATAAATATGTAAATACAATTTTAGTTTCCACAATTATAATCATATATATTATATCTTTAGTAAAGATCCTTTTTACGCCCCTTAGACGCAACGAATCATAACGCATGAGGTGTCAAAAGAAAGAGAATTTCATGAACCAGTGACGAATCGTACTTTCATCTTATAAATATTACCGTTTTTTTTTAATGCGTTTAAAATAATTCATTTTAACGGTTCTTTTTAAACAAGCCGTTGATAATGCTACCATCTATAAGCAGACCGTTAAACTTTTGTATTTTTTGGCTCTAACGAATGGGTGTGTGGGGCGGAGGTGTTTATGCGATAATTATTGCACGGGCATGCTAGTCATGCAATTACATCGTGCTACATTATCGTGCTAGAATTCAATATCGTGCAATTACATCGTGCTACATTATCGTGCTAGAATTATTGCACGGGCATGCTAGAAAATTAAATTCAGAATACGTCTGTGTGTCAACTTCTTAGTTTAAAAAAACTTTCTGGTTATTTTAGAAATTTTGGTTAATTTAATCATTTCTAAAAATTTAAATCTGTTGTAAGTTTTAAAGAAATCTTTGTAAATAAATGTGAAATTTATCCATTTCTAAAAACTTTTTTTTTAATAATGTGGTATATTATTTTTATAAATAATTTAATATTTAGCTTTTGATTATTGAAATTTGTATGTCTTATATCAAAACATTTCATAATTCTTATTTTATATAACAAGTTGTTCCATTGTAAATTCATAGTTATTTTGAAATGAGTATGTTTTGTCTATTTTTCTTAATGTCAAACATTGTTTTGTTGGCGTTGTTAAGACACCGTTTTGTTACGGTATACTTAATTGGCAACTAGAAAGAGTCGGTAGACTGCACAGAAGCTACTGGTTTCTGCTGTTTAGTACTACTAGACTGTGATAAGTACATCAAAATGTTTCTTGTTGTTACTCAAGCATTGTTTCGTTAATACCACTGATTATAAAACTGCATATAGCTATATAATTTTACTGTATCGTTAAAATACTATAACATGGAAAAGACATTATCTAAAGTATAAGACGGTAATGTCTGATTTGGTGACAGCTACTTTTGTATATATTTGATATTTTTAATAAAGTATTATATAAAAAGTGAATTTGTGTGATTATTTTTAAACATGCATTTCAATCTACAAAAAACTTGTTAGTGGTTTAACGGTAGATATATTTTAGAGCTCTGACTGACCAAGCGGTTTCCCTTCGATTGCATTATGTTCAACATTGTTATAAATGCGTGCTCATTTTAAAGAAACATTTATAGAGAAGTATAGAGAACATTTATAGAGAAGTATAATATTCATTATCAAAATTGGGCAAAAGAAATTATAAATATTTAAGTTGATTCTAACAATCTATTCGCATAGAGTAAAAGCAATGTTGCAACATTGTTTTCCCAGTTGCTTTAGTAACCCATGAAACTTGCAATGTTAACACTGCAGGGACATAAAGTATTTTTTGAAATTTGTTAACAATTCTGGTTAATCTTTTCTTGGATTACAAAACTTATACAAATGTGCAAAATCATTTTTTTTAAAGAACACACAAAATCGATAGTAAAATGTTTAAAACAGCCATATATTAAACTTCACAATAAATATAATATAAAACAGCCACATATATTGACTGTAATATACTATGGCACAATCATAGGCATAAACTTGTATTCGTTTTATAGGCCCTAGCTCCCCCCCCCCCCCCCTGATAATTTTGAAGACTTTACGCATGTGGGCCCAATCGTTTAAAAATCAAATTTCAATGTTTTGTCTTCTACTATGTCTATTTATGTAATAGTATAAAAAATACCGGTTTTTCGCACTGGGCTTTCGTGAAGGATAATAATCACATAGAGTTTTGAATTTAAATTTCAAGATCCCATTACATAACTTAATACTAATTTTTTAATATTTTTATTTTTACAAACTTTTACTTTAAAATAAAAAGTACAACCTGTATTGTTTAGTTGCTAAAATACCATTAAAAGCTATTACCACTGAGTTTTACCATTGAAATATCCTTTCCTTAAATTACATTTTAACATGACTTCGAAATTTTACTAGGATGTGACCATAATTATTTTATCGCTTTTTAATGTTCATTTACATTTATGAAGGAGGAAATATTGTTGTCATCATTGCTAGAGAACCCTGTGTATATTATAATAGATTTTAATAGAATAAATATTATCTAGAGTTAATACTTTGTATGATAATTTTCTTAGGAATCTTAAGTTGTTATAACTATTTTCTATAAATAGTTGAGTATATTTTACTGTAAGTAGATGAATTTAATAAAATCTAGTAATAACATCCATTGCGTATCGTTTATTTGCTGTCTTCGTTTTTTATGAACACTAAACACGACATGGTTTCGAGATTAAAAGTTTGATGGCATTTAGACGGATAAAAAGGTATGCTCGATTAGGTTCTGTGATTGGTGAATAACAAACCACGTGGTCACATCCAACCAATAACAAATGCGTGTGACATTACTTAGATCTCAAAGTGACGTCATGTGTAATCTCCACACATCGTGCATAATGTCTATTAAACTAGCGAAAATAATAGCAATATTATTCGCATTATTTGCTACATGTGAGCTATGTTGCAGTGTATAAAATAAAATAATTGTGTATAAAATAAAAATAGAAAAATTCTGCGATTTAATAAGGCGGGATGAATAATAGCCAGGAAAGTGGCTAATATCAATGTTAAATTATCAAGAAAAAAAATAAGAATGATATATAGGGAGGTAATAAATGGTCATTATTGTATCACATTTAGCTGTATTAGCATAATAACACATTATTTTTGCCCAACCACTTCTCTTATATTTTTACTAAGTCGCTTTAGCTTTAGTAGCAACAAATAAGGTATTTACAGTATAGGAAAATGGTTCATTATGTGTAGTTAATCAGTCAAACAATGACTATCGCTCAACAATTTGTGACCGCACCCTACTGTATTACAGTATTCGATACTAGCTGCGTAACTCTGTGATTCTTTAATGCATCCATTGAAGTAAAGATTGATGTATCCATTGTAATAATTGTTCGATACTAGCTGCGTAACTCTGCGATTCTTCAAAGCATCCGTTGAAGTAAAGAATGATGTATCCATTGTAATAATTGTTCGATACTAGCTGCGTAACTCTGCGATTCTTCAAAGAATCCATTGAAGTAAAGATTGATGTATCCATTGTAATAATTGTTCGATACTAGCTGCGTAACTCTGCGATTCTTCAAAGCATCCGTTGAAGTAAAGAATGATGTATCCATTGTAATAATTGTTCGATACTAGCTGCGTAACTCTGCGATTCTTCAAAGAATCCGTTGAAGTAAAGAATGATGTATCCATTGTAATAATTGTTCGATACTAGCTGCGTAACTCTGCGATTCTTCAATGCATCCGTTGAAGTAAAGATTGATGTATCCATTGTAATAATTGTTCGATACTAGCTGCGTAACTCTGCGATTCTTCAAAGCATCCGTTGAAGTAAAGAATGATGTATCCATTGTAATAATTGTTCGATACTAGCTGCGTAACTCTGCGATTCTTCATAGCATCAGTTGAAGTAAAGAATGATGTATCCATTGTAATAATTGTTCGATACTAGCTGCGTAACTCTGCGATTCTTCAAAGCATCCGTTGAAGTAAAGAATGATGTATCCATTGTAATAATTGTTCGATACTAGCTGCGTAACTCTGCGATTCTTCAAAGAATCCGTTGAAGTAAAGAATGATGTATCCATTGTAATAATTGTTCGATACTAGCTGCGTAACTCTGCGATTCTTCAATGCATCCGTTGAAGTAAAGATTGATGTATCCATTGTAATAATTGTTCGATACTAGCTGCGTAACTCTGCGATTCTTCATAGCATCAGTTGAAGTAAAGAATGATGTATCCATTGTAATAATTGTTCGATACTAGCTGCGTAACTCTGCGATTCTTCAATGCATCCGTTGAAGTAAAGATTGATGTATCCATTGTAAGTAGAAAAGAACAAATGTGTCTGACTTCAAAAATTTAAAGGTTCGCAGCATATGCTTGATAATGACATTTCCGAATAATTTTAGTATATCCATTCTATTAATTCGCAAGCTGTCTTCATTAAACGCGCATTTTTCTTAGCGAGCCCAAGTGGTCAGAACAATCATTCAATATGAAATCAGTAACAAATTTTCAGTACACAATAGAGACGTTTTATTAATTAAAAAAATATTAGTAACTATTTATGATATAAATATAATATTATTGTCATCAAGATTCTGTAAATAGGACAAGTTTCAAATAGATATGACCTTTAAAAGGGGATTTAAATATTGAATTGCAGGATGATATATAAACACAACATCATCCGAATGAGTTAAATAAACTCATATAACTGCTATTTTCTATGAAATACTATACCCTTTGCATGAGTATACAGTGGCACCAAAACCGGTATGGCATCTGCCATACCACAGCCAAATAATGTGCTGTTAAACAGTTTTCTTTTTTCAAAATATGATTAATATAAAGCAGCAAAACATCATTTTTTCCCCTCTGTCATACCCTTGCAAAATATGCTCCGGCACCACTATGAGTATATAATATATTATCAAAAGTTACAAGAACTTTTTTGTTAGAATAGTGTGTGCTAAAATATCTTTTGGATATTATTGTAATCTTATGCAGTGGCGGCGATTGGGTGGTAAAAGTGGTAAAGAAATGGAGGAAATTTTCCCTCCTCACCCTTCCAATCCATAGAAAATTTCTTGCAGCATTTACAATTCTACATTTGTGGTGTGACACTGTGGGGTTCACTTCATCTACCCGATACTCCCGCTTAGGCGAAAGTGATCACTTTGGTCTGACTGGCAGAGTATCGGCGTAGCAAGCCGAAGTCCTCTGATCGAAACCGAGCGTAGCCAAGTTATGAGCATAGCGCTACATTGGTGACCCGGACGTGATTTGAACACGCAACCTTCTGATAAAAAAAATTGCAGCACCGGCAAAAAATGCAGCACCGGCAAAAATGCAACACAAGAGATCGGCATCAACCTCTGCCACGTGTTAACACCTCACGGGCATCTCAATCATTCGTTCCTCCGTCCGACTCACTGTGAGGGGGGTACTGTGGGGTTCAATTCATCTACCCGATACTCCCGCTTAGGGAAAAGTGATCACTTTGGCCTGACTGGCAGAGTATCGGCGTAGTAAGCCGAAGTCCTCTGATCGAAACCGTGCGTAGCCAAGTTATGAGCATAGCGCTACAACTCTCTCTCTCTCCCCCCCTCTCTTTATTTTGGGACCCTGAGAAAAATACTTAATTTAAAACTGAATAATAGTGCAGGCACACAGGGACCGACTTACAAGGTTAGGGGCCCAGGGCAAATGAAAATTAGGGAGCCCCCTCGTCATACCTCAAAATAAAACTGCTAAATGTATGTATAAGCACACAATGCAACATGACGTAATCAATCAGCTTTAATGCAAATGTAAATCCAGTGGGATTTTTTTTTTAAACTACTAAATTTTTTCTTCTTCTGAAAATTTGAATTAACATTAATGATCTCTCAATACTTCAACAGGGTTTCTTCATACATTTCCTGTTCTGTTCTTTCTTCCCTTTTAACTTTATTTTATTTGAGCCAGATTCGTATATTCTACTCACTTTATAGCTACAAATCCCTCATAGTTACAATATAAGGAAATTTGGTATAGTAAAAAAGTACTCATAAACAAAAAATCTACTTGCAATTAGTAAACACAGTTCGTTTATGGCCTTGGTCATGAATTGAATTTTGTAAGTGATCCATTGGGCAGTTTTTTGAACAAACGCGATGCAAAATGTGACATACATTTGAACGTGCAAAAAAAAGTTAAATTGATTCGATTGAATAAAATAACAGAAGTTTTTCAAAAAAAATTGAATTGAATTTTGTAAGTGATCCATTGGGCAGTTTTTTGAACAAACGCGATGCAAAATGTGACATACATTTGAACGTGCAAAAAAAAGTTAAATTGATTCGATTGAATAAAATAACAGAAGTTTTTCAAAAAAAATTAACAATTGTTTTATAAAATTTTGATTAAACTAAATTTAATTGATTTTAAAAAAAAATCTTTAGTAAATTTATTTTGAACTTTTTCAAATATATTTAGCTTTAAATCATTTTTAGGGGCCCCCTTAAAATGGGGGCCCTGGGCAAGTGCCCCGAATGCCCTGCCGTAAATCAGTTTCTGCAGGCACATAGGTATAGATTTTATGGAGGTTCAGTGACTGATTATCTCATGGGGGTTAGTGACTGAGCAACGAATTTCTTTAGGCATCTACCCCCCTCACCTAGAGGGGGTAATACTTAACCCCACAAAAATCAACAAACATCTCTCCCAAACCACACCATTTTTTTTCTTAAAAAATTATTAATTTTCGTTCAAGTAAACAGGAATCCGTAGGCTGGCAGATAAATAACAGCAACAGTTATCATTGTCATTAATTATATTTAACAGTTGTCAATAACTATTTTTAAAATTATTAAATCACTCTCTAATTATGAAATAAATTTAGTGAACAAATTTAAAGTTTGAGATTCCTTATAATATATGTTTGGTAACGATTAAGAAATTTTCCAACTTAACGATTCAAAATTTCCGACTTAACGCCGCCGGGTGCCAGCTCAGGTGTTGGGCACGAAGCATTGTTCCCGATTTTTCCCTAAAATACTAGAATGTCGTCCAGAACATCCACAAGAAATTAACGGCGTGTATACGGGACTGGTGCACGATAAATCTGATCGGGGTCCAAAGTCCCGACGTCTATTGAAGGCGTTGGGTGCCAGCTCAGATGTTGTCCTCGTCATCTGACCATGGTTCAAAAATACGAGGCATCGTTCCCGGGTCTTTCCTTCGAAATTGGCCCCGAACCGTCGCCAATAGCCCACTTTGCAGCTCTAGTGCGACGTTATTTAACCAAACCAAACCCTGGTTTTTCCTTCGAGATGGGCCCCGAACCGTCGGCAATAGCCCAATATGCAGCTCTATTGCAACGTTATTTAAAAAAATGAAACGTAACGATCGAAATTTCCAACTAAACAGTGCTAAACATTCCCAGTTCCAGGTTATCAACATTTTCAACTTTTTTATAAATTAGGTAATATTAAACAGTTCTCTCAAAAGTATTGGTTTGTTGCACGCATGTTCTAATGCAGTGTCCGTTCAGAGGTCTAATTTAAATTTAATCTTACAAGTAGGGCAATTTCCGATCTTCACTCATTTTCATTTACTAATAATATTAATTTTCTTCGGGCATAATATTTTCCAACTCGGATTTGTAAAACTCTAAGCCAAAATCATAATAATAATCACAGGGCCTCATTGTCGGATATTTATTATTATTATTTTTTTTTTTTTTTTGGTTTTTGTTAATGGGGGAGTTTCACGCCGAGAAGAAGAAGACCGATGTTCCAACGGAACACGGAGAAAGTTCCGCGACGCCGAATAAGTTCCGTAGGGTTAGCATGGAGCTTTAGCTCCTGTACTATAATTTTAAGTTTTAGTCTTTAAATAATACCTCAATATAAAAATATTTACTACATACACTGAGATAGATTGTACTAATCGTTTTTCAAGTATTTTTGTGTTGAAATAAAAGTATTTTTCCGTATTTTGTTGTAATTCTAATTATATACAAATATAATATAAGTATTTCTGTACTTAAATTTATTCATATATGGAATAAAAATATTACTTATTTGGAAAAAACAAATATTATAAACAAACTTTCCCATAATTGCAAGCGTAACGACTAACAAACAAATGTAAAGTTGTCTGCTGTAGGGAAGAAATCGAAACTACAAGTAGGTAAAACGTGTTATTACGTCACGTGAAACTCTCCCATTAACGTCGCACTAGAGCTATTCTTTTTAAATGGATATTTTGGGAAAAGCAAAAACATCTCATCCGTGTATGAATAAATCAATCTTTAAACTAAAGTTTGAGCCCCAGTTGCTCAGTGGATAAGGCGTTCAGCTACTAATCAGAGGATTGGTGGTTCGAATCCGTGCGATGGACTTGACATAGAAAAGTAAAAAAAGTAGTGATCTTGCGATCGGAGGGATGCCAGCTTCGCTACAAAAATACTAGAAAGTTGTCCAGAACATCTAACAAATTATACTGGCGTGTATACGGGACTGGTGCACGATAAATCTGATCGTGGTCCAATGTCCTGACGCCTATTGAGGTTGCGTCGGGTGCCAGTTCAGGTGTTGTCCTCGTCATCTGACCATGGTTCAAAAATACGGGGCATCGTTCCCGGGTGTTTCCTTCGAGATAGGCCCCGAACCGTCGCCAATAGCCCACTGTGCAGCTCTAGTGCGACGTTAATTAAACAAACCAAACTAAAGTTTTCAAAATATATCTATTCACGGTTAAATTAAACTCTACCCCACTGATCTCTAACTGTAACTTCTGGATGGGGCAAGACATTTTGTTGACTTGAAGCCGATATGGAGGCCGCCATGATGGGGCACACTTTACTTGATACCGCAATATTTCGTATATTTTTCATGTTAAAATACGCCGACATATATTATTTTAGGGTAAGTTTTTTTTATTTTCTTTTTAACCCCGTTTTAAATGTAATCTGTTATTAAAATAGGAAGTAATTTACAAGTCAAAGTAGAAGTAGTTATAAAGCAAGAGTAAAAACTATCTGTTTGGCAATATAAAAATTAATTCTATAAGAAGAAAATATAATATTTATATATATTTAATACTTCTACAATTCTTTGGTAATAAAAAACACCACTAAATCATTTTTAAAAAAATGTTGGGCCACCGTATGGCAGCTTTCAATTGGTTTCAACGCGCCCGTAGAGGAAACAAAGTTTGAGCCTTCCAGCAGTTACAGTTAGAGTTCAGTGCTCTACCCTCGTTACACATTTTATGAGTTGCAATAATAGTCGAGATTTACGAATCAAAGATTACTGAAATACGAATGAATTTTCCAATAATAATTTGAATTAAATTATAAATTGAGCAATTAATACTAAATTAAATAGAAGTACAATCGCATAATATGAATGATGTAAAAGATTTCGAAATATGATATATAAATGTTAACAATCAAGATAATGGTATTTTTAAACGTATATTTGCACGATGTTGAAAATTCTGTGGCGTAGATTGCGAACAAACAGACAAGCTTTCTTGAATGGAAACAGTAGTGCTTGTGTTGCTGCTACTGTCATGTTCAACTTCACATTTGTTCTTTTTGTTAAAGTAATTTAAAACTGAATTTTGCACAATTCGCTTCATTTTGCTAAAAAGCAGAGCAGGCGAAGATCAAAATAAAGACATTAATGGCAACCTCGTGACCTCCCTTCAAACCTATCTACAGGCCTATAGATTACACGATACTACATTTTAAAGCATTTTTAGTGAATCGGTGACTATTTTAATGTAAAAAGTTTCAGATAGACATAGATAAAAGAAGGGGGTTTAATCTATATTTAGAATTGAAGGTCATACAGTTGCATTTTTCTATGTAAAGATATGCTATTTCTTTTTCCAAAAATAAAAACAGAATGAGTAGATGTGAGGCGTCAATGGATTATGTTAGCAGCTGTCTGTCTGGGAATCTGAAAACAATGCTCCTCAAATTAGATAAAGAATTAATTTTATTTTTAAAATGTGAATTTTTTTTAAAGAAAAGCGATAGCGATTCGTTTTAAATTTTTTTTCACTTGACTCTCAATGGGAGGGGTTTGAACCTCCTACCCCCCCCCTCACACCTTTGTATCTGTGGTAGTGGGAGGGAAGTTGGGGTTCCAAAATTTTCCTTTGTTTGGCAATGCAGTAAAACTTGTAATTTAGTTTTAAAAAGTGCAATATTAAACAAAATTCGGGGGCGACATCCGAAGAAAGTGCGGGGGCAAAGGCCCGCCCCTCTTCTCTTCCCCCCCCCCCCGAATTGCCGCTACTGATCTTATGTATAAAAATTTCAAGTAATGCAATTTATCTGACAAAATCTTAAATATCTTACAGCACTTCGACTTTGGCGCCCTCTGTTGTTGTTTTTTTAAGTGAAAATCTACACAAAATATTAGTTATTTCTTTTTGATAAAAGTTATGGACTTAAATTGGATCTATATTGATGATTTCTAAAAGCTGTAAACGTGAACAAAAATTGATAAAAAAAAGCCTTGTGATTTAATATTTTGTATTTTTTAAAATTTTCTTTGAATTTTATTCCTTTCATTATCGTTACCCTAAAACTTAAAACGCAGATACTATCCTAATTCTTGCAGCTCGTTTTTTTTCCATTTTTATTTAAATGTGAATTACACGAGTGTTGTACATTATAAAGTTGCCCATTATAAATGCGTAATTGTTCTCAATGGCGAACCTTTAGTTGAGATTTTGGGGTACGATATCGCAAACTTTCGATGGCGAGTCACCAATTAGAGCATCGCGGCCAAATGATAACTACAGACAACTCTCGTTATCTCGAACTCGAAGGGAAGTGTATAAAAATTCGAGATATCGAAAATTCGAGTTATTGAAAATCCTATAAAAAAGCTGTTTTGGTAAAAATAAATACTATACTTACACGATTTTATTTAACATATCTATCCAAAATAGTTTGGTGAGTATTTCTATTTTTTTCGAAATCAATTATATTTTCCAAATGCACGATTGCTTGAAATATCTCCGATGTTTTCATTTCCGGCCTCGATTCAATGAATGCACGCATAGTTTTTATAGAAGATAGAGCCTTACAAAGTTATCTTTGGAGGAGGTTAGCATTCTTCATTATCATTCTTCTTCTGAGAGCGATCTCTCATCAAATGCTGCTATAGAGAGTGCATTGCCTAAACAAAAATGAGAAGGGGTCGAGTGTTGTTTTCATATTTTAGAGTTGCTTTCTGGTCGGTCGGTAATGTTCCAAGAAAGTGACTCGCACTACCGAAAACGCCAGCTGGCTTGAGGAACGTTAAATCATTAATCTTCCTTGTTGGACTGACTCTGTGTTAAAGAGGAGGGGATACAGCTCAGAGAATCCAGTCTGGCGACATTCAAACAAAAAGGTGAGGCACAGGTAGGAATCCATTGTACGTATACCCTTTCAATAACGCATAATAAGAAAGAGAACTGATAAAGAAGAACGTGGCAATTACACATATGCTAAAGGTTCTTCAAAATCCGTAGTTTTGAGAGGAAAACAAAATTTTGAGTTGTGAGGAAACTTCGAGTTATCGAAAATAACGACGAAAAATTTCGAATTAAAGTGATAAAATTACATTAAATAAGTAATGAAGGTGCAGGGAAATCGATTTTTTTCGAGATATCGAAAAATTCGAGTTATCGAAGTTCGAGTTATCGAGAGTCTACTGTATTTTGTTTTTACTGATGCGCGGTTGTCCAAGGATCTCAGCCATGCGGGGTCAGAGGCCTCCGTGGCCGAGTGTTTGCGCGGACTAGACTAAAGAATAGTAAAAAAGTAGTGATATTGCGATCGGAGGGTTGCCAACTTCGCTACCAAAATACTAGCATGTCGTCCAGAACATTCACAAAAATTAACGGCGTGTATACGGGACTGGTACACGATAAATCTGATCGGGGTCCAAAGTCCCGACGTCTATTGAATTGAAGGCGTTGGGTGCCAGCTCAGATGTTGTCCTCGTCATCTGACCATGGTTCAAAAATACGAGGCATCGTTCCCGGGTCTTTCCTTCGAGATAGGCCCCGAACCGTCGCCAATAGCCCACTGTGCAGCTCTAGTGCGACGTTATTTAACCAAACCAAACCAAACCATGCGGGGTCATAAAACTATTCGAGGCCTCCGTGGCCGAGCGGTTAAGGCGTTCAGCTACTAATCCGAGGATTGGTGGTTCGAATCCGCGCGATGGACTTGACAAAAGAAAAGTAAAAAAGTAGTGATCTTGTGATCGGAGGGTTGCCAGCTTCGCTACAAAAATACTAGAAAGGTCGTCCAGAACATCCGCAAAAATTAACGGCGTGTATACGGGACTGGTGCACGATAAATCTCATCATGGTCCAAAGTCCCGACGTCTATTGAAGGCGTTGGGTGCCAGTTCAAGTGTTTCCTCGTCATCTGACCAGGGTTCTAAAATAACGAGGTGCAGGTATGAATGAATGTATGTGTGAATGTGTATGTGTTCCCGGGTCTTTCTTTCGAGATAGACCCCGAACTGTCGCCAATAGCCCACTGTGCAGCTCTAGTGCGACGTTAATTAATCAAACCAAACCGGAACATGATAGAATACGCTAATTTTTATATATTTAACTGAAGTATATAAAGTAGGTAATTTGTAGGTAGCTTTTCAGTATTGGTGTTTATTCTACGTTCGCACACCTTAGCCAATATGCCGCCGGTTGGTAAAGGAAAAGCTAAGAAAGTTAGTGTGACACCCACGAAAGATCCATCTCTCCCTGAAGTCAAAATCAAGAAATCCAAAGGGAAGAGGAAAGAATCGTTTTCAATTTACATTTACAAGGTCTTAAAACAAGTGCACCCAGAGATAGGAATCTCATCCAAGGCCATGTCCATATTGAACAGTTTCGTGAACGACATATTTGAGCGTATAGCAAATGAGGCTTCGCGTTTAATCGCCATCGGTAAAAAGAAAACCATGTCCAGTAGGGATATTCAATGTGCTGTGCGCTTGGCAATTCCTGGTGGACTCTCCAAACACGCCGTTTCTGATGGAACCAGAGCGGTTATCCAGTATACCAATAATCAAAAGAAGCCGTGATTTTTTTCAGAGATTGGATTTTGGATGTCTAGTTTTAACACTTCGTCAAACTTCGGAACCTAGAAGGGTCCTTGTGTAATAGATTTTATTTAATTTTATTCTTCCAGTTTGTAAATATTTCATAGAGTTAAATTATTTAAAAAAAATTACTCTTCATTACATGCATTATTCATACCAAATTTGTTTTTATTGCATTACAATTTACTTCCATGTCTGTATTGAATTTATAATGAATACATTTTAAAGCTTCTTTGAAGTGTGTGTGACTTTTGTATTGTTAATCTAACTTATTTCATTGTTAAATTCACTTTTAAATGTAAAGTGTTGCATACAAAACACATGTTTGTATGGCTGAAATCAACAATGAATTAAACGTAAGGTATCAAATTTCTCTTGGATTTTACATTTCCAATTAAAAGAAATGACGACTAAAAAGAAACGAATGTGATTTATGAGATTGATAAGCACCTATGTAAAAACGAAATATATTACTGAAGGCACGATTGAAATTTTGGTTCATAGGATGTAAAAGCAGTCGTGGCCTATTTCAGATATCCCTAATAAAAATTCCACGGCTAAAAATTGAATTACAGAATCCTTATTTGCCTAACTCAATGAAGGTTGCTTAAATTAATGTCGCACTAGAGCTGAACGGTTTCTATTTAAAAGGAAAATCCGGTTACACTGCCTCGTATTTTTTGAACCGTGCATAAATCAATGAAAGGTTTTTCCTAGTCACTACAGCAATGGAAATATTGATTAAAATATTTTAGTACCAGTATTATCTCAGAGCTCTGTGAATGTGAAATATTCTCGTGAGATATATATATATATATATATATATATATATATATATATATATATATATATATATATATATATATATATATATATATATATAATAATGTAATTAATAAGATTCAATGTATTTTTAATTAGACTGTGGAGTAACGGACACTAACTGGAAGTTTCATCATCTGACCATGGTTCACAAATACGAGGCATCGTTACCGGGTCTTTCCTTGGTTTTGTTAATTAACGTCGCACTAGAGCTGCACAGTGGGCTATTGGCGACGGTTCGGGGTCAATCTCGAAGGAAAGACCCGGGAACACATACACATTCACACACACATTCATACATGCACCTCGTTATTTTTTTAGAACCATGGTCAGATGGCGAGGAAACACCTGAACTGGCACCCAACGCCTTCAATAGACGTCGGGACTTTGGACCCCGAACAGATTTATCGTGCACCAGTCCCGTATACACGCCAGTATAATTTGTTGTATATTCTGGACGACTTTCTAGTATTTTTGTAGCGAAGCTGGCAACCCTCCGATCGCAAGATCACTACTTTTTTACTTTTCTATGTCAAGTCCATTTCACGGATTCGAACCACCAATCCTCTGATTAGTAGCTGAACGCCTTACCAACTGAGCAACTGCGGCTCGGGTCTTTCCTTGGAAATAGGCCCTGAACCGTCGCCAATAGCCCACTGTGTAGCTCTAGTGCGGCGTTATTTAACCAAAGCGTAACAAACAAATTTACAGACAAACAAACGAAATGCTGAAAGGTTTAGTTCAAATTGGGACCATGCTAACTAATTGAATTGATGTAGCACTTGAGCTGCACAATGAGCTATCGTGGACGGTTCGGGATCTATCTCGAAGAATTGTCCTGGGCACATATAGAACCATGGTCAGATGAAGAGGCCAACACCTGAGCTATCACTCTACATTAACATTGGTGTGAATGATATGATATTGGCCGACGGTTTGGTTCAGTTTTTATTAATTAACGTCTCACTAGAGCTACACAGTGGGCTATTGGCGACGGTTCGAGGCCTATATCGAAGGAAAGACCCGGGAACAATGCCTCGTATTTTTGAACCATGGTCAGATGACGAGAGACAACACCTGAACTGGCACCCAACGCCTTCAATAGACGTCAGGACTTTGGACCGCGATCAGATTTATCGTGCACGTTATTTTTGCGGATGTTCTGGACGACTTTTCTAGTATTTTGTAGTGAAGCTGGCAGCCCTCCGATCACAAGATCACTACTTTTTTTTAAAACTTTTCTTTGTCAAGTCCATCGCCTGGCATTGAACCGAGAATCTTCGTATTCCCAGCTGACGCCTTAAACCTCTCGGCCACGGAGGCCTCTGACCTCAACGGACTCAACATGGAACCAGTTCCATATATGGAGAGTACTTTTGCGGGCGACGAAGAACAAAACTAGCAACTTTCGATTCACATATTCGATGGTTGGTTGGTTTGTTAATTAACGTCGCACTAGAGCTGCACAGTGGGCTATTGGCGACGGTTCGGGGTCAATCTCGAAGGAAAGACCCGGGAACACATACACATTCAGACACACATTCATACATGCACCTCGTTATTTTAGAACCATGGTCAGATGACGAGGAAACACCTGAACTGGCACCCAACGCCTTCAATAGACGTCGGGACTTTTCACATATTCGAATTAACAACACACTATGATCTGAATACAATGCGGGAGTTTTACGTGACGTATTAACATGGTAACTTACTAGTTTCGATTTCTTCCCTACAGCAGACAACTTCACTTTTGTTTGTTTAGTCACTACGCTTGCAATTATAGGAAAGTTTGTTTATAATATTTGTTTTTTCCAAATAAGTAGTATTTTTATTCCATATATGAATAAGTTTAAGTACAGAAATACTTATATTATATTTGTATATAATTAGAATTACAACAAAATACGGAAAAATACCTTTTATTTTAACACAAAAATACTTGAAAAACGATGAGTACAATCTATCTCAGTGTATGTAGTAAATATTTCTATATTGAGGTATTATTTAAAGACTAAAACTTATAATTATAGTACAGGAGCTAAAGCTCCATTCTAACCCTACTGAACTTATTCGGCGTCGCGGAACTTTCTCCATGTCCCGTTGGAACATCGGTCTTTTTCTTCTCGGCGTGAAACTCCTCCATTTAGTATGTGGGCCACCGCTGGCCAAATGATGTTTAAGAAAACAGTTTATAAAACAAAAACTGACTTGATGAACGCTTCTATATTACCTTTGGCAACACCAGTTACTGTCTCTTTCCTAAAGTGCTATTTTGTAATGTAAGTTAATTTGTTTTGCCGGAGAAAATTCACTTATTATAATATTATTTATTATTTAATTTTATAAAGGTAATCGTAAACTATTTTCTAATTCTAAGTTTTCCTTCTAGAAACGAACCATCCATTTTTCGACCTAAAAATGGAATGTAATTCAATTTGTAAATTTTAGGATTTTTCAAACTCAAAATTTATATATTTTCAGATAGGAAATAAAGCTTCTAGGATGTCTTCGTCGCCGGTAGTAATTTCTGCCGCTTCGAAGCATACTGCTTCGGTAAGTTTGACTTAATTTAATTTACCATTATTTACTGACAGCAATTAGAACGTGTCCTAATCGTTAATTCTATCGTTTCCTCATCGATTTTGCAACTTTTGTTATGTTATTAGTCTACTCTTGTTTATCGATCTATAAATTTAGAAAATTATTAGTTGACGTATGTTTATTGTGTATCTGCAGTGCGCCATTAGTTGAAAAAATGAAATTTTATTTTTGCGGTATTTTCCAATGAAGAAGAAATTACTTTTCTATGTATTTAGTTATCTGGTTGTTTTTTGGTGACATATTTAAAAATCTACTTATAATAATAGTAATTTGTGTAACTGCTTGTTGCATATACACAGATGCAGTGTATTATTACTTTGCACATCTGGCGATTTTGTCTCATTGAATTTGATTGTGAAATCCTTGTATATCTATATACTAATGACAAACTGAAACCACAATATAGTTAAAATTATTTAAAGGATATAGCAGTAAAATTGCAATTGTTAAGAAATTAAAAAACTTTCTGAATTTGTAAATTGTGAAATTCAAAAAGTGTTAATAGTGCAACTGATATGCAAATAACAAGTATGTATCATAAGTTTTTACCAATTCAAGAGTTTAATTTATTACATTGCTTCTTACTGGGCCATGAAGAATTTTTTTAGGTATATTTATTAATAAAGCATGTTTCTATATTAATTGGTAATGAATATTTGTGTGTTATATGTATTGTTATTGTGTGTTGTATGTAATGTAACTTTTGGATGAATTGTATAAAAGTGAGTTTAGTAAAATTGATATTTGCAAACGAAGCAGGCACGTACGTATAGATTTTTCATAGGGGTGGTTCAGTGACTGAGTGACTTATCCCCCCCCCCCCCCCCCCCCCAAAATAAAATATCCCCCATTTTTTTAAACTTATTAATTTTTATTCAAGTAAACAGGAATACATTGACATGTAAATATCGATACAGCTACATTTATCATTTATTTTTCATGAAATCTTTACCTTATGTTAGAGAAAATTCAGCACAGGGCTATTAAAATGGTTCAAGGGTTTTCAGGCATGAATTATGAAGATAGATTAAGAAATTTGAATATGTATACTCTGGAAGAGAGAAGGGTTAGGAGAGATTTGATTCAACTATTCAAATTTATCAAACAAGGAGATGTGGAGGGTTTAGATTTTAATATGTGTGATAGAACGAGAGGTCATGGGTTTAAGTTAAACAAATCTCATTTTAATCGGGAAGGGAGATAACACTATTTCTATAATAGGGTAATAGACTAATGGAACAACTTGCCAGTGAATATTGTTAATTGTAAAGGAGTAACGGATTTTAAGAAGAAGTTAGATATGCATTGGGGGATAGTTAAGAGGTACTAGATGAACCAACCTTGTTGGGCCTTGAGCCTGTTGTTGGTCGTCAATATTTGTATTTGTATTAACTATTTTTAAATAAATTTAGAGAACGAATTTAAATTTTGAGATTCCTTGTTTAAAGTAATATATGAATACCGTTTTAAAATCTTTTCTCTTCGTCGCCGAAATTCAAATGCTATAAACTGCATAACGATGACGTCATGTTACGCTTAGTTTGAGATAAAAATAACCTCAAAACATGTTTTTGAAGCCTTTTGAAAACTATTTTCCGGGATAGGACCCCCGGAAAACACCAGGTCAACTCAACAAGTATTATACTAGAAATTGAATTTTTTCTAGTTGTTTAAAGTATATTTATGATTTTTACAGTTAATTTTTTTTCTTGATTTTCAATAGGAGGGGTTTGAATTCAAGATAGTGAAAAGAAATTAAATAAATTGATAGTACTAGGTGCATAACAGCTTAACTCATGAGCATAAAATAAACAAAGTTTATGTGCAGAAATTAAAGGATAATATGCAAAAGTTTCTAAATTCCAGATGAAACTTCTAAAACTAATTTATCATTAACTATTTCAAGCCAACAAGCTTGAAAAGTTAGATAGCCACATTGTGAGAAACCCTGAAGCTGTTCTAGTTATGTGGATTAAAGTTTCAGTTAAAGCAGTATCTGATATTGAGGCTGGTGGTCACCAAATTTGCATTAGCATATTTTGCATATCTGTGGCCTAAAACAAGAAGGACCAACGTCTAATACTAAACCAATGCAATATTAGTCCCTGTTGCAAGCCACAGGTATAGCACACAAGACTGTTAGGTATTCATTTGCTAGGCATTCTTTTAATCAGCAATATATCATTAAAAATCTGTTTTGATCTTTTGTTATAATTTAAAAAATAAATATTTGTTTACTGTCACAAATTATATAATTAAGTCAGTTAAAAATATTTTTTTTTCTTTATATGTGTAGCTCCAATTATTTCTAATAATCCAATCAACTTTAAAATGATTTAGTTTATTTTTAATAATTTATTGCAATTGTAGCTGGTGTTGACTTTATCCTATAAAAATTGTCTTTTCCCCAAGCTAGGCAAGATTTTTCCATGGTTTAGTAAAAATCAGTAAATTTCTTTTTGTTGGCTGGTAGATTTCAGTAGAGGATTTTGTAATCTAAACTTGGCTTTGAAAATCATAGTTCAACCTTTTTAATAAATCAGTAGCGGTTAAGACTGTAAATTCCTAGTGCGTGGTGCAAGATTGTTGCAGTTCTGAAAAATTGTCGCCAAGGCCAAAATGATGTTTTTACCGGCAAGTCGAAATGGGCTACGGTTTGGATTAATAAATAACATTGCACAATGAGCTATTGGTGATGGTTCGGATTAAACATTTATGCAATCAATAAAAATATGAGCAAATCGGAAGTCTTAAACTCGCGCATGTACCGTTTGCTAATGTCACAGACTTGTATCTCGATTCATTCTACTGGGCAGAAGTTGGCCTATGGCCTTTGACTAAATAAGGATCAAAGCAAGTACCCCCTCCGAGTAGTTGCATGGTGCTTGTAGGCAATATCCTGGGAGCAGTTGATTATGGCGAAAACAATTAAACAAGATAATGTGAAATAAAAAAACCTTGCATCCCAGCGATTTGATTCGACCACTGACCAGCATAAACTGGGCGTGCACGCTGGTGACTGGATCCTTGAAGTTGACTTTATGGATCTGGAACTATAACTATTCTATGCAAAATGAACTGCTTCAGCTATATGTGCTTGCAATCCAGCATTCATGCACCAATGAATAAACAACATATTTAAGTTAAAAAATATGTACTATTAAATATGCATCTGCCGCGTAATACATCCATATTGACAAAAACACAGCCATGACTGAATTCCAACCCGAGATCCGACCATATACGCTTAAAAATTAGGGTTGCCACAAATAATTTCAATGCTCTGTGCATTATAAATCAGGGTTGTCATATGTCTTGAGCTTCAATAATTTGATTTTATATGAAAAATATATGGGCAGGCACATAAGGATTGGAAATTTCACTCTCCGTTATCGAACTTTAAGCTTGTCAATGTTAACCACTAACTATTTCCTAATACAATATCTAAACTAAAACTACGAAGAGAAACATATTACATATTAATTGACAGTATTGGTGTCATTTATAAACAATAAAATTAACATAGAAATATTAAAAAGTGTAATTATGGTTTAAAAAAATTAAAAAAAAAAATTATAAACGATAAAGTAAAAAAAGTAAGCAGACATACAGTGTAACACACTATTCCTTAATCATACATAAGGCAACGGAAAATGTGACTGATTTTTGAAGTAGTTAAATTGTTAGGGAATTTGTTCGTTGTTCAAAAGAATCCGGGTAAAGGAAAGAATCCAAAGTAATAACAAAAACATTTATTGATAGTCTTTCTTTTTACATAAAATCTTCAATCCAAAATTCTGAAATATCACAGAAACAAAGTACACTTAGTACAATGTTAAAAAAATAGTATGCCAAAAACAAGTAACACATTTAAAAATATATCGGTATTCATATGTTGAGAAGAAAAATTGGTAACCTAATTCACATAACATGTGTCTTTGTTGTTACATTAATTTAAAATGATATATATATATGTCAGATATCACACATGACTAACCAGCAAATAATTATAACTAAAATAAAAATTAAAAAAACACTATATATTTTAATACAATAAAAATTATACTCGCGTAAAGTGAACAAAAATATTTTAAAATTAATAAATGAATTCACCAGTTCCAAATTAAATTGCAATTTGTTATTTATTCTGAAGAATATGAAAATTCATTGGTTTTTTTTTTGTTTTATCATGTAGTTTTAAGTTTAATTATATTTATTTCAACTATTACAGGTAATTTTCCTACATGGACTTGGTGATACTGGGTGAGTTTACTATATAATTTATGCTCTTTAAATAATTTTTAAAAGATAATGTCAGCTTGGTGGAAAAAAACAGGCTGTTTTGAGATATATATATATTAGTGTTTTTGTTTTGATGGAGCCATACAAGACTGTTAATCTTAATTTTATATGCGACAGTGATTTATTTCTTATCACATTTAAAATTAACTATAGTATATTTAAATGTATTAATGTTCTAATTAAATTTTGCATTTTGTAAAATAACCTTTATATATTTTTAAATAATTCATTCAGGTTTTTTTCAATGAAATTTTTTAACTTAAGAATCCTTAGTATCATTCCTGCAATCTCGATTACCATTATTAAAAAGCAGAATAATTTACACAAATAGCTTAAATCAAATAGTTTTCTTGTAAAAGAACATGTTGGTTTTTTAATGAATATTTTGCTGTTTCAAATTTTTTATAAAAATATTTTCAGTATTGTAATTTATAAATAACTGGACTGTCACAATATTTCATTCTTTTTTCAATGTGTATGTGTCTAATAAGGTGTGAAAATACTTAGTATTAGCAGGAAAAATATATTGTACTTGGTTGTAATTTCAATAAGTTAAAAGGTATTCAAAAATTATGTTCTGAATTTTTTTTATTACCTTTGAGTAAACTATTTAGCTATCACTAAATAATTTTAAGAAAAGATTTTTAAACTTTATCTTATAGAACCTTCAATTATTTACTTACAAAAAACTAAATGTTGCATTTATATATAATGTTTTTTACTTATTTTCATCAATTTTAATAAAGATTTTATATGACCATGTATTTAATTATTTTTTTTAAAGCTAAGTTGTAATAATGTTTTTGTAGTAAAGTAATTTTATATAATATTGTAAAAAAAAAGGAATACTTGTATATTTCCGTTGCATGTTGAAAGATAGTTTCTCTAGTTCTGATTAAATAATATGCTGGTAATATTATTATATTATTACTTAAAATTAAGGATTTTTTTTTCTAGACATGGATGGGCTGCTGCATTTCAGATGAATAAGTTACCACATGTCAAGTATATTTGCCCTACTGCGTAAGTTTTTAAATGTACTCTTTTTGTATGGCACTTGTTTAAAATGTCAATGTAGTAAAATTTATCTTTTTTTTTTCTTCTAAAAATTAAGAATTGATAAAAGCTGATTTTGTATATTGAATATTAACTTTATTTTTATCCCATAGAACAGTCAAAATTGTAAGGCAACCAAAAAAAGTTAATTTCGTTATCTGTGTATGTCCATTGTCAGGCCATGGATAACATATGAACTTTGAATAAGATTGAAAAGTGTTTAAAATTCTGAATTTGAATGCAATTTTGCTTTAATAATCCTCAAGCATGTTGTTATTTTAAAATTCCTTTTTTCCTGCTTTTGTAGTATTTTTTTTAAGGCTTAAAAAAATTCATTCATTGTAGTCCAACAATGCCTGTTACTCTAAATGCTGGCCACAAAATGCCATCTTGGTTTGATTTGAAGACCTTAGATGCTGATGGCCCAGAAGATGAAGAAGGAATAAAAAGAGCTTCTGAATCAGGTATATTGTTTTTAAATTGTTTAGTAATAATAGTTTAGTTTGTAATAGTTTTTTTTAATGAACACTTTAACTTAAAATAAGTGTGTTTTAAATTTTGAAATCCATTTGTGAAATTATTTTATATGTAGGTAACCTAACCATACCTGGTTAATAAAATTAACCTAAATATTTGGTTAATTAAAAAAAAAATAGTATACTCATTTAAAAAAATCATAGGTTTAATAGGTAAATGAATTGTGTTTGTATGTTTTAGTTTTTGCACTATATCTGGTATCATCCAAACAGTTAGGTAATCATGTGATGTTATATTAGATTTTGTGTGTGATAAAATAAATAAATTATTGAGTAGAAAAAAAGTTTTTCATTTCAGAAATCATGACTTTACCATTTAAACCATGATTTTACCATTTTTAACTTCATATATTGAATATCTGTTTTTGCTGTTCATGTCATATTTAGTTTTTAATGTATTTTTTTTAATTCAGTTTTTCATTATTACCAAAATGCATGATCTTTTTTATTTCACCTACTTAATGCATTCATTTAAAAAGTTAGCTACATGCTTGCTTTAATATTTATTATTAAATTTTAGGTATGTCAATGTAGTAATTGTAGCAATGACTAAAAATAATGTAGACTGTTAAAAAAAATGCTATCTTGAGTAAACACTATGTTTTAAAAAGGATATAAAAAATTAAATTAAGTAATCTGCAGATGAAACATGGCTTATATTGATATTTATAAAATTAAAATATAAATCTGATTGTTTTTTTAATTAAACTTTTTTATGTTATTAGTCTTATTTATATTATGGTTAATTTTTTCTTATAGAAATTATCAGTTTTGTATTGTGAAGAATGGAACATTGTACATTAACTGACATGATTACTTGAGAATGTGCATACATGTTGTGTTATATCATACAACAGTAATTAAAATTACTTTCTCAATAATAAACAAATAATTAAAGATTGTTTACATATTTTCTAATCTAGTAATTGAACATTTAAATTTCATTATAATCTGTTTTCACTATCTTCAAATTAAAAATGTTTTTTTATAAGAAATGTATTCAGCTTTCTACACTGTTCTGTTTTTCAAAATAAGAATATAAACATAATTTTCCAAATTTAATGAAATTTGGTATGTGTACAAAGTATTATGGGACATCAATTTATACCATATGGTAGAACAGCGAAAGTACCCACTTAATATCAAGAGTAATGTTCTTGAAAGCTGAACATCCGAAACCGACCTTGCAAAATGATATCTATAACAAGTTAACTTGTGCATTTTAATTAGTTGCCTATCTGAAAAGCTATTTAAGCATTTTTAGTTTGTGCATTTACTGTTTAAAAACAAACACCTGGTAACGTGGTTCTTTGATATAAGTTAACCGTCAGGATTGTATTAAGAAATATTAATAGTTGAAAATTCAACTTTTAATTTAAAAACTCGAGTTATATGCACATCTGACAGATTTGCGCAGTATACCTATGAATGATGTATTACATCGATTATTTTATTGTTTAATATATTTCTTATACTTTAGTATTTAGGATGATTGAGGAAGAAGAACAAAGAGGAATTCCATCTAATCGGATCATTCTTGGGGGATTTTCTCAAGGTGGTGCTCTTGCAATATATTCTGCTCTTCGCTTCACTAAACCTTTGGGCGGTGTAGTGGCTTTAAGCTGTTGGTTGCCTCTTTATAAGCAATTTCCTTATGTAAGTTTTTCTTCACTAATACCCTCATTTTAAAATCAAAAAATGTAAATAAATTATTATACAATTATAACAAAATGACAAGTTTATTTCTCTAAAATACATAATAATTGTCACATGTTTTCTTGATGGTGCTTTTGTGTTAGCTGGGTAAAATTGGTAATGTGTGCAAATGTCCTAAGTTTATTACTGTTCAAACTTGGCATAAGACAGTAGATTGATATCAATAGAGTCCAAGTTGAATTTTCCTTTTATTAAAAGATGGGTATGTCATTTATGCATTTATTTTGAAACAAACTAAAGCTCAACAAAAGAATAATCGACTTGACAATAAGCATTCAGCTACATGAAGCATACACAAATTTAATTCATTAAACATCTTCCGATTAAAATATTTATCATAAGAGCAAGATTCTACTCTAAACTGTTATAATTTCCAATTAAAAAAAAATACTCCAAAACTCGTAAATATAACACAACATATCAAAAATGGACAATTATAATCACAAGAAACTAAGCTGTAGGTACTAAATACAGAACAAACAATTGACCATGCTCAAGCATACACAAGTTGGAAACATAAAATCGAAGGTGTGATGTTGTTCATGACAATGCACAGAATTATCAGAATTTGCATAAGTAATGATAAAAAATTGCGAGACTGAAAATATCTATTTGCACATCAAGTAGGTTTTGACAATGATCTTGCACTGTGAAATGGTCAAATACTTTGATCCATTTAAAAAAATTGACAAATTCAGTTTTAACTAAAAGCTGTCTGTTTGGAATTTCAGTTTGATGTGAATAACAACTCCACATAATGGGCTATTTTGACAATTTAGAGATTTGTAAATAGTTGCTAAGTCCCATTTTACATAAACAATTAAAACAAATGTGAGCTTCTCTGTGATTCGAGAATTCATATCATGTGGTATGAATTCTCAAATCATTATTTTGTTTGTAGGTTTTAATTTGTTGTGCATATTTAATGTACAACAGCCTATTTCACATGGAAATCTGTGATAACTGCACCATCTCGGATTCTTAATCCGATTTTTTTTGCCATATTTTTTTATAAACTAGATATTCATATGTATTAGTACATTTGTTTTTGCATGGTATGTTAAACATTTCTTTGCCAAAATGTCATTTTACCAACATTTCTTAAGTATTTGGTAAATATGTATTAAATTATTTTGCAGGCAGCTGAAGGAAATATTGAAGTTCCTTTGCTTCAGTGCCATGGAGAATTGGATACAGTAGTTCCTTATAAATGGGGTCGGATGACTCATGAATTGTTGAAAACATTCATGTCTCACACGGAGCTTAAAACATACAAAGGGCTATGTCACACTTCATGTGAAGATGTAAGTATTTTCAAATATTTTCCTATTAATGAGGCATCTTCAATAACTTGTAAAAGAATATATTTTGGGTTCATAAGCATTTTTTTTATATTTATTCACTTTTTAGGCTTTTTTAACAATGTATCAGTTTTGGACAACAGTTTTAGAAATTGAAATAAATTTGTTTTGCAGTTCCATAATTTTTCTGTTTTCTAAAAGTATGTATTGGGGTTATTAGTGCCACATATCTAAAAAATAGGTAAATCTTGAAATAATTAAGGATAATAAAAATAACCTAAAAATTCAAGAAATGTCATGTAAAATGAAATGGTTATATTGGGAGTAATTTCTAATTCTGTGGAAAAGTAGGAAAACTTTTCAAAGAAGTTAAAATTTAAAATATTTCGAGGACATGCTTTCTTTCACAAAAAAATCCCTGTGTTTTCTTCATAAAACAACTGACATATGGGATGGTTTTATGTTATAACAAGGTTCTAATATACTCTTTTCTACTGTTTCGACTTTTTAAGAATGGTAACATGTATTCAACACGTTTGGTTACATATTGCACAATAAATGTTTATATGTAAAAAAATAAATGTAAAATAGTTTAACTTAAAAAGTAAAATTTTAAATTTCATTCATACATAAATACACTTATTTATCATTTTTTTTACACTTAATATTCCTGTGTTCTTTTTACAAAAACTCAAGTTTAACTTCAAGTTTGTTTATTTTTTCCTTGACTGCAAAAATAAAGTGTACTGTTGTTATGTATGGTTTCTATTGCCAGGATTTTTTTTAATTATTAATGTTTTGTGGAGGCAGTTTTAGAATTTTAGGTAAGTTATAAATGTCTTTTACTTATTTCGGCTGTTTTCATCTATGTCAATACCAATTTTACACTTTTAAAGAAAGTAAAAAGTGTTTAAAAATGTGAAAATAACGAAGTTGTATAATTTTGTTGCATATGGCACATATGTTGAAATGTGTTTAAATTTCTTTTAATTTTTAAAATGAGGTACAAGCAGACATCAATTTTCATGTTTTTTTTGTAGGAAATGAAAGATGTAGGCGATTTCATTCAGAAAGCGTTAAAGTAAATTTGTGCTTGGAGAAAAATTCATTATACTCATCATTTCACTTTCATTCAAAGTATTGTTTATTTACTCTCTTAGATATGCAATCTTGATTTTTTTTAATTTGGCATTTCAAGAATTCTGTACTAGGTGGGAGTGATAAAAAAAAAGCTATGTATTGATTAAGCTGTTGTAAAATATAATGAATAATCTAAATTTTATTTTAAAGTAATAAGTATGTTGTGTCTTTACATTTTAAAAAGACAATATATTCATATTAATGTAAGGTCTATTTTTGGGTAGAAAAGATACTTATATTTTGGTTATTTAAAATGTAATGTTTTAAATTGATTATTGTTTAGAAATATTTATTTACTGCGCATTTAAAATTATTGCAATTAAATTTTTTTATTGTGTGGATGAGAGAATTTTTTTCTAGTGGTAATTGGTCATTATTATTAATTTATAAATTGTGAAACTACAAAAAAAAAAATCTCAGTGTTTTTTTATCATTCATTGTAACATCACTTCATTGGCTTTATATCTTACAATTAAAATATTCTTTGCTTTTTATCCAAATAAATGCTAATATGCAACTAATGTAAAAGCTTTAAGTAGTCTACAAATTGGATTGCATAAATCTCATTTTAGTTTGGAAATTTGATTTATTTCCTGCCTTAGGTGTAAGAAGGTCAAGGTAATGTAGAAGGCTGATACTATTCACAATATAAGAATCACACATTCTAATATTTGATTAGATAACTTATATAATTGCATTTGTAAGGTATCTTAAAGAAGTTTTTGATGTTTGGAAAGTCGTCATGAACATAATTCTTGGATAACTTATGCATGTGTTGTTCTGTAATGTGATTGTTTTGCATTCATAGTTCCTCTGTAAAAAAATTGTTAAAATAACTCTTATCAGTTATGTTTATAAATGCTAGGTGTTGGTTATACAGTTTTTTTTAAAAATCTGGTATTGCTTCAAATATTTATATTCTACATAATTTTCATGTAATGTTCATTTTGCTTCAATAAAATAGTTACTATCTCACATGTTTAGTATCATTGCATTACCGTCACTTGAAAAGGTATTCTACATGAATGTGAAAAAATTGTACTAGCCTTTTAATATTATGTGTGCAGTACATTTAAAATTGTTAAGTAATAGTCAACGGGTAAAAAACATGTAACTAGTTTGTATCTAATTTCAAGTATAATAAACAGTATGGGAAAGCATAAAAAAACAGGTAATGTTAAAACAAGGCGTCTCACTTCAAAATGGCCTCTATCCATATACAGGTATTGCATATAGGCTCTTTTGCAATGATACGGCTTGAATATATATTTTCGCAATCTAGAATTTTTTTTTATATTAATTTTTTTTTTAATTTCTTAAAAGTTAAAATATAAATGCTTTTACTCTTTGTCCTAAACTTTATAATACAATAATTAGGAATTGTTAAAACTTGTAAGTGAACAAGCTTACTTCTAATAAATAAAAACCAAAATAATAACTGATTTATATTTTAGTGCATTTAATAAATGTATAATTAGATTAAAGATTGTATGATCTATAAGATTGATCACTCGAATATGGCCTATCCATATCAATTACGAGCTCATCGTCATTGGGCTCACTCTTGACAGATGGACTGAAAGGTGATGCTGGTGGATGGACAGTTGGTGCTGGTGGAGCATCACTTGAAACGGTTTCACCAGAAACTGATTTTTTGTTACTTCAACAATTCAATTGTAACATATGTCTTGATTTTGAACACTGGTGTTTGGAATTGCCTCTTAGGAACAGAAGATTCAGTTGCTCATTGTACGACGTGTGGATACTACCTCTAACGACACATGTAGTTTCGACTATCTCTTGGAACTTTTTGCCCAACCCTTGCAACTGTGGTTGGTACTGATGAACACTTGTACTGGCGGATCGTGGGCTTTGCCAGTCTTTTGGGAAAAAGGAATCCCTATGCCTTTTCCAGCTGCTTTCATCAGCATATCATCATTGGACAAGAGGTATTTCTCTCTGGATCTCACTATACCCACAACACCAATTTTTTTTTTTTTTTATTGTATATAAGCTTGAGCTATGGGAATGGATTGTCAGTTGTGCCCTGATCAACGTCCTCCATGTATGTTGTGCGTGTTTTTACTTGTTACCCCAAAAATATATTTTTTAATGACTAGGCTTGTGTTTCGGGTAACCAGAATCTGTTTTCAAGTGGTTTTGAACGAGATGAATCGTACTTATGTTGTCGTGATTCAAAATACATTTGGCTCCTTGATTTACATTCAACATAGGGAATTTCAATTGAAATTCCTGTTACAAGCTTGGTAAAAACATTTTTTGGCCATTCATGCTTGGAAATACGTTTGATAAAATCATTTCTGAGCTTGGAAATACGTTTTGGTATTTCATCATTGAATATCCCATTCAAGCTTACAAACCCAGACCCGGATCCACTTTGCCCCCTCCCCGAGGGGAGGGAGCTCGGGTAAAGACCCATGAGTGATTTTGATGATCTTTGTCCCATTCAAGCTTGGAAATACTTTTTGGTTTTCCCCATTCCACGTTGGAAAGCAACTGGCTTGGCGACAGGACTGGGCCTATTAAAGGAAGCCTCCTTTAGAGCTTTTCATCAGTCAGTCACTATGGATATCTTTCCCGTGAATCGAGTGTCCGAGACGGTGGAGCACTTGTATTTTGCTGCAGACCTTTGGGAAAAACAAATTCAACAACATCGGGTGCAAGCCTTCATTTCTTTTATGGAACCCAACGACCATAAACGGATTTTTCATAACTCCCTGAAAAAGGAATGGGTCTAGAGGCTTCTCGACAATTTCTTGAGGTGTTTGGCCGTGTCCAAGTATACCAACTATTTTGATCCCAACTAAGTGCAGTGGGAAAGAATCGTCAAGAGACTCTTGAAAAATCCTGAACGCACCTTGAAAAATGCAGATACCCGATAGGGATTTACACTAGACAACATGTACCTGGTCAAGTGCGAATTTATGTTTGGACACTGGATTGTGGATCCAGGGATCCGTTGCGTGTTTAAAACGTCGCAAGCTCTCGTGGTGTGCTACGAACTGCCAGCCTCCAGTGTCAATTCCCGATCACAGCCGAATACTGTGCGAAGGAGTTTAAATGCCTACGACCAAATGCTTTACGATCAGTACGTGTTCCCCCTCAGGGGGCTCGCATCTTGTGAGTACGGGCTTGGCCCCCCCGAGGTACCCTAGCTGGGCCTTAGCTTTTTTCTTTCTTTCCTTTTTAGCGAAGGCCCTACCATGTGCACGATTTTTGGTTGTTATATTTTGTTCTTACGTTCGTTTTTTCCTCTGTTTATCTGTTCATCTGTTACAAGACGTCGGTTTAATAAACCATATTTAATCTGTACAGTTTCGTAATTTAACTATAGTTTGGCGCAGCTTAGCCATAACTGGCTCTTGCAATAAAACACCAACCAACCAGTACGTGTTCCAACCCCACTCCACGTACACCATTTCTTCTGGAACGTGATAGCTGTGCAGAAAACACTATTTTCGGTGGATGTGTCGCTTGTTTCAAACGTCGCAAGCTCCCATGTTGTGCTACGAACTGCCAGCCTCCAGTTTCAATTCCCGATTCCAGCCTAATATAGTGCGAAGGAGTTTAAATGCCTACGATCAAATGCTTTACGACCGGTACGTGTTCCACTCCACGTACACCATTGCATCTGGAACGCGATACCTGGTGATGGCTGTGCGGAAAACACTCTTTTCTGTGTACGTGAATCTGAATCGTGTGACTGTTCCTGGAATGCAGTCGTATAACCACCAAGTCCTCCAGTTGTGCAACTGTCCATGCCAGATTGGATGGACTTGGAACCTGTGACCCCTCTCATGACTCCTGATGACATACAATTTGATTTTGAATGAACTCCTCTTTGGGCATGAAACCGATGAAATTCCGTTATTGGATGAAGCCATGTTGATGGAATTGGTATTTGAACCATCGCCCCAAGAAGATCAACTCTTGGACTTGACGCCGCCAAAACATTTCCCTGTTGTCAAACAATCATCAGCCATTCAATTTGTAAAACCGATTGATTTATCATGTAAATAAATAAAAATAGTTTTTTCCCAATCTGTCGTTTTGCTTTTTTGAAAAAAATTTGATGAGGTCACGGATATTTATTATTGGATATTTTATATTTCAAAGTATGTTATTTTCATAAACAATTCAGATTCAATACCTAATATTCTGAAGTAGTTTAATGCCCTCATTTTGGCCTAACTTCTCTGTTTCGAGTTAATTGGAATGTATGTTCTTACTCGTGGATGATAATGCACATACTTACCATTCTTTCATTGTCAATGACTTTCATGAAAATGAAGCTCCTCCCTTTCCTACGCCTATGGTTACGACTGGGCATTTGGGAAATATCACTACAAATGACAGTTATGCTTAACTTTTGAACATTCGTGTAGCTACATCCTGTGGCGTCTTCTTCACATATACCTGTGGGTCAGGACTGGAACACAGTGTTCACTGGAAGACTACGTACACCACCTTCATACACAATCAAACTTCCGTTTAAAACAAATTGAAAGACTCAAAACTTTAATTTTAAAATATTTAATTAAAGTTAAATTTTTAGATTTAAAACAAAACATATTATTTAAGTTACAGATTAATTACAATTAATACAAAGAAAACAGAAAGGACTCCTAAACAGACAGGTCCCATCTAAACGACAATCATGTCATTGCAGCTCAGTGTCCTACGGGTCTCTGCCGTTTCTTTCACAGGTAGGAAACGCAAAGTTCATGAAGCATGGAGTCGCAAGCTGGTGGCTCCACCTAGTGTCACTATATAGAAATAGTAGTTCCGATGATGGTAGAGATTGAGAGTTCTTGGGATGTTACAGACTTCTTCCCCCCCTGGAGAACTTTCTGCCGGAGGTTACCGAGGAAGAAAGTTAGTGAGAACATCATGGCATTACGAAAATGAGAGAGTACCTTTACCAGTGGGATCAGCACTGAACTAAATAACTAATTATTTAATGATATAGACATATTATATATGATGATACAATAAAAGAAATAATATCATTATACAGTTTTACAAATGCACATATTAAGTAGGTTCCCTAAGAGTGCGGATCCTGCTCAATCCATCAGCATTTTGATGCTTTGATCCACTGCGGTGTTTTACCTCAAAATTGAATGATTGTAAAGCTAAAGACCAACGCATAAGGCGAGCATTTGTACTGGCATGAGAGTTCAACCACACAAGAGGATTATGATCAGTGACAATGGTGAAAAAGTTCCCATCAAGGTAACACCTCAGTCTTTGGACAGCAAAGATGATTGCAGCGCACTCTTTCTCACTCACACTGTACCGTTTCTCAACACTCGAAAACTTTTTACTTAGATAGATAATGGGATGTTCTTGGTCATTATCGTCAATTTGGGATAGGACAACTCCCATTCCGTGGTCTGATGCATCTGTTTGCACGATGAAGGACCTGTTGTAATCAGGAGCGTAAAGAACAGGAAAGTCACAAAGCGATGCTTTAAGTTTGTTGAACGCTTGTTCACATTCGGCAGTCCACTTGATATTTCCTTGACGAACTTTTCCTTTCAGTGTATCTGTCAAAGGAGAGGCTATTGATGAAAACATCGAAATATATCTGCTGTAGTATCCAGCCAGTCCTAGGAACCCTCTGACATCAGTTTTGGTTTTAGGTGGGGGATAATTCTTGATTGCCTCGATCTTCAATTCTGCCGGTTGTCTGCAACCCTGTCCGACTACATGTCCCAAATACTGTATTTGGCCTTGAGCAAACTTGCACTTTGACTGTTTGATGGTCAATCCAGCATTCTTTATTCTTTCAAGTACTATGTCGACTTGTTTCAGATGTTCTGGAAAGGATCTTGAGAAAACTGCAATGTCATCAAGATATGGCACGGCGAATTCTTCACACCCTTCCAATAAATGTGCAACCATTTTGCTGAATTCGTATGGCGCATTCTTTAACCCAAATGGCATTCGTAAAGGACGGTATGTACCAAAGTTTGTGACAAAGGCAGCCAGTCTTTGGGCACGTTGACTTAGTGGTATTTGCCAATACCCTTTTGACAAGTCCAACACCGTTATATACTGGGCCGATGAAACTATTTCAACTCTTTCTTCTATGTTTGGCAATGGAAAAAACTTAGTTTTGGTCACCTTATTAAGATTTCGGTAATCCACGCACGGTCTTGGATCTTTTCCTGGAGACTCAACCAAAATCATCGGAGACGTGAAATCAGAAAATCCGACTTCAATGATCTTCATAGCCAACATCTTCTGGATCTCTTCTTTCAGAATAGCATTCTGTCTGGGAGAATTTCTGTAGGGTTTTGACAGAAGTGGCGTATCGTTGTTGAGCTCGATATCATGAGTCACAAGATCAGTTTTCCCAGGCACATTTGAAAAACATGTATCATATTTACAAACTAATTTCTTTAATTGAATGATTTGCTCTTCGGTTAACTTGGTTTCCTTGTAATGGTCTTGAAACATCTCATCCAGGTCCAGGATATTCGGATTAGCGTCCACATAAGGAATTTCCATCTCAGTTTCATTCAATTTGTCTTCTGTTTCACAGAGCAGAAAATTCACCTGTTCAGGTCTTCTGTAATAAGGTTTGAGCATATTCACATGGTAAACCTTGGAAGTAGCTTTTTCGTTAGAGAGTTCGACCACATAATTTGTTTCAGAAAGCTTTCGGAGAATTGTTCCGGGACCGGTCCAATGGGGACTCATTTTGTTTGCTTTGAATGTTGAAAATATAAGTACTTGGTCGCCCTCGCGAAATTCTCTTTTGATTGTTCTCTTGTCGTACCACGTTTTGTTTTTCTGTTGTGATTTTTCCATCTCCGTGGTTGCAAGTTCTTGACACTGTTTCATTCTGTTTATCAAAGCGAAAACATAATCCGTCACAGGTTCGTCTTCGTCTTCTTTATTCATCCATTTCTCATACAACAACGTCAAAGGAGTTCTTAAATTTTTTCCATGAACTAGCTCAGCTGGTGTAAATCCTGTACTTTCATGTGTAACAGTTCGTAGGGCAAACAAAGCGGGAGATATCGCTTTTTCCCAATCAGTTCCAGCCTCCAAGCATAGTACTTTTAAAATCCTTTTGACAGTTCGATGAAATCTTTCTACCGGGTTACTTTGAGGATGATAAACGGAACTATGAACAACAGATATTCCAAACTTTTCCAGAAAAGTTGTAGTGAGTTCACTAGTGAACGAGCTTCCTTGGTCCATCTGCAGTATTTTAGGAAATCCCATCCTACTAAATATCTGCATTAAGGCTTCAACAACAGAAACAGATGTGATATCTTCAACCGGAACGGCGTCTGGATATTTTGATGCTAGACACATGGCAGTTATGAGATATCGTTTGCCACTTGGAGTAACTGGTAGAGGTCCACAAGCATCGACGTTGATTTTTGAGAAAACTTCTTGTATCACAGGAACTATCTTCATTGGAGCCTTCTTCTTGTCATTAGGTTTCCCAACCCGTTGACATCTGTCACAACTTCTGACATATTCCTCAATTTCTTTATAGCAATGCGGCCAAAAGAAATACCTGGAGAACACATCTTTAGTTTTGGTCACTCCCAAATGACCTGAAGTTCCCTCGTGGCACAAAGATTTCAATTCTTCTCGATACTTTTCTGGTATGACCAATAAAGGCCTCTCCACTCCTAGCTTATCCACTTTCTTTTTAATAAGTATGCCATTGGAAAGTACTTCAAACTCTCCTGCCGGTTCTTCAGGAGGTTTTCCTTGTAGCTTGTCCATGATTGGCTTCAGAACTGGGCAATCTTTCTGCTGAGATGCAAAAGTTCTAGAATCCACTTTCAAAAGAGTCAATCCCTTGTACTCAGGCTCTTCAGCTGGGAAGGAGAACAAATCATCTTCTTCGATCACAATGTCGTGATCTTCTTCATCCACAAGCACAGGACTGTCCTCTTCTTCCGAGACATCTTCGGTAGATCCCCTTTCTGGTTCTGCCAGACGTTTCTGAGCTCTAGTCTGAATGGCATTAACTTGATAAGGAACTGGATTTTCCTTCATCTTCTCCAGAAGTGCTGCAGTTCGATTCCCGAGCAGGTACCTTCCTTTGTCGACCTGGCTCCAAACAACAGCGGCTTTAGTGATGACATGTCCGAACTCCCCTTTCAACTCCACTTCTGCTAATGGCAAACAAATAGGAGCTTTATCCAAAGGTTGTTGCACCCAGACATTTTCACCTGTAAGCATTTCTGGCTTGATTCGATTCCGACACACCACATCAATACTTGATCCAGTATCACGAAGGATTGGCATCTTGAATCCATTCACTTCCCCTATGTAGGTGTATGGCAACATCGATTCATCGTCTTCCACTCCAATAATGCGATTGAGGTTGGAAGAGTTCTCTTGTCCTTTTTTCATCAAGGGACAATTTGGTCGCAAATGTTCAGTAGAATCACATCGGTAGCAACGCGGTTTCTTGCGCCTTTCGAAGATTTCAGGTGATCTGGTCGTCTTCTCTGTTTCAAGTTTTTCTACCTTTGCTTCTCTGAATTGCGTTTTCGGCTCCCCGTTAAACTTGTTTTTCCAGTACGGGACCGCTTTATTTCCAGAGGAAAAATCCTTCTTTCTCAGGAGTCTTCGAACACTATCAAATTCGTCCAACTTCTCAGCAAGGTTCTCTGGACATTTGAATTGCGCCCATTCGTCAATGAAATGTTCTCTTGACTCTGCAGGGACCCTCCTCTTCATTTGATCCGTAATGATGAGATCACACAATTTCTCGAAAGAACTTACTTCCATACCCTGGATCCATTCCCGGAAGTAATTCTTAATTTCATAGAGAAAATCTTTCCACGAGCCATCAACACTCTTGTTGTGTTGACTAAATAACTGACGAAACTTTTCTGGTGTCAATTTGTACCTCTTGAGTAAAACCTTTTTTACTTCATGATAATCATTTGACACCTCCTCAGTTTCACGAGCAATGAGTTGTGCCATTTCGTTAGGAAGCAACCCAATCAACTGAGTTACCCACAACTGCTCCGAGAGTTCCGCTCTTTTTGCTTGACGCTCAAAAAGAACAAGGTATAGACTGATGTCTCCATTCTTTGAATCAAATTTCTGCATCAGTTGATGAAATTCCAACCTAGGTTTCGATGCATTCAAAGGTGTTCCGCTTCTATTTTCCAATTCTAACTTCATCTTTTGAAGCTCAAACTGGCGTTCTTGTTCCAATCTTTCCCGTTGCATTTTTTCTTCTCTGTCTATTCGTTCTTGTATTTCCCGTTGCCTCTTTTCTTCTTGTTCCTGAGTCTGTAGTCTCTCCGATACGATCGTCTGCAATAGATTCTTAACAAAAGCTTCTTCAAAATTTTCGTGACCCTGAATAGCTTTCTTCAGGTCAATAACTGTGGTAGAAGACTCAACTGTAATATTTAACTCAGATGCTAACACCTGTAAATCTACTTTACGAGCTGAACCTAAAAACGCCATTTTTCCTGAAAACGCTTTTACCGAAATTTTAATTTCCGAAATTATTTTATTTACTACGATAAATTCTTGAGAAGGACCCACACTCTTGTAAACTCAAAAGCATAAATAAAATTAAATTTGATCAACTTTATTTTCAAAGAACATAAAAAAACTATTTTTTTATTACACAACAACAATTTAAAATCAAATTTAAAATAATCTTTATTATATAAAAATATCATATACCTTCTCATTTAATTTAACTGAACAGGAAAATGCCATCTACACATATAAATTATTCAACCAAAAAAAAATCTATTAATAAAACGCATTAGCATTACATTCAATCGCTCAAAATAAAATACCACATAATAAAAAAGAAGTTTCTTTTTTTCGAACCCACATCAAGAAAAAAAAATCATACGCTCAATCTAAAAAGCAACAACCAAAACAAATATAAAAAGAATCCAACAAAAAAAATCAAAACATAAATTCTCTTTATTGCAAAAGTCTTTCGAATAGAATCTCGAATCACACTCCTTGTCAAAACACCAAATCTCCGCTGAAATAAATTCAAGGTTACGTAATTCAACCTTCCCCAATAGATGACTCGTCTACTATTTCGCGCCAAAACGAACAGCGGCGCCACAGGATCTGAAAACCCTTTCGATTCAACAAAGAAAGCAAAACTTCTTTCTTTCATACAATAATTAGATCAATTTTTACCAGTCAAACCGTTAACACAAATTTACACAATTCTAAAAATATTGTATATTTTAGAGCAAATCATACCATATATTTTTTTCCAGAATTTTTATATCAACACACTCTAAATGATCAATAATTATACACATGAATAAGATTCATTTTATAAACCCATTTTCTTTTATGCAAACTTTCATTAACCAGACAGATTAAAATGAACTTAAGAGTTCCAAAAATTTTTGCACTACAGAAAAAGAAAATAATTGTTAATTTCAAGTTAATTTGTGTTTCACTGATTTGTAAACAACAGTATCCAGCACTTATCATAGAATATCGACAACTTTTTCATATATATAAAGGAGACATATATACTTAATCAAAAATTATACAGCCAAATTCCAATGCTACTGTTCAAATTACAATATGCAAGACGCATTCATACACAAATGTTAACTTTGACTAGGGAATCACAGTTTTACTTAAAACCCAAAGTAATTTAATAATGTATTATCTAGAAGCCTTGGGCACTCATTTATTTTTGAAATTTTTTTTTCAAATAAACATAAAAAGCCCACCAAACTTCAAAGAAAATTCAAGATTGCACTAATCACTTTATTTTAAAACAATAAAACTGATCCCAAAAAACAAACTGGCAAAGCACTCAACTCACCATGGATCGCGTCGTTTCTGTCGCGACTTGGAACCTGCTGACTGCGGATTCCTTCATATCCTTTCGAGAAGACCTCGAATCTTTAGACCTTTTTCTGGGACACTTCTCTCCCGAAGTTGACGTATCCGGCAATCTCCTTGGAATAAAGACACTCCACTGGAAATCACTTTTCTGGATTCGGGATCCTGATACTGGGAACTGCTGGCCGTCGAGTCGTTGGGTCGAAATCCGTCGGCTGCCACCATTAAATGTACTCCTGTGGCGTCTTCTTCACATATACCTGTGGGTCAGGACTGGAACACAGTGTTCACTGGAAGACTACGTACACCACCTTCATACACAATCAAACTTCCGTTTAAAACAAATTGAAAGACTCAAAACTTTAATTTTAAAATATTTAATTAAAGTTAAATTTTTAGATTTAAAACAAAACATATTATTTAAGTTACAGATTAATTACAATTAATACAAAGAAAACAGAAAGGACTCCTAAACAGACAGGTCCCATCTAAACGACAATCATGTCATTGCAGCTCAGTGTCCTACGGGTCTCTGCCGTTTCTTTCACAGGTAGGAAACGCAAAGTTCATGAAGCATGGAGTCGCAAGCTGGTGGCTCCACCTAGTGTCACTATATAGAAATAGTAGTTCCGATGATGGTAGAGATTGAGAGTTCTTGGGATGTTACAATCCCTGTATGTAAATAGAGGTAAACTGTATAGAGACAAAAAGGATCCTGATGCTTACTTTGAAGTCCCAATATGGGGAAAACGGGTCGAAACTTATAATTGTATAATGATTATAAAGTTTGGAAAAGAAATTGAGGAGTTTTACATTTTTTTTTGCAATTTAAACTGGATTTTGTTTCCTATTACCATATTGTGGAAACTAATCGATAAGAATTGTATACTTATAACTGAGAGAAGAAGATTAAAATTAGTTTACTTTTTCTAGGGAAAAGGAACAAAAGTACAAAAAGCAGGATATTACAGGAGAGCTCATTAAGTTTACATCCCCATTTCCCAGCTAATACTAGTTCAACCAACACCGACTCAAATACAAGGCCATGCCTCTGATTTGTGACGTCACTATGAGTAGGCTGGATTTCCCCTTCCCCGCTCTGTTTCTTCGATTGAAGCGCTTGGTATTTCGAGCAGATGAATAGCATTTTTTCATTAGAAAATGAACTGTTACGTTGCCTAAACATTATTTACCTTACCTTTGCATTTCATTAAAGATATTTAAATATATATGCGCAAAAAAATACTCACATTAGCATGAAAATAAAAGTATCAAAGACCAAATTAACCAAAATTCTTTATTGAACTGAGCGTTTATATACAGTTATGCAATTTTATATGTTTGCACCTTTTCCACAACTTTGATCCCTTTTTTCAAAGTCTCAATTTTTTAGACTTTTTTTCAATTTGAATTTTTAATATAATATTTTTGCCTGCAATAGTTTTTTAATAATGATTTTGTAGCTGAAGTTAATATTAGTTTTAAAACACTCTCAGAACTATGGTCCGCTTCACATTGATCATCAACAAAAAAAATTCATTACAATTTATTAATTCCAAAGTTTTAACCACAAATGAGCGGTGATCAGTTATTTGTAAAAAATTGGTCTCATTTTCTTTTAAAAGCAATTTTTACATAACAATATAATTGTAACTTACAGCATTTACAATATCTGCAGATGGGTAGATTAAACCACCTCTATCCAGATATTCAATTAATTTATATTTATAGTTTCATTTTAAGGTGTTGTCAATAATCATTTGTTTTGAACTACTATATTTACAATTTATTTTTTTCATCGCCGAATGAGCACAATAGCCGGAAAGGTATACAATCATTGAATTTTCAATGCCTTTAAATTCTTACTCACCAACATTTATGTAAAAATCCGAAACACAAGGTTTGTCAGTCTGTATTAGTAATGAAATAATCTTTATAGAAAAAAGGAAAACCGACTTTAAGGAAAATGCGCTAAAAAGAAAAAATAATTTTTAATTCTACGATGAGTTTAAAAATTGAATTATTGAATATTAATTTTATACTTAGTACAACTTTTTGATATCGGCGCCAAAATTTGGGTATAATTTTTGTAAATTGGCACCAACTTCAAAAAGTTGTACTAAGTATAAAATTGATATTCAATAATTAAATTTTTCAACTCATTCGTAGAATTAAAAATTATTTTTTACTTTTTAGCGCATTTTCCTTAAAGTCGGTTTTCCTTTTTTCTAGAAAGATTATTTTATTTTTCCCTTTTTGGTTTTTAATTTAGCAGGTGGCTTCGCCCCCTCTTATTATTCACCGAGAAATTCAAGTAGCAACTTCTGCTCAACCGTGTATATTGTAAAACAATCCCTATCAATGCCAATAAATTCTGGTTAAATGAAATGTCATTGTTGAACAACTTCTGTTAAACAATGAAAATATTATGAAATCGGATTAACTGTATAAAACACCTCCGGAATGCATTCAGATTTCCTATTTTTACCATAATTTGTTTTTTAAAACCACTTAAAATGGAATTTTATTTTTTTTCGTCAATTTTTTTTCCAAAATTTCTAATATATTTTATTTTTTTAAAGTGATGTATCTGAATCAAAATTTGAATGCATACATCTATTTAGATATTATTCAAGATTTTAAATAAAAAAAATTGCTTCAAAATATTGAAAAACAAAAAAGGAGTAGGAATTTTAAAATTGTTAAAAAATTTACTAAAATTTTAATTTAAAAATAAATGTGCAATTTAAAAAAAAAATTGAGCGTCTTAAAATGGTTTTTTATGCATATTTATAAAGAGAAAAAAAATTGGATTGTACAAGTATAAAAATAAAGAAAAAAATGTCGAAGGTATCGGACCCCCTTAATTGAGAATTCCAGAGATAGTTGAATGCCGGATAACCCGGTATTTTTTTCAAATGCTCCCAAGTGAAACAGCCCTTATCCAACAATAAAAAAATTGTGCAATTTTCTGAAGTAGAACCGAAATCCCGCGCGAACATACATAAATTAAAAAAAAAATACATAACCGTCGAATCTATAACCCCTCGACATGGTGCGCGATTTGGCGGTTTTAATTTAAAGTTTATGTCGGTTTTATTTTGGAGTTTTGGTTGGCGCGCTGTTCAGTCGTTTAATAACAATTATATTAGTAATAACGATGTCAAATACTTCCCTGGTTTTTTTTTTAAACCAGTGATGTTTTAATCCAATTTAAAACTGACATCTACATGTTATCAATTTACATTAAAGAACGCAGATTAAATTATAAGCATAATCATAGATACCCTGGTTTAATATGTAGGAGTAAAGTCGTCCCTGTGTGTGTGTGTGAATTACACGAATCCATTTTCTGCGCAACGTCCGATTTTTAGAAAACGAAAACAGCTGAACTTTTGGTGTTTTCGTGTAATTTCCCTGACAATTGGGAACACAGCTTGTTTGTAAACCATAACTCAGATAATAAATAATAATCGCAGACTAAAACACACGGAATTTTCACCCATTTTGAGAAAACAAAGAAATTCGCGCTTAAAAAAAACCACACCACGAAGCGAAATCTTCCGTTTCTACCCGCTACCATGGCCTACTCGTGATGACGTCAGCTCCGGAAAGGTCACGTGAGGCACGGCCTTGTCTTTGAGTCGGTGTTGGTTCAACTGCTAAAAATTATTTAAACATATACCTGCTACCACATAACTTTAAAAATAAAATGCCAAATTCATCAGTATATTTCCTAATCAAAAACTTTTTTGAACTGATTCTTCCTCTTGAGCCATCGCCAATAGCCCATAGGGCATCTCTGTAGTGTGATGTTAAATTAACCAACCAGCCTTCTGGTTATAGAAAAACAATTCGACTAGAATTTTCTCTAAAAAGTGGGGAGTTGTCTCTATGTAGGGCCAGTGGCGGCGATTGGGTGCTGAAAGTGGGAGGGGGGGGGGGGGGGATGATAAAGGGAAACAAGAAGTCCCCCAAATAGGAGGGACTTAAAAAAATTTGCTATTATGTTGCTATAAAAAAGCTATGGTATTGCATACTTGTATTTACTCACTATTTTGTGTTATTTGAAGTATACCAACTTAAAATACACAGTAAAAAAAATTTAATAACATAAATTAAAAAATTAAAAGTTTTCATACCATAAAGCTGATTTGAGACAAGTTAAAAGCTTTCTCTTTTCGTTATTCTGACTTAAAAAGGCAAAACGAAGCACGATAACTTTCAGAAATACTATATAAAAGGGCCACAAAAACTAAAGTCCAATTTTCAGGAGTATAAAAATTATGAACTGTTCAAAACAACTTTATATCACTTGGCTATTTTAGCTATAGTCGAAGACAATTTAACTAGACCCTTAAGCGAAGTCTGCGATGTGTAAAAAGACTGAGCCTATGGACCTGATTGAATAAAAAAAAATCAACGGCTGTTTTAAAAACAAATAAATATCTATAGGAGTAGCCATAAATCATATACAGTTTGCTCTGTAGACTCCAAAATGACTGTACAAACGAGAGTCATGATTCATATTCGGCACCGTTTTCGCCTTCTTTCCCTACTGCTTATATATGTAAAACTGAGAATACGTGGGAATGAGTCATTCTGCTGAGAGCCAGATGCCCGATTTGGGTATTTTGTTGATTTAATACGTAGTTATACAATAAACTATTTTCTTGACGTTTTTGAAATCAAAGCATTGAGAATTAAAAAAAAGCTATTAAAAATTTTCTGCCATCATCTTTCAGAACATTCGCTGATAAGTAAAGTAAACAAATATACTTTTGTGGATTGTGTTTTAAAAATGTTAAAATCGGAGAATTTCTGACTAAAATAAACTATTTCAAAACCAAAATATTTATTAAGTAAAATTATTATAAACTATTACTTTCAGAAAAACTATAGAAATTATATGGTTAAAAAAGTTAATCGCTTTGATTAGACTTTGCAAATGTATGTTTTGTTTTGATTTAATTTAACAATTACTGGTACTTCAAAAGCAAAATTTATTGAAATATACTACTTGATTTAATATTCGAACTAGCAACTTGGCGCTGTTTAAAGCAGTGGCGTAGCCAGCATTGGGTTACTTTGGGTTAGAACCCCCCCCCCCCCCCATAGCCAGTTTAAAATCATTTTTTTTTTTTTTTTTAAATAATAAGGGCAAAAAAAAAAAAAAACGAAGATTTTTTTTCTGATTTCTACAGAGAAAACACGTCTCATTTATTTCCTGGTCTACCCCACATGCAGGCACGTCGTACCGGGGGGGGGGTGGGGGGGGGGGGGGGGGGGTTGGTGGGGAGTCCGACCCCCCCCTCCTCCCCTAATAATTTGGAAACCCTAAAAGTTGTGAATTTCAAGGTTTGAAAATACCCGAGTTGCGAAAATTTATGTCTGAAAAAAATTAATAGCTGCAAAATAGCTGATAGCTGAAAAAAATTAATCTGCAGCCGACACAACGCTAGTGGCGGAACTGTTTTATAAATTTCATTGTAATTTTTTTATTGCGTCAAGCGAATTTTTTTTTTAACCGTGGCATAGTTTTCTTAAAAAAAAGAATCCTACATTTTAAATATATAACAAATTCTTTAAATTAAGGAACAATGTTTTCAGATTTACAGACAGGTAGGCGCCTAAAAAAATGCTCGCATCTGCGCATTCTGTTGTTCTTTATTGTCAAAGTTATATTATATGTTTTAACGTTCAGCTTATCATTTAAAGAATTTTAAAATATATGGCGTTGCTCTTTACGCGAACGTCACATAGTGTTCTTTTTATTAAAATAACTTCTCTTTTAATTGTGTTAGGTGTGATTGTCTAAATCAAAATCACTCCTTTTTATTCGAAAATCACTTTTGTTTCATATAACTCTATTGGTTTTGCCTTCCACAATGTAAAATTTCTTCGAGCTAATATTCGAAGCGCCATGGCGCTTTGAATATATGGGACTGGCGCGCCGATCCCATATAAATTTATCGTCTCGTGTCTAGGATTTTTTTTTTATGTTTCGTTTTGTGATTGGTTAGTCGAATCTTCCCATATTGTGTAATGTTGACGCAGTGCGTTTTCCTTTATGTTTTTATATATTTTTTTCTTTTTACCGGTTTCTAATAGAAACTTCCAGAACTTTCGATGGGTTCTTTTATTTAATCCACCCCTCGGTTAAAAAAATCATTCAGAGTCCCCAAAAATTTTATGCGCGGAGGACGCATCTTTCAGTACCTATTCTCTTTACCTAATTTTATGTGATATGTGTTTCGTTTTAACATTAACTTCGGAGGACTCTCTCTTTGAATACTTTTAAGTTTATTGAGCTTATTTATTTAAATTTATTTATTTAATTTAAATTCCAGTTTTCCTGCATTGATTAATTTAGAATTAAAATGGTTATTAATTAAAATTTTTTAGAATTTAATTACTACTTGATAAATATAGTCATATTGGTATGTAGGTACTTTTTGTTTTTGAATATTATTTTATTTATGTTTTATGTTAAAATTAGCAATGGCTATTGGGTTGGCACAATTGTTGAGTCCCTTTGACTCCCACTATTTACAGATCACGTTACCATTTTCAGAAAATAGCTGTATTTGTATACCCCCCCCCCCCCCCTTATGACTTCCACAATAAAATTATCTATAAAAAAATTGATATATGTTGTTAAGTTGGAAATAGGAATTTTTAGCAATGCCGAGTTCGGAATTTCCAATCGTTAAGTTTGGTTTGGTTAATTAACATCGCACTAGAGCTGCACATTGTTCGTTAAACCTTAGAACGGACACTGCACTGGAACATGCATGCAACAAATGTTGCGTGCCACAACGTTGATTCGGGTCTATCTCGAAGGAAAGACATAGGAATAATGCCTCGTATTTTTTAATCATGGTCAGATAACGAGAATAACACCTGAGCTGGTATCCGTACTCGACGCCGTTAAGTTGGGAATTTCGAATCGTTAAGTTGGGAAATTTCTTGTCTCAAGGTTGATGCACATTCGTTTGAATTTTTTTATGGGGGATTATTAAAAAGTAATATTTAACTATTATAAATACGAAGGGCATATAATGGAAAAGTTGGCTCCATTTACGAAGGGTGGGGTCAACAGATTCTCGTTTAAATCTGTCTTCAAAACCTTTTTCTGGATTTTTCAAAACCTTTTTCTGCGGCGCTGCATCTCGTGCTGATGATTAGGCAAGCATTTTTTCATTGTCTAGCTTCACTGATTCTACAAATTAATGTTTTTTTTTACGAGCAACGCCAATTTCCGTTATGATTTTCCGCAATGCGCCGTTTTGCTGCGTCACGCAACCAATGAAACCTCCTCCCCCATGTCACGTCACAGTCATGCATGATAAAAAATTAAACGGAAAATAATGATTATTATTCTGTTATTTTTAATTATATATTAAAGAATTATTTACAAATTTAAAATTACTACTTAAAATTTATTATTATTAATTAAAATTACTAATTTAAAATTGCTTCAATCCGAACCCCCCATCAATATTTAGCTACAGACTTAAATCCCAGTAAAATGTCAGTCAGGTTTGTTAGTAATTTAATTTAGGAATTGACTGAAGATTAACCTTCAAAAATTAAGCTTTTAATTTACATCATATTTATAATTTATATATATATATATATATTTAATTAATTAAAATTATTGTTTAGAATTTTAATTTAAAACTACTGTTTAAATTAAAAAATATCATAAATTAAATTTACTAATTTAAAATTACTACTTAAAACTTATTATGATTAATTAAAATTACTAATTCAAAATTATTAATTAAATTTTATTCAAATTTTTAATTAAATTTTATTCAAATTATTAATTAAATTTTATTCAAATTATTAATTAAATTTTATTCAACTTATTAATTAAGTTTAATTAAAATTATTAATTAAATTTAATTAAAATTATTAATTAAATTTAATTAAAATTATTAATTAAATTTAATTAAAATTATTAATTAAATTTAATTAAAAATATTAATTAAATTTAATTAAAATTATTAATTAAATTTAATTAAAATTATTAATTAAATTTAATTAAAATTATTAATTAAATTTAATTAAAATTATTAATTAAATTTAATTAAAATTATTAATTAAATTTAATTAAAATTATTAGTTAAAAATTGCTCAAATCAATTAGTAATAAAAAAAAATTATTTGGTTTTGGTCAGACCAAATATAATTTATGACCCCCCCCCATCGAACAATCCTGGCTGCGCCACTGGTTTAAAGCGACATACCTTACCGGGAGGTTGCAAGCCCGTTCTCCCATCGTCCAAACGTTTAACGTTTGGAGTCGACTAGTGCACATTAAATCTGTCAATCTGGGTTTGAACCTCCTGAAACCTCCCCCCCCCCTCCCTTATTTACTTTTCTATGGTAGTGTGAGGAAGTTGCTGTTCAAAATTTTTCCTTTGTTAGGCAATGCAGTAAAACAATTGACTTGTAATTTAGTTTTAAAAAGTCCAATACAAAAAAGTTGCGGGGACAACATACGACAAAGTGCGGGGGCAACATCCGAAAAAAGTGAGGGGCAACCGCCCCCCTTGCCCTCCCGAATCGCCGCCACTGTATAGGGCTATGGTGGGGTACAGGGCACCCAAAATAAAATGTACTAGAAGTTATTTTTTTATGCATTTTAACGGTTATGGACCCTTTCTCCTAAGTGAAATTTTGAAGACATACTTGTTATAAAAACGTTCTTGTATATATAAAAAAGCCGTTAAAAAATAAGGTAAACCTCTCTTGGTAGGATTTTTATCAAGCTTTTCATATATATTTTTTTGAAATCAGGAAATAGTATTTCATAGTATAAATAATATAGCGTTTTGATGGTTAACAAGGATGTTATAAAAACATCCTTGTATATACAACAAAAACCGTTAAAAAATAAGGTAAACCAATCTTTGTCGGATTTTTATCAAGCTTTCCATATTTTTTTTTTAAATCGGGAGATAGTATTTCATAGTATAAATAATATAGCGTTTTGATGGTTAACTTTTAGTTCAGTGGTTCTTAACCTTTTTGCTTCTGATCCCTCTATTTTTTGGTTTTGCTAAATAACGTCGCACTAGAGCTGTACAGTGGGCTATTGGCGACGGTTCGAGGTCAATCTCAAAGGAAAGACCCGGGAACTCATTCACACACACATTCATACATGCACCTCGTTATTTTAGAACCATGGTAAGATGACGAGGCAACACCTGAACTGGCACCTAATGCCTTCAATAGACGTCGGGACTTTGGACCCCGATCAGATTTATCGTGCACCAGTCCCGTATACACGCCAGTATAATTTGTTGGATATTCTGGACGACTTTCTAGTATTTTTGTAGCGAAGCTGGCAACCCTCCGATCGCAAGATCACTACTTTTTTTACTTTTCTATGTCAAGTCCATCGCACGGATTCGAACCACCAATCCTCTGATTAGTAGCTGAACGCCTTACCAACTGAGCAACTGGGGCTCCGATTCCTCTATGCAAATAAAAGTTTATTTATTTTTGTTAGGCAGTACTGTTCTAAGGTTGTCTGACAAAAAAAATCAAGCGACTCAAACTGATAACACTTTTAGGGGCTTTTATTTTACTTATTAGATTTATATATTTTATTTTAGGTGTACTCCCGCCATTACTAATATTATTTTCGCGTACCCCCAACTAGAGCGCCACGTATCCCCATGGGTACACGTTCCACAGGTTGAGAACGGCTGCTTTAGTTGGTTGAATTTTTATCAAAATTTCGGTTCCAAAGTCTAATTTTTATCAAATTTTCGGTTCCAAAGTCTAATTTTTATCAAATTTTCGGTTTCAAAGTCTAATTTTTTTAATGTCAATTTTATATTGTACCGTTTTAAGAGCCTTAAAAGTCCTCAAAATATAAAAATAAACTTCTGGGTTTCTCGTTTGACGCAACTTTATTTGTCGGTTAACGTTAATTGTAATTGTAGGCATACAAGCCATAATAAATGCGGGCCTCCGTGGCCCAGTGGATAAAGGCGTCAGCTGGGAATCGGAAGATTCCTGGTTCGATCCTGTGCGACGGACTTGACAAAGAAAAATGAAAAAGTAGTGATCTTGTGATCGGAGGGTTGCCAGCTTCGCTACAAAATACTAGAAAAGTTGTCCAGAACATTCGCAAAAATTAACGGCGTGTATACGGGACTGGTGCGATCGGGGCCCAAAGTCCCAACGTCTATTGAAGGTGTTGGGTGCCAGCTCAAGTGTTGCCCTCGTCATCTGACCATGGTTCAAATGGATGGCATAATGGATGGAATGGATTCAAACGAGGTATCGTTCCCGGGTCTTTCCTTCGAGATATGCCCCGAACAGTCGCCAATAGCCAACTGTGCAGCTCTGGAGCGACGTTAATTAAATCAAACCAAACCCCAATAAATGCAATATTACTAACTGCTACGTGATTTATTCGTCATCTGACCATGGTTCTAAAATAACGAGGTGCATGTATGAATGTGTGTGTGAATGTGTATGTGTTCCCGAATCTTTCCTTTAAGATTGACCCCGAACCGTCGCCAATAGCCCACTGTGCAGCTCTAGTGCGACTTTAATTAACAAAAACCAAACCAAAAGAGCTACGTGATTAAAAATTTAGCAAACTTAATTCCACACAAACCCTAAAAAGGAGAAAATTTTAACTTTTGTACCTTGTTTACTAACTACCTTATTTGTCAATAGATGGCGCTATTAAATGCCTTCTTGCCAATAGATGATTTTATACTTAAGTCTTCAAATAATGTAGATTACATAAACCCCCTCCTAGTAATCTGAAAACCTTAAAAGTTGGAAATTTTGCTTTTAAAAATCCTTGAGTTGGGAAAATTTATGCCTGACGACAATTAATATTATTAGCAAATGAAAGCGAGGGAAGATTAAAAATTGCCCAACTTGTAATATTAAACTTAAATTAGACCTCAGAACTGACATTGCATTGGAACATGCGTGCAACAAATCAATACTTTTGCGAAAACTGTTTAATATTACTTAATATAAAAAAATTTAAAAAACGACCATTGGAACCACTGAACTCTAACTGTAACTGCTGGAAGGCTCAAACCTTGTTTCCTCTATGGACGCGTTGAAGCCAATTGAAAGCAGCCATGCTGTGTCCCAATATTTTTTAAAAGTGATTTAGTGCTGTTTTTTATGACCATAGAATTGTAGAAATATTAAATGTATATAAATATTATATTTTCTTCTTACAGACAATTACAATTAATTTTTATATTGCCAAACAAATATTTTTTGCTCTTGCTTTTTATCTACTTCGTCTTTGACTTGCAAATGACTTTTCATTTTAATAGCAGCATTTAAAATGGGTTTAAATAGAAAAAAAACTCTGCCTAAAGCAATGCATGTCGGATTATTTTAACATGAAAAATATACGATATATTGCGGTAGCAAAGAAAGTGGGACACATCATGGCTGCCTCTACATCGGCTTCAAGTCAATAAAATATCTTGCCCTATCCAGAAGTTACAGTTAGAGATCAGTGATTGAAACTGGGAATTTTTAGCGCTGTTGAGTTGGGAATTTCGAATCGTTAAATTTGGTTTGGTTAATTAACATCGCACTAGAGCTGGTAATGCGGCTATTGGCAAGGGTTTGGTTCAGTTAATTAACATAGCACTAGAGCTGCACAGTGGGCTATTGGCGACGGTTCGGGGCCTATCTCGAAGGAAAGACCCGGGAACGATACCTCGTATTTTTGAACCATGGTCAGATGACGAGGACTACACCTGACGAGGACCCAACGCATTCAATAGACGTCGGGACTTTGGACCTCGATCAGATTCATCGTGCACCATTCCCGTATACACGCCGGTAATTTTTGTGGATGTTCTGGACGACATTCCTAATATTTTGTAGTGTAGCTGGCAACCCTCCGATCACAAGATTACTACTTTTTTTTACTTTTTTTGCACAGGATCGAACCAGGAACCCTCTGATTTCCAACTGACGCCTTTATCCACTCGGCCACGGAGGACTCCTATGATCTGAAAAATCGATAAAAACAATGCCTTTCACAGTATAAGGATTGCACGATTCGAAGAAGTTTGCAGACCTTCTTTAACTCGATCAACAATAATCTGTTTACATTTCTTTGTTCTACAAATATTTGGCCGTCGAACGGAAACCACATTACTTAAATATTTATGATTTCTGAAAGCCTTTCCTTATGCGTGATCTTATGAAATCTATTTTCAAACCCCAGCACCAGTTTTGCATAGCCCCACATAAAAAGATTGAATCACAGACGGGAATCTTGAACACCTTAATAGATAATGCAAATTAAATTGCATTAACATGTATTATGATGAATCCATACATGCTGTTCTTTTATTGCGTCTCCTCGGCTAAAACTAATAAACGGAATACACCAAATTTCATACTCATAAGGAATACACAAATTTTATTGTGCGTCCTTCTACATCGTGTTCCATTATTCTTTTTAATGTGATCCGGTTTATAAAAAAAAAATCAGAACAACGGATTATTTAAATTGCAATGCATTAAAATGTACAATTCTTGAAATTCAGGATCGCTATAAAATGATTTTCCTTCTTTGAAGGTATCTAGATGAAACTAATAAACGGAATACACCAAATTTCATATTCACAAGGAATGCACAAATTTCATTGTGCATCCTTCTACATCGTGTTCCATTATTCTTTTTAATGTGATCCGGTTTATATAAAAAAAAATCAGATCAACGGATTATTTAAATTGCAATGCATTAAAATGTACAATTCTTAAAATTCAGGATCGCTATAAAATGATTTTCCTTCTTTGAAGGTATCTAGATGAAACTAATAAACGGAATACACCAAATTTCATATTCACAAGGAATGCACAAATTTCATTGTGCATCCTTCTACATCGTGTTCCATTATTCTTTTTAATGTGATCCGGTTTATATAAAAAAAATCAGATCAACGGATTATTTAAATTGTAATGCATTAAAATGTACAATTCTTAAAATTCAGGATCGCTATAAAATGAGTTTCCTTGTTTGAAGGTATTTGTAACTAAAACTAATAATCGAAATACACCAAATTTCATATAAAATATATTGAAGGCATGAGGAGATGACTTTCAAAAAAAAAATTAATTCAAAAAGTCGTCAGTAGGGGATAATTTGGCACTGTCTGAGATGAAATATTTCCTATGAGTTCAGTCGCTAAATCAATTTCTGTCTGTGTGTTGTAATTTATTTTTTAAAATTATTATTGTTATCAATGGGCCATATATACGACTCGAATAAGTGTTGCGGTTGTTGCTTACGCTTTTTCGGTTCGGACAGCGCCAACTTTTCTCCTAATGGCAATTTTTTAAACTAAATGTTTTTTCGCGGAAATTATCAAAGAGTATAAATATAATAGAGAGCGCTCTCCATGTCAGGCTCTGGCAAGACCGCGTTCTCAACACACATAAGAACCGATGCCCATCACGTGGTTTTAGCGCTGCCACACCCTACATGCAGAAGTTCCGAAATTGGCGCAGTTTCTTCTTTTCGGCGATAGAGTGTTCCGTCGGTATTGAACTTCTAAACATAAGTTATGTAGGTATTTACTTATTTTCAAACAATGTGCATTAAATATTTTCCTTGCATTAACGAAACGAAAATATCCTTTTGTTTGTGTTCAATGCTCTAAGAAACGAATCTCTTTACATTTCTAAGGTTTTATTGTTCATATTTTCTTATTGAAATATACAAAATAACAATTAAAAGAACTACGCTTATTGTGCATCTACATAAAAACAGACAAATATACAAGTAAAATACATAATTTTATTTAAATTATAAATAACAAAAAAAACATGTTAAATTGCAACTATTTATTGAAGAATTTAAGGTAAGAAATGTAATCCCACCTCCCCCGCACACACAAATTTTTTTTAAAAAAAAACTACGTTTTTTTTTATTGTACAATTAGGATTAAATTGTTTTTTGTCCGAAAATAAGTAGTATCAATTCGTAGTATTCTATATAAAGTCGTCCTTCCAAAAGACGTTTTTCAATAGCGCATTTTGCCTGATCATAGTGCTCATAACCCGGGTTAACGTTGCACTATTTAAATACAATCTTCTACTTAATATATATAAGTTTTATATTTGACTAAATATCGTATTATCATCAGTATTACGTAAGTATGTAAAGTTTCAAGGCTATACGTCATTTAAAGAGGAAGCATTCGAACTTATAATTGACTTTTCAATAACTATATGTAATTAAGGTTAATTGAATACATTTGAATTATAAATTTAATGTAGTAAATTTTATACTGATAACATTGCAGAAACTAATTTGAAAATATATGTACATATTTATATGACATCCCTAATTAGAAAATAACAAAGACAAACGCAACATTCGAAAATGGAAAAAATAACTATTTAATTCTAATTAAAATAAATAACAAAATATAAATGAAAGCTATTACAGAATTTTGTTGTACAACTGCTATATGCTATTTTTAGTAAATTTCGAAATGGCCTCTTTAATTTATATGTTAAATTCCTTTAAAGTATCATTCTTCAAGAAGCGATATTTAAATAGAAAATTAAACACAAAACCATATAACAATACTTTTGATTTCATTTAGTTTGGAAAGTCGCCAAAGCATGCCAAGGCACGCCAAGTAACATCGGCGCTCCATAACTAGTTCATAAAGTATTAGAAACCTTAAAAAAACAAAATTTAATATTTACGAAACATTGAATTTGCTACCCAAGGGAAATACGAGAGTGTAGTCTAATTTCCTATAAATATTTACTCAATTGAAACAGATTATATTCATAAAAATTAAGAAAAGAATTCGTAAACCTCATGTTAAACAAAGTAATTTTGATTATTTTACATGATTTTAAAATTTGGTTTGAAATAAAATTTTCAGGAAAACTTACCAATGGAAGGTATATGGACCTCCTTTGCGAAATTTTTCTTTGTATCCATAAGCGGCACAGCTATGAACCATTTTCTGTTATGTTTTGTTTCGGATCGCCGTGAATCGTCGCTGTTCCTATTGGAACTCTATTAGGAGGAAGAAACTTTTTCGCGTGGGCGAGGAAATCTGTCCTCCGATCACGTGATTCGATGATGGATATGCGTAAATCGGCATTTTTCTCCCTCTATTTCTATCATTACTCTATGGAAATTATCCCCTCGTACTTTTTACGATTCTCGATACGAAAATTCGGTGTAATTCCTTTCGTTAGTTTTCGCTACAAATTCCTCTAAACACACTGTAAAAAAAGGTACTTTAAAATGAGTACCTGAACCTATTCGTTTTTCTTTGAGTATAATTGCATCTTAAATGAGCGACGATGAAGTACTCAAATTTAAGTTACCATACTTTCTCAAAAAGGAGCAGTGTGATTTAATATTGCTAATCTCAGCTTTTGTTCAAGCCATCTTAACAAAGCGACCTGACAAACTTAAAATAGTTGTTCAGAAGATGGTTTTCCGCATTATTTGATGTCGATTGCTTAAATAGAAAAAAAATCAATTATCTTACAATTTAATTATCTTACTTCAAATTCTTTTGGCACACCTTTTTAACATTTATTCTGTTTATAACTCCTTCACGTCGTGCAGGTAGTACAAAGGCACTGGACTGCTGTGCCTGAGGATATTGTTCGATTCCCTGTAAGTCTTGGTTGTAATTGCCGATATTTATTGAAAGTTATTGATGAAGGCATCCTATGTAGTCAAGCAACTGCTCTTTTTATTCATTTTTACTCATTGTACTTATTTTTGAGTCCATGTCTTTTTAAAAAACGAAACTTATGTCTTCGGAGCTATGATAAGTATCGAATGTAATAAAAAATGAGTCCATTTCACTTATTTTTGAATACCAATTTTTAACAGTGTAATTTTACTCTACAACCAATTACATCCAAATAAACTTCTAGCAATGTACCAATTTTACTCCATTTAGTAGGGTAACTTTGGAACAGAACCGTATTTTGCTTAGAAATATTAGGAAAATCCAATCTATCCTAATGATACACATAACTGTTTTATTTCATACATATCAGACATAATATGAAAATCATATTACAAGAGATCTTAGCTCTATACTTTGTATGATTATTATTGTTGGCATTTATGTGATTATTGGCATCGATGGAGCCAGATTCTCTTCTTAGTCGTTGAATGTTTGAATGCTTGTAGCAAAAAATAAGCATTCCCATCGTATCTGCTGCTTTCGCTTCTTTTTTTTCTTTCTGGCACGGTACTCGCTATTGTGCTTAATAATGTCTCATTGTTGTTTCAATATTGTCTCAATGTTGTCCCAATATTGTCTCAATGTTGTCCAAATATTATCTCAATGTTGTCTAAATATTCTGTCAATGTTGTCTAAATATTCTGTCAATATTGTCCCAATATTTTCTCAATGTTGTCCCAATATTGTCTCAATGTTGTCCCAATATTGTCTCAATGTTGTCCCAATATAGTCTCAATGTTGTCCTAATATGTCTCAATGTTGTCCCAATATTGTCTCGATGTTGTCCCAATGTTACCCGCTCAGTGTTGAAAATTTACAATGTAGAGGTTATAAAAAAATGCAAGTATTTAAAAAACTACTATCACATGAAATAAATGCTAAATGATATACTTCTCAAAATACTTACCTGCCTGTAGTTAAGTATACGCTGTTTTTCAAAAGAGTACGAAACTCGAAACTTGACAACACGAGAAAGTCGGAATGCCGTTGCACGCCAGTGCTTCAAATAAGTGCTGAGAGGTAACAGCACATACGGGCGGATTTAATAGCGGTGATTGCGCGCCAATTCAAAATGCATGACATTAGCTGGAAATTCGAAAGCCAAACTTTATATTCGCCGTCCCAAAATTTCACCCAAGTCACAAAGTTACCCCATTACAATGTAATACTTTTGTGAGTAATACTTTAAACTTAATATAATATACATATACTACGAAAATCACTTGTGACATTTCAAAAGACTACAATTTGTGAAGATATTTAAAACGCAATACTTGTGACAGATAACACAAACAAATTTAATTCTTTTAGTCTGAGAAAATATAATTTTTATAAAAAAAGTTACAACTGCACATTTGAATTCATATGAATATTTTTATCCTTGGCAAAACATCTTTTCACCAGAATAATATGTTAACTCTTCGTGTATATTCCATATCCATTGCATTGAATGGATTTAGATAAATATTTTTTTTTCCCTTTTGGAGTTAGATAATGATGCGGTTCAGCTTTAAAAAAAATATAATTGGAGTGGGTTGTAAAACCCACTCTATAACTTATTTATTTTCACATATGTGAACTGTAATACTCTGGGACATTTTCAGAAGTATTTTCGGAAAACAGTTGAATACTTAGGGTCTCTTGAAAATGTATAAATCTAGATTATACGAATACTATAATATCATCTAGTTTATCTATTTATACATTCGAAATACTTATCCATGATGATGATCATATATTTTTATTTTATGACCATAGATATAAGTATTTATTCTATATATAGTATCCTATCTTCTAGATAAACCGGCATTTAATCATCTGAGGATACAAATGTATATATACGTTCGAGTATTAGCAGTTTTTCTAATAGTAAACAAAATAAAAGTTGATAAAAACGTGGGTTGACATTTGAAAACCTCCTCTACTGATATATATATATATATATATATATATATATATATATATATATATATATATATATATATATATATATATATATATATATATATATATATATATATATATATATCTGAGGAATAAATATGTTGGAATAAAAGTTTAGCTTTCCTGCAGTGAAAACTAATTTACAGATTCGAAATTTTGCTTATCCGTCAGAAAGTATGATTTGTGTATACAGTCTCTATTGGAATTAAAAATCTGCATTGTCTAAGAATTACAAATTTAAGTTTTTACATACACTTATAAATAAAAAGTAGACATACTTTTTAACCCTCTGACGAAACTGAGCGACTTAGCTGGAGTTGAACGATTTCAAGTTTTTCTAGCAATAAAAATACCCTTTTAAATTCATGGAAATATTCCACGTTGACATATTTTAAAAATCTAAAGCGTTGGGGTGTTTCTTGGAAGTTATATTTATTAAAACATTAAAAAATAAATAATATACATAATATACATGCATTGGAATTATAAAGTAAAATATTTTGCGGAGAAAACAACTTTACAGTTTTGCCATTTTTCTAATCGCTTAGAGGGTTAATATATTTTGGACTTAACTTCTTTGGAAGTAAGAAAATATTATAATTATATAAAGTTGTTCGTGTTTATACTGTGAGCGGTAAGCTAAGTTTTTACATAGGCTTATAAATAAAAAGTAGACATACTTTTTAACCCTATGACGAAACTGAACGACTTAGCTGGAGTTGAACGATTTCAAGTTTTTCTAGCAATACATACACTTTTAAATTCAGGGAAATATTCGACGTTGAAATATTTTCTAAATCTAAAGTGTTGCGGTGTTTCTTGGAAGTTTTATTTATTAAAATATTAAAAAATAAATAACATATATAATATACATGCATTGGAATTATAAAGTAAACTATTTTGCAGAGAGAAGAACTTTACAATTTTAATTTTTAATCGCTTAGAGGGTTAATATATTTTGGACTTAACTTCTTTGGCAGTAAGAAAATATTATAATTATATAAAGTTATTCACGGTTAAAACTCTAAGCGGTAGAAAAATTTCAAAATTGTAAAGTAGTTTTCTCTGGAAAATAGTTTACTTTATGTTCCAATACAAGTAATTTATGTACTTTTTTTATTTTAATATATATATATATACGAGGTGTGGCTAGAAAAAAACCGAACTGATGCTATAAAAAAATTTTATTTTCCATTATTTACAATTTGATGTTATCTCCTTCAATGTACTCTCCTCCTCGGTCTACACACCGCTCCATACGAATTTTCCACTGTTCATAGCAATGCTGCAGATCATTTTCGGTAAGTCCATACATTACTTCCGTCGCTTTTTCTTTTACTGCTTCAACACTCTCAAATCTAGTTCCTTTCAAAGCTGACTTGACTTTAGGGAAAAGAAAAAAATCACAGGGGGCCAAATCAGGTGAGTAGGGTGGATGGTCTAAGATGGGAATGTTGTGATTGGCTAAAAACGTCTTCACTAACAACGCAACGCTTTGTGCATGTTGAAACTTTCATGAAGAATCTGCCTAACACTTTCCTTGTCAATTCCTGTCAACTCAGACATTGCTCTGATTGTTAAACGGCGATCTTCTCGAACAAGTTTACCGATTTTTTCAATGTTTGCATCAGTTTTTGCTGACAATGGTCTGCCAGTGCGAGCGTCATCACTTGTGTCTTCGCGGCCATCTTTAAATCGTTTAAACCACTCAAACACTTGTGTTCGCGATAAACAATCATCGCCGTACACTTGTTGCAACATTACAAACGTTTCACTTGCAGATTTTCCAAGTTTGAAAAGAAATTTGATGTTAACACGCTGTTCTTTCTGTACACTCAACATTTTTCCGACGCACAGACAAAACGTCAACTACTTAGAACAGACGCCACGGGCAGACTGAGTGCAGGAGGCAGATAAAACTCGAGCAGTAGGCGGAGCAAGAGTCACGTGACAGGCCAGGCGACTTTCAGCCTTATTGCATTCGTTTTATTGTTTCACCTGTGCTAGTTCGGTTTTTTTCTAGCCACACCTCGTATATATATATATATATATTTCAAATAACTCAGCAGCGCTTTATATTTGAAAAATATTTTAACATAAAATATTTTTATGAAGAATTTAAAGTTTATGTGCATTGTTGGAAGAACTGGAACATGGAAGTCTAACATGGAAGTCTATAGACTTTCAAAATGTTCAGAAGGTTTTTTATGTGTTTCTTTGCATTATTTGTATTTTAGTAAGAATACGCATTGTTAATGGAGCTAAAAAGGTTTGTGAAATAAGACTTATGGAACAAAAATGAGGAACAAAGAATTCAAAACTTGTTTTATCCAAATTTTTTAAATTTGTTCCGTAGACGATATTTTAATCCATTTAAAACTTTATTTCTGTGTTCTAACATAACCAAAAAAATACATTTTTACAGCAATGAATTCACCACCAAATTTTCTACTCAACTAAACTATTTTTAGTTTCCGATACGTTTTGTCCCAGGGTAATTAATTTTCTAAAGTTAGAATCTGTATTTGAGTCAATGCATTTAGGAAAAGTTAATTGCTTTTCCCTACAAATCATCTCAATGTGACAAAACATATTGTTAAAAATAGGTACTAAAAATAAGTAAAATGTCCTTATTTTTAAGTATATTCGATGTTTATCATAGCTCCGAATACATAAGTTTCAATTTAAAAAAAGACATGCACTCAAAAATAAGTACAATGGGTAAAAATTAATAAAAAGAGCAGATGGTAGACTATATAGGCTACCTTCATAAATAACTTTCAATCGACAATTACAACCAAGACTTACCGGGAATCTAACACAGTTCCTCATGAATCGCAGCCCAATGCCTTATCCGTTGTACTAGCAGGGCGACGTGACGAAGTTATAAACAGAAGAAACGTTGAAAAGGTGTGCCAAAAGAATGGGAAGTAAAATAATTGAATTGTAATAACTCAGTTTCTATTGAAGCAATCTACATCAAATAATGTGGAAAACCATCTTTTGTACACCTATTATAAGAAAGTACGGTTGCTTAAATTTGAGTACGTCATCGCTCATTTACGATGCAATTGTACTCAAAGAAAAATAAGTAAGTTCAGATACTCATTTTTAAATACAATTTTTTTTTACTGTGCATGTTTTGAAGTTTTGTTCCTTAAACGGCATTAAAAAAAATAAAACAAAATTGGGAATTTTTGAATATATTTTTTTATCTGCCAGAAATAATGAGTATAACAAAACCCAGCAGACAGGATATTCACTTCTAAATTGTTTGTCAATTTATTTTTACTGAAACTAAAATTCAGATTCTTGAAATGATGAGATGTTTAGTACCAATTAAGAGTTTGAAATATTTTAATGATCATTTATTCGTTATCATATCGCAGACCCGTATTAGCTAATGAAATGGGATATATTATTTTAGGTGTGCCAAAAGAATGGGAAGTAAAATAATTGAATTGTAATAAAACTCAGTTTCTATTGAAGCAATCGATATCAAATAATGAGGAAAACCATCTTCTGAACACCTATTTTTAGTTTCTCAGGTCGCTTTGTTAAGATGGCTTGAACATAAGTTGATATTAACAATATTAAATCACACTGTTCATTTTTGAGAAAATACGGTTGCTTAAATTTGAGTACGTCATCGCTCATTTACGATGCAATTGTACTAAAAAAAAATAAGTAAGTTCAGGTACTCATTTTTAAATATTTTTTTTTACTGTGCACATTTTGATGTTTTTCTTCTCAAATGGCATAAAAAAAAAGAGAAATAAAAATATTGGTATTTTTTGAATATATTTTTTATCTGCCAGAAATAATGAGTATAACCAAGACCCGGCTGACAGAATATTCACTTCTAAATTATTAGAGATTCACACGTCTTTTAATATATATGTTTCTTTTATTTTTACTGAAACTAAAATTCAGATTCTTGTAAGATGAGATGTTTAGTACCAATTTAAAGTTTGAAATATTTTAAGGATCATTTATTCGTTATCATATCGCAGACCCGTATTTGCTAATGAAATGGGATTTTGTATTTTAGTCTTTGGAAAATAAGTGACAAACATCAATGAACGTTTAGTGCGGAATTTTCCAAAAGAAGTCTCTATTGATTCTTTTTAATCTCAACAACTTCGTTTCACACACATATTTTAAGGAATGGTTTGTTCATTTATGAAAATATCAAAGGCGTAAACAAATAATTGCGGGTTGTTTCAAAATTGTAGATGCTTGCTTGTTTCGATGGATTGAAATTTAATGAGATATTTTATTGTGATTAATAAATCAATATTTAAATTTATTATTGGAATTGACTAGAAAATAAGAATTGGAAATAAGGGATTTTTCCAAGTAGAATGCGGCGTGCTGAAATATTTTTACTCAAATACAAATATTGACGACCAACAACAGGCTCAAGGCCCGACAAGGATGATCCAGCTAGTATCTCTTAACTATCCCTCAATGAATATCTAATTTCTTCTTAAAATCCTTATTCCTGTACAATTAACAATATTCACGGGCAAGTTGTTCCACTTGTCTATTACCCTATTATAGAAATAGTATTTTCTCCCTTTCCGATTAAAATGTGATTTGTTTAATTTAAACCCATGACTTCTCGTTCTATCACTCATATTAATATCTAAACCCTCCACATCCACTTCTTTAACAAATTTTAACTAACTCTTCTCTCTTCCAGAGTATACATATTAAAATTTCTTAATCTATTTTCATAATTCATGCATAAAAACCCTTGAACGATTTTAGTACCCCTGTGCTGAATTTTCTCTAACAAATAAATGTTTTTTTTTAATATATATTAACCAAAAGTGTTCAGCATACTTTAGATGAGGCCTTCCCAAACCTCTACAATGGAAGATTATGTCCTTAGATTTTGATGAAACAATTTTCCTGATGTACCCTAACATTCTATTAGCTTTCTTACTAGACACTGTACAATGATGATTCATTTTAAAATTATCATTTACAAACACCCCCAGACGTTAAATTTAATTGTAATGTATAAGTAAAGTTAAGCTCTTCATAAAAATGATTCCATATATATTTGTAGTTTTTGAAAGATGAGAAGTATCAAAAGCAAGTGATATTAACATTCCAAAACTGTTAGCAAAGTACAGGGTCATCTTGAATGATTCATCGAGTTTATAAACACTTGAATGGAATATACGATGAATCACTTAGATCAACCCTTATAATATAATAATTGAAGAAATTAATGGATGTTTCTTTTAAAAAAAGGAGAGAGGGGGGGGGGGGGAACCAATGAATTTGTTTGCGAGTTGAATATCAAATGTGCAATTTTCGTTGATCTCAAAACGTTAGGGCCATTCTTCAATTCTATTTGATTCATTTATGTAGATTATTCTGTTTGGAAAATTTCTAGAACAGAGGCTTCCTTGTTAAATATTCTCCCCCAAAAGATGGAACACATCTGGCGAAATATTGAATATTAACTTTTGAGTCCTAGGCAGACATGATGCTCTAAGTATTCTCCAAATGTCAGAATATTTAGTTTATTAATTATTTCACATAAGATCGTAAGAGAAACCTGGATAGTTATAAATTTGAGGTAAGCTTCAGAAAAGCTATCCACATCCTAGTTCAATCCACGTATTCGAGTTTTGAAGCTCTTCTATGATGTTTCAAGGTTCAGCGCCATCTATGAGTAAAGTTGGAACGAATTTTTTTATTTGCTTAACAAAAGTTCATTTTTGAAGCATTTTAGTCCAAATTGCGCTCTTTTACGCCAATTGTTTTTTTTAATTTGAAAATTTGTCAGGGACTGTTAGCCCACTTTGTACATTGAGAAACATAATGATCATTAACTGTGGTCGAAAGAGAACTAAAAACATTTAGAGATCTTATTAACAAAAAATATCAAATAGGAAATATTTTTAATGAGGAAAATTTAATATAGTTTTGTTTATTACCTCTTTTATCAAACTCAAATATTTATTAGAAGTCAGAATGAACAACACTTTTCTACCTTAAGCATGAACTAAACATATTTTGCGCATAACGTTTCTTCTAGTTTTCAATTATTCGATTGTTTCCACGGGGCGTCTCATTTTTCTCTATCAACTTCTTCATTCTTTTAAGGACGTTTCAGCTCCTTTGTTGGGATGATTATTAATATAAAAGAAAAAGGATCAAAGGAAAATGGCCGGAATTGCTAAACGGACATGCATTGGGCCTTTCATTACATTTAGTCAATAAGCAGTATACTAGCGGATTCATATCAAACGCTGCGGTCAGAGAAATTCGATCAGAAGTAGAATAAAAAAAGTTTGGATGCGGGAGGTACAAAGACATTACGTTGCTGAAGTCATCTAATGATTTCTTTATGAGTCCAGTCTCCGGTAACAATAACAGCATAAGTAGGAATTCTTAGGGACTGTATTGGAAGAGTTCTTTGATAAATAAGATGATAATGCCGTAGAGAATATAAATGACAAAAAGCCTGCAGCAAAAAATGTTATCCTGTGACGGAATTCTCATATTCTTTCGTATAGTCAAGGGTGGATAAAGTGGACCTCGGCTCTTGTTTCCTTCATAGCAATTATTTCTTAATTTAATCCATCTGTCATATTTTTCTGTCCCATTCACACTAATATCACAAGCATTTTCTACGAGAAATATTTATGTTACATAATGTTTAGATGCATGGTTACTAAGTAGCATTACTTTGATGTTTTTAAATGTCTAAAGGTCAGGTTATACGTAGGGCCTGATTTGGAAAAGTCAGTGCTATAGACACAAAATCCCTGATGCCTTTTTCGTAAAAACAGTTTAAAAAAAAATGCAAAACATCGCAAATTAAATTAAATTTTCATCTAAAAAAAACAATGAAATTGTAACGTTTTTCGGAAAAGTCGCAATAATGATAGCGAATTTTTCAATGTTTTACACACTTTATGTGTAAATAAATAAAAGTTGGAGCACCTGCATCCGGGGACGCCTAGGCTTGGGCCTAATGTGCCTAAGCACAAATAAGGCACTGGTTGCACGTGTGAGAGTTATTCGCTGCCTGTGAGTTAATATTACAAGAGAAACCATTCGAGCATTATCACCACGTTCCCCAAAATTTTGTAAAAATGTACAATGTTTAATTTAATTTTAAGGTCAAGGCCATCCAAGCACGTAGCCAAGGGGGGGGGGGGTCCAGGGGGTCCGGACCCCCCCCTTCAGGTCAAGATTTTTTTTGTGCCATATACTACTCTCTATTGTTCTTGTCAATAGCGACAAGTTATCCCTAAAAAACGCCAGTGGCGGATCGTCCACGACAGCAAGTACAGCCGGGCTGCACCTAAATTCATTAGTGTATACTAAAATAAGATGTTTTACTAATTTTCGTAAATGAAGATTAGAATTGAAAATGAAATTTCTACGGTAATAAACAAAATCTCCGATAAATAGCATGCCTGTTACCGTAATGCACAATTCTGGAGGGGGAAAAACGCCATTCAATCAGAACTGCACCCAAAAAGCGAAGTTCGAAATCGGCTGCATCGTTGCCATGGCAACCTCTACGTAGTATGGAGATTCCTCCCCGTGCTAATGGACTGCATTTGTGAGAAGGTACAGCCAAAATGAATTTTCTTGTTTTAGCTGCACTTGAGATTCGATATGCTGATTGGCTCGTGCGTGAAACGCTGGGATGGGTGGGTGAAACGATAACTTACGAGAATATATCTCCAAACGGAAATGGTTTTCGTGATAAATTTACTGTTTTTCTGTTGGTTCAGGACCATTATGGTCCTGTTGTTGTTTCGTTATTTAAGTTAATTTTAAAATTGACCGATTCACATCTTTAAAAAAAAAGAAGATCGCTTTAATTTTCAAAAAATAAGTAAGTGTTTTCTATTTTTTCCGCATGTTATCATTTCGTAAAAATTTAAAGGAAACTTTGATTTGAGTAGGAGGGATTCAAGGTCACCCCTTGTTTATTCGTAAACGTGTTTAAACTGCTCTTGGAGTGTTTGGGGGGGGGGGGGGTCTTTTTAAAAGGAACAGGAGGACAATGAGTTGTCGTAGGTTTGACAATGGAATCGCTTACAAACCTTTTTCAACAGTTTTCTTTGGAAGACGATTTGTGTGTATCATTAGTCAAATATCCACTTTTACAAAGAAACTGTCAACTTGTGCTGCCAATAGAATACTTTGTCGGAAAAGGCGCGTTGAAATTGTAGCAAGCACATGTCAAGGGCCACAAAGAAAGGCTTTTTTGGGAATTGTAATGTATAGTCTACTTCGCTTCGTCCTCATGGTCCTGTCGTCCTCACCTGTTTGTAATTAACTGACCCTTGGACAGCCGTTTTGGCTGATAGATGCTCT